>JAJJKE010000017.1:0-530988 GCA_022376655.1 Xylariomycetidae sp. FL0641 | reverse complement strand
CAGAGGTTATCGACATTCCTCAGGCTTGCGATGCGGTTGCCATCGAAATGACGGTAGCAATCCTGGTAGCAATCCTGGGTGTCAATTTGGAATGTGGGAATGCAAGGACCGTGTTGGCACCCGTGATCTGGCATGGACATCTAATCACCGTCGCTGCGGCGCGACGTGAACATGGATGTGAACGTGTTGGTGACCAACCGAAATTCCAGCGAGAACAGACTGCAGGGATCGACGACGCGGGGGAATGGGACAGAACAAACCGAACCCACGGCAACTCCAAAGATAGCTTGGCTGGCTTGGGCTCCCGAGAGCCGGACCTCCGGCGGATGAGGAAACTTGAAAAGATGGATGTGGCTATGTGAGGGAACACAAACAACAGTGCTGGAGATAAGCACCCCGGACTTCGACCACGATAGCTTGGCAACGGTCGCGGGAGAGCGGCCAGTCGAAAGGAATGCGATCCGGCCAGCAAAGGCCTATCATAGGTGCTGCTGGGCGCAGTTGGCGCCCTTGATCCCGCGATCCCACTCATCAGCCACGGCGAGAATAGCTCAGCGCGGCTGATGTTTGCTGATGCTTGGACGTCGGGTGGACGCTTTCAGGCCAGCTCAGAGCGGCTGTCTACTCTTCCGAGAACTAGGTAGGTACCCAGGTATCTGGACGAGTGTGGAATTTTCGACGGCGACATTCCAGGTAAATGAGCTGACGATTATACTGAAGAATGACTACAAAATGCAGCCACTCCCGCTGCCATGAGGATGAAGGTATCACGACCTCCCCGCGCATAGACATCAGCAATACCCACATACCAGTGATCTTTAGAGCATAGCATCTCTTGTCCGGAAACCTTTCATTTCTCTAAAAGCCACCCATCTTATTTTCATCTCAATCTTCCTATATTGGTACACGCAGAGATCGAAATGCGCAGTGCCACCCTATCCAGCTTTGCTGCCGTCCTTGGCCTAACCGCCGCCTACGCCATCCCGGACACCGACGGGTTTCCCGAACCGAACGAACAACAGCTTCTCGACATCGAAAAGCAGGCCGGCGGACTCCTACCCAACGCGCCGCCGCCACCCGAGCTGAGCGACGCCGGCATCACCAACTTCCAGCTGATCGCCTTCAACGAGAACTTCGAGGTCGCCTTCTTCTCCTCCCTGATCGACAACATCACCAACCACGTGCCGGGCTTCACCAACACCTCGAGCTACCGGAACGAGGGCGAGATCCTCGAGATCCTGAAGACGGTCAAGGCTGTGAGTCTAACTAGGTACCTACCTACACCATATGCGTGTGCAAGTATGTAGGTAGGTATCGCTGACACGCACCCCAAACCACAGCAAGAAGAGCTCCACGCCCTCACCGCCATCACCACCCTGCAGCACTTCAACGCGTCCCTGGTGCCGGAGCCGTGCACCTACGTCTTCCCGACGACCACGCTGGCCGACGCCATCGACCTGGCCGCCAGCTTCACGGACCTGGTGCTGGGGACGCTGCAGGACGCGTCGCAGTCGTTCGCGGAGCACGGCGACGCGGGGCCGGTGCGGGCCGTCGCCTCGGTCATCGGGCAGGAGGGCGAGCAGGAGGGCTTCTACCGGTACCTGCGGGGCCGGCGGCCGGCGGCCAAGCCGTTCGCGACCACGGGCTTGGCCGCGTACGCCTTCTCGGCACTGCTGCAGGCCTTCGTGGCCGCGTGCCCGTTCGACGTCGCCGGCCTCCCCCTCCCGGTCTTCCCGGCCCTGCGCGTGCTCACCGCGCCCGCGGCCGCGGCCGCCGCCGACGGCAACCTCACCTTCTCCGCCGACCTGGCCGGCACGCCCTACGCCGCCGGCGAGTCCGGCGACCTGGGCGGCTGGAGCGTCACCTACCTCGTCGGCCAGCAGAAGCCCGTCTCCGTCCCCGTCGCCAACCCCGTCTGGGACGGCAGCGTGCTGGGTTTCCAGGCCGCGTTCCCCTTCGAGGAGAACGTCATGCAGGGCTTCAGCATCGCCGTCCTGACCAATGCCTCCGGTTTCCAGTCCGCCGCGGACTTGCCGGCGCATACGGTCGCGGCGCCGGGTTTGATCCAGGTCCATGATGTGTTGACGGCTGCCCAGGGAGAGAAGGACTCCTGAGGTTGGGCGATCAGGAGGAGGGGGAGGTGGTACACCGCTGCCCGTGCACAAGTCTGCCTACGGGTCTGTGGTGTTTCCTGCCCTCTAGCGGTTGAGACTATCATCCTTGGAATGATTACGGTATCCTGCTACCATGATTAGACATAAGATAAGACAACTTAATGATCCCACTGTGGATTTGGTCAACACGTTTACCGCAGAGCGTTGGGCGGTAGGTGTATCCAAATGGAACGATGGTTGAGGAGACTGGCATTTCTGTACTTACTTATTACATTGCATTGCGCCTTGGACCTACAAGTACCTAAGTTACTTGGTATGCATTGGGTCGGGTTGGGTTCTCCCCACTGCCGCAGACTGAGCCATCGACAATAACACCGCCCGATCTGGTTTTGATGATGACGTGTAGCCTAAAGGATTACCTTGCTATGCTTTGAATCGTGGTAGGTATAATCGAAATCAAAGCCGTTATTCCATAGGTACATCGTATTGAAAGAAATGCGTCCCCTTCGTCAGTGTGCTAGTTTTAAGTCCGAATCCGAGTCGGTCGACCTTTCAAAGCGAAGGATTCGGACATCTCAGCTGCCAAGACTCGGGAAATTGACGCCTGACCCCCGTTTTTCACCTCAGCTCGACAATGACTGAGTCGGACTCGGGGATACGTGAACATGCATCGGCCGAACGAGCTGACAATTTCCCGACTTGAAGTGCGACCACTATCGCCGTCCGGGTTTCTCGCGACCTCTTCCCAGCCAACTCACTGAACGGACCCCATTGGGATTGAATTTACCTCTCGGCGCGAGTATGGAACAAGGCCCGGGTCCGAAGTCAAAGCCCGAGCGGCGGCGCCGTCGTCGACCGGCAGTGGCCTGCGTCAGCTGCCGACGGTCCAAGATCCGCTGCGACCGCAAACAGCCGTGCCAGGCTTGCATCAAGTCTCGGCACAAGACCTGCATTTACGAATCACAGGGTCCGTCTTGGTTCGGCATCGGTACCGGTACTGCCTCTTGCCAGGCCGGTCGGGTGAGATCCGCCTCGGCTGGCCCCGGTTCCGGCTCCGACGGTGCCCCTGATTCGGGAGACCCGGACGGCCCCCCGGAGGAGAGCCAAGCTCTACCCACCCCCAACCCATCCCTTACCGGACCTGGACCGGGATCTGGACCTGGACATGAGGTTCCCGATGTCCAACAGCTGATGGATCGGATCTTCGCGCTTGAGCAACGTCTGGGTGAAGCCAAGGACCATCCGAACCAGTCATTAGAGAAACAACCGGAAAGACGGGCCAAGCACGGCACCCACAACTCGCCCGATACCATCCAAAGCTACCTTACCGCCGATTTACATTCCATGTCGAGGAGTGTCATGTCCAAGACGCGCTACTTTGGCCAGAGTCATTGGATGAACGGCATTATGCACGTAGGATCTACCTATCTATCCTGTTCACCATAAGATGATATATACATACCACTGACGCCTCACGTGCCATGCAGTTCCGACCGGTGCTCCAGCTCTTCGAGGAGCAGTCATCGGACACCAAAGCCGAGGCCAGGGCAGTGCTGATGAAATGCAAGGCCCTGGCCCGCACGGTCAAGGCCAAGCGAGTGCCCGAGATCACGGCCAAGTACGGCACCACCATACCGCCGCGGGTGCTGGCCGACCAGCTGGTCGACGGCTACCTGCGCACGATGGAGTCGGTGTTCCGGATCCTGCACGTGCCCTCCTTCCGGCGGGAGTACGGCGAGTTCTGGACGGCGCCGGGCGCGGCGGACCCGGCCTTCGTCATCCAGCTGCAGCTGGTCCTGGCCATCGGCAGCAGCGTGCACGACGACGGCTTCTCCCTGCGCCGGTCGGCCTGCCAGTGGGTGTACGAGGCCGAGTGGTGGCTGCTCGGGCCCGTGCACAAGTCCCGGCTGACCCTCGCCGGGCTGCAGGTCATGCTGCTGCTGACGCTGGGCCGGCAGACCGCCAGCGTGGGCGGCGACCTGGTCTGGCTGTCCTGCGGCACGCTGCTGCGCACCGCCATCTACATGGGGCTGCACCGGGACCCGGACCGGCTGCCGCGCACGGGGGGCCGGCGCGACGACGCGGAGCTGCGGCGCCGGCTCTGGAGCACCGTCCTGGAGCTCGAGCTGCAGTGCAGCATCGACGCCGGCGGGTCCCCCGGCGTTTCCCTCGCCAACTGCGACACCCGCCCGCCCGCCAACCTGGACGACGACCAGCTGCTGCTGCTGGACGACGACGACGACGGCGAGGGGCCGCCGCCGGTGGTGGTGGCTTCCCAGCCGCCGGACGTCTTCACCGACATGTCGGTGGCGCTCGCGCTGCGGGCCACGTACCACGAACGGCTGGCGGCCGTTCGGTTGCTGAACGACATCGTGTCGCGGGGCGGGTACGAGGATACCCTCCGCGTGCACGGCCGGCTCAGCGCCGCGTACAAGACGCTCACGCGGACGCTGCGGGGCTACGGAGGCGCGGCCGGACCTCGTCGTGGTGGTCGACGGGGACCGTCCGACTTCCAGCTGCGGTTCGTCGAGTTCCTGGTGCGCCGCTACTTCCTGTCGCTGCACATCCCGTACCTGGAGCCGTCGCGGACCGAGCCGGCGTACGCCTTCTCCAAGAACTGCGTGCTCGACGCGGCGGTGCGGATCTACCAGGTCGTCTTCCCGCCCGCCACCCACGGCCCCTGGCAATCGGCGTCCGTCGGCGTCGGCGTCGGCGGCGGCGACGTCGACGACATCCCCCCGATCCCGGCCGACGGCGACGACCTGATGCGGCTGAACCTCACGGCCGGGGGCTTCGTGCGGGCGATCACGGCGCCGGCGTCGATGCTGATCTCGCTGGAGGTGATGACGGCGCTGCAGGAGGACGACGACGGCGGGGGCGCGTGGGGGGGCCCGCCGGCGGCGCGGCCGGACCTCGTGTGCCTGGTGCGGCACCACGTGTCCTACAACCTGGGCCGGATCAAGGCGGGCGAGACCAACGTCAAGGGCTTCCTGTTCGCGGTGGCGCTGTGCAGCCGGATGGACGCGCTGCTGGGCGGGCGCAAGGGCCCGGCCCGGCTCGAGCCCGTGCTCGCCGCCGCCATGAAGATCGCCCGCTACTGCTACGAGCTGCTGAGGGAGCAGGCCGGCGGCGCCGGCGCGGGCGCCGAGGACGCGGGCGCGGGGGCTGGCGGGGCCTTCGAGTGGAACGACGCCGTCGATATGGATGCGAACTGGTCGCCGGATGGTTCGGTAAGTTACTGCCAGCGTCCCGATCCCCCCCCCCCCCCCCCCTACTACCTAAGTAGGTATGCAAATAGGACAATCACTACCTACTAAGGCGATTATTCCATCTGCATACTTAAGTAGCAGGTGTAGGTATTGCTTACCGTACACAGCTAACCAAGATACACACAGTTGCCCTTCTTCGACTTCACGTACATCGATTCTATCCTTGGCTCGACCGGGGTGCCCGACTTGATGTCGACGACTGACCCGTCGCCTTGGTGAAAATCCGCGAGGAATGAGCGTGGAGAGTACTCGATCGATACCTAGGTGTTTGCGGTTCCATTCGGCAGATGAAACAGGTTACACCACATAGTACATACCGTACAAAGACGGGGCTCGCAGCGAATGCCGTATCGAGAGGTTCGGATTGATGCCGTCTTGGAGAGGCTGGTGGCGAGGAGGAGGTCCGAAGGGATGAGGGGATGCGAGCATCCGCGGCATACCTACCTTAGGTACCGCCACTGCTTCCCCTCATTCCCTCCCAGCTCTCTACATCGTGTCACCGAGCATCCGTAGCGTTCGACCGCGAACAGGAAAATGGCCGACTCATAAGCAGTACCATTCACTCATCTCGCGAAACCAATCCACTCCGTATATATACTACCTACCTACTTAATGTATCCCCTGGTTCCGTGTCCGCCTTGATACCAGGTACCGGTATCCTTCTTGCCTCTAGTTAGTTACCGGACCTATAACGTTGCCCTCCAGTTCGGCAACAAACTCCCAGACCGCGGATGACAATCGCCGACGATACATGGGTATTCTAGCTACATAGGTAGCATCAAGCCTCACTCACTCACTACTTACATACCTACCGCGCACACCAACCTCCCCCACCCCGCACCGCCCGGGCCCGCGAACCCGCCCAAACCCCACCCACGATGCCGCACCAAGAAGCCGCCGCCGGCGCCGCCGAGTTCGCACCGGAACGCTACCCGCCCTTCCCGGCCTCGCTACCCACCGTGGCGCTGCCCACGATCCCGCTGGCCGCGCTCCTGGACCCGACCTCGGCGGCGCACGCGTCGGCGCGGGCGGGCGTCCTGGCCGCCTGCGGCGCCGCCGGCGGCGGCCGCGGCTTCTTCTACCTGGACCTGCGGGGCGACTCGGGCGCGGGGGCGACGCTGCTGGGGGGGGCGGAGTTGCTGGCGCGCGCGGGCGCGGCCTTCTTCACCGGCATGCCGGAGCGCGAGAAGCAGGCGTTCGCGCTGGCGGGGACGCGGCTGGACGTCGGGTACAAGCGGGCGGGGGCGACGGTGGCGGACGCGGCGCGCGGGACGCGGGATACCGCCGAGTTCCTGAACGTGGGCAAGGACGAGGTGCTGGCGGCGGAGGCGGCGGGACGCCGCCGGTGGCCGCCCCAGGTCGCGGAGCACCGGGCGGGGTTCGCGGCGTTCGCGCGCGCGGCCCACGCCGTCGGCTTGGCGGTGCTGGCGGTGCTGGAGGACGACGACGGGCTGGGGCTGGGGCTGCCGCCCGGCGCGTTCGCCGCGCGCCACCGGCTGGGGCGGCGCTCGGGCGACCACGTGCGGATCGCGCGCGGGCCGCCGCGCCAGAGGCCCGAGGATGAGGCCCTGGAGATCCAGACGCCGTCGCATACGGATTTCGGGACGTGCGTGGACCTACCTACCTACTTCCTACTTAACTTATATCCCCCTTCTTCCTTCCTTGCTTCCTTGCTTCCTGTCCTGCCCCTCCCCCCCCCGCCCCTCTCTCTCTCTCTCCCTCGCAGCAAGAAAGCTAACGCCCGCGCAGCATCACGATCCTGATGAACTGGCTGGGCGGCCTGCAAGTATGGTCGGAGCCGGCGCGGCGGGCCGCGCTCGCGCGCCACGAGCCCGACGACAGCGCCGGCGGGACCTGGGAGTGGGTGCGGCCGGAGGCGGGGTGCGCGCTCGTCAACCTCGGCGACGCCGCCGTGCGCTTCTCCGCCGGCGCCCTGTGCGCCGGGCGGCACCGCGTGGTGCCGGCTCCTGGCGCGCAGGGGGCGTTTCCCCGGTACAGCGTGGTGTACTTCGTCCGGCCCGAGGACGACTGCGTGATGCGGCCGTTGATGGGGTCGGGGGCGCGGGGCCAGGATGGGGGTGGGGAAGAGGAGGACGAGGAGGAGGGGGGGATTACCGCGAAGGAGTGGATTCATCGCCAGGCGCTGGGGCTGGGGTTGAAGTTTGAGGAGGAGAAGGAGGACGGGGAGAAGGAGGAGGGGGAGAAGGAGAGCGGATAGGAGGGGGTGGGCTGCGTTGAGGTGAGGTAGGGAGTAGGACATACATGTGACTAACTGGGCATGTGGGTGTGGATGGCTTATGGCCATGATGGCCGTAGTAGATTTGGTTCATTGTACGCATCCCTCGGGGACTCGTACGAGATGCCTCGAGCCTCGAGCCTCGAGACTCCGGTTATATTGCCATTGCAGAATGATTACGTTGCTGGCAATGATCGCATGGTCGTATATCCACAGAATAATTACTCTCGAACCAGATCGCACTCTGACTTGATATAGCAATAGCAGGACACTCGACCCTTTTATTACACCGTACACTCCCTGCTACCTGGTTCAAGGGATCGTGTGTCCCACCACGTGAAAGAATGTCTGACGAAAGACCGACATGCGAATGTATCAAGAAGGAGTATCAAAGTCACCATCTCATAGCTGAACCGCCAATTTCACGTCTTATACTACTCATAAGACACCCATAAACAATGAACACATTGATCTAGTCCCATAATCAAATCCAAGATCGCGTCTATTGTTTTGATCGAAATTTGGTATTCGCCGGCCTCGCATCTTCTATTTTGGGTTGGCCAGTCCCTAACCTAGTGAGCCAACAATACAAGTCTGTCGCCGGAACTCCAGTCCCGGGCAGTCGTCCATACCTCATCCTCGCATAGCCTTCGTTCCCATCTCGCCCTGGTCCTCGACGCCGCCGCCGCTGAACTCCGCATCCGGGGCACCAGCCGCGTCCGCCACCACGCTCTCGCGACGACCGCTTGTCATGCCCTCGATCCCGAGCTCCACCTCGCCTACTCGCCTGAGAACTGACAACAAGGCTGTTCGGAGATCTGGTGGCAATTCTTTCAGGAGGAGTTCCACAACCAATGGGTAGAAGGAGCGGAGGTGTTTTCGGAATTCCTCCTCGGGCCAGGTCGCATACCCTTCCAGCACGTCGACCACTACCGGTCGCCAGGCGGCAATGTTGCGTTGTTGCGAGTCTTCCTCCAACGCCAGGTATCCCTTGATCACGTCCTTGCAGAGCGGCACCAACGCCTTCTCCACCTCGGGCCGGCTGTCCGCACGCGACGGCGATGTGTCGCCGTACATCCGGAATAGGATCTGGATGTAGGTGGCCGCAGAGCCGCTCTCCTGCTTGAGCAGGTTGGGCGGCTGCTTCATGAACCCTTCTCGCCAGAGACGCATGCGCAAGTCCTTATCCTCGTTGAAGCGCCTGGCGAACAGGAACGATTTCTTAAGTAATGCCATAAGCCGCAGCAATTCCGGTGACGGAATCTGCGCATACACCGCCTCGTTCGAGAAGAGTTCGTTGACCGTCTCGATCATCAGCAACTGCAGAACGCATCGAGATATGATGCGGTTGAAGAAGCGTCTGCGGGCGGCTGTCACCACAACAGGTTGCTGCTGAAGTGAAGAAGCAGGCTTATAGTCCTCCAGTGGCGCTGACGGAACGGGGCTCGTCGGCGTGCGTTGCGAATCATCCGCTTTCGAGCTCGAGGGCGCTGCTGATGATATCGATGCCGTGTCTGCCGATGTGTCTCCATTCGTATCGTTACCATTCAGGTTGAGCGACCTGTCATCTGGAGTTGTCTCGCTTGTAGGTGTGATCGGTACGTCGAACCCTAGACCGTTAGGTGGCGGCGACAAGGCGGCGGGCGCATTGATCGTGGCTGCAGAGAAGAGTTGATACGCGGTGGTACGCTCGAACAGTTCGCAGAAAGCTCCGACAATCTTCGCCCAGTGACCTCCATTGAACTTGGTGACATTCTGCAAAATGAGCTGCTGGAGACAGTTGCTGCCTATCCTCGCGATCGTGTCGTTCTCCTGGCAGATACAAAGCGCCAATAGCTCCAAGAAACGATCTAGCATATACTCCAAAGCATCAAAGTAATGGGTGAAGAGGACGATCATGTTCCGGAGAGCCTGGATCATGGTCGTCGAAAGCCAGACAGAGAGCTCTTCGTGGTTGAGAGCATTGGTCATCTCCGGTCTGGAGCGAAGGACCATAAAGATGGGATATAGCTGCTGCCTCCACAAGATGTCCCAGAAATCGGGCGGGAAATCACCGCCATACCGAAGCAGGGCCTCGAAAAAGTAGTTGAGCGCGTTGGACCGGACCTCGAGGTCTTCACCCGTCATGAGAACATCGTGGAAGGCGAATAGTATCGGGAACCAGAACCCTTCCTCGACCGAAGTGCCGCTTTGTTTCCTGGAGAGCGTGTCATTCGACTTGGACGTGTCTCCACCGGCCCCGGAGCCTGACGCCAAGGGGCATTCAGGCGTCTTGAGCATCTTCGGTATTATCGACTTCAGCGTTTCCATTGCCTGCAAGCTCTTCTTCTGGAATTTGATGTTCTTCGAGAACTCGGTAAGGCAGACGATCAGATCAGTGAAAGCACCTTGGGAGATGACGACGCCAAAACGGGTCCGATAGACCAGAGTGACGTTCTCGTATGCCAAGTTGACGATGACTTCATTCGGGTCGCGTGCTGCCACGGTAAAGACGCCGAACATGGTTCGCCAACCCGATCGAATGTTCTCGCCACGGGCTTGAATCATCTGTATCAGACACCGCAAAGCCATATCCTTGACGGTGAGATTGCTCGAGTTCGCGATGATGTGCTCAAAGGGTTTCAAGAAGTCCTTCTGGAACTTGAAACCAGGCAGCTCCTCGATTTCCATGAAACGCATCGACAGTTGTCTCAACGAGTCAAGCGCAAAGTAGACAATGGCCGTGTTGTTGTGGCAGCCTACTTTGTTGAAGTGCTCACCGAGGACAGCCCAGATGTTAGTCCATTCGAAACGCACACGGGTCATGTTGTAGTAACTGATCTCGACGATCTTCTGCAAGCTGTACGTCCTCGGCGAGTCGTTGGAACCCGACACCTTGATCTCGTCCCAGCTGACCTCGGTGAGAGCTTTGGCGAAGTGCACAATCGCTTCTCCGTTCAGGTTGGCTGTGTTGCTGAAGATTCGATCAACGCTTTTGACCACCTCATCCGATCTACTTTCCAACGCGATTTCCGCAGAGAACCCGCGGGTGCTCACGGTGGATCGGTTTCGCCGTCGAGTCGACGCTGCGGATTTGCGCGATTCGTTCGTATTCGTTCGTTCTGGGGGCAAGAACCTGGCTTTGGAGACATCAGGAATGGCGCCCTCATCGACACCTCCTGTGATCAGCTGTAACCGATCGAGTTGGCTGATACACATGAGTATGTCTTTCCAAGACTCCTTTAGGTAGTTCCCTTCCGTCTGACCCAGATCGAGAATGACCCGCAAAGCCTCGACGTGCTTGGCCAGAATCTCCTGAGGGTTGTTCAGATTCGCCATGTTCTTCAAGGAAGACATGAACGCTTCACGGGGAGTGGCCAGATCGAAGAGACAAGCAATCTTGGTCGCCTGCTTCATGCCTTCCAGGCAAACTTTGTTGACCTCCAAGTTCTGAGTCTTCTGCATCTGGCTGGATAGAGCCGAGAAGAAGGACATCCAAGTTACCTCGAACATAGGTCCCACGTGCTTGAATGAGGTCGCTGTGACGAAGCGGATCCCAGCCCGTGCGGCGTTCTTGCGCTGGTTCTTGAACAAGTTCTTGAACAGCTGCTCCGAACGAAGAGAGATCTCTTCCGACTGCTGCACATACGCCTCCCGTTGGAGGTCCCTGCCCACGTTGGACAGCGCCTGTCCCAAGCCAGCAGCAAACCCCGTCGACTGTGCTGGTACGTTTCCAGCTGCCGCCACCGCCTCTCGCTCGCTCTTCAACACAATCTCGTTGTTCGCGATCTCATCATAGATGCCGATCAGGTATTCCGGCGGCAAGTCAGCATTGTCGTTGATACCTCGGTTATTCTTGATGAAATCCTCCTTCGTCATTCGCCTGGCAATCTTGGTACTGTGTAAGTCCGTGTTGAGCAGGATGACGGAATATGCCAGAACGTAGGCCGTGTCGGCATTCGCGAAGGCATTCGGATTGCCCATGACATATCTGTTGGCGAACTTGAGCATGAACCGATCAATCTTTTGCGCCTCGCCAGGCAAACGGAAGGATTGGAGAAATTGACGCAGGGCATCCACGAAGCGTCTCTTGGTGAAATCCATGGTATCGACGAATGCATGCATGATCTCGATATTTTTCGGTTCTCCTTCGCCAAGGTATTCTCCAATCATCGCCTTGTCCAGTCGGTCATCGGAGAGCAAGAATCTGGCAATATGTTCCGGGCTGTCACTCGGTATGAAGCCAGCTTGCAGTAGAAGTTTTATGCCCTTCTTCGGCTTGAAGTTGAACTGTCGAATGGCATTTGACAATGCTGTCTTCCGTGCCTTCTCCCTCTCCAACTGTGCTGGATCATCCTCCACGATGGGGGTCGATGGCGGCAGAGGCGTCTCCAATCGAGAGCTGCTATCCGCGATAGACGGGTCTATGGATTCACGGTAGTCGTCGTTGGATGCTCTGACGTCGCCCTCCGGAGCAGTACCGCTCATGTCCGGGCGACCAGCAACCGACCAATTGACAAGAGATCGCAGTGCCTCCACCAGCGACTCGAGTGCGGACCTTTTGATGACATACTCGCGGGGGATATCGGGTTCGGTTTCGTTGGGCTGCACGATGTCCCTGACGTTCAGTGGTGGCGGTAGCATGCCCTTCAGCTGCCATTCCGTGCCATTGTTTGGGTTGGAATTCTTCTCCTCGAAGAGTTGTTCTTGCGTCGAGGTCACGGTTACAGGTGCACTGGCCAACCTCGACAAGTCTTCTATGATGGATTGGAAGATATTGTCGACCTGGGAATCGCAATCGTAGTTGAGATACATCTCCACCAGACCTCGGGGATCGCCACAAAACCTGGTCAGAATATTAAGGGTATACAACTTCTGAGAAGGAGAAGCGTTCCGCCTGGCCAAAAGAGCCAGGTAGATCTCGTTCAGAAAGACCTCTATCTCTTTCTACATCGTGGCTGTCAGTAGAAAACGCCTTTCGGGATCGGTAGCTCAACTTACCTTGAACGGCGCGCGCATGAATTTCAGCATCAGCCAGAAGATTTCGAGGCAAACCTCGAAAACTCTATCCACCGAACTGGCGCCATTCCTGGTGATGCTGAGACACAGATAGAATTTGATGGCCTGAAGAAAGCTCGTGGACTCGTTGTTCTTGGTATTGGTAATAGTACAGAGGGGCGAAGTGAAGACGAGGATGTGGTTATTCAAAAGGGTACGGATCAAATGCAACGAGATGAGCTTGGAGCGCATGTGTTGGCCCCGGTGGTCGTACAATTGGTCGGGAGGAAGGATCTTGGTGGAAAGGTTGCAGAAGGATCGGAAGATCAGGTAGGCGTCCCTGATGTAGACTTCGTCCTCGGCATCCAAGGACTCCGGCGTCTCTTCCGCCTCGGGGGGTTGCGCTTCTGTTGTGGGCGAAGTGGGCGAACCGCCTTGTTCGGCCTGTGCGGACAAGTCTTGCGTCGATTTCTTGGCCTTTAGCTGGGTGACCATGGTCGGGCCATCTCCCAGATTGGAGTCGTCGAAGCTTTTACGGTGCTCGAGGTCCTTCAGTGTCAGCTTGGGGCCGCCCTCGTTCGCAGGTACCGACGTTTCCATCTCGGTCTCGCCCTCGGCCCCGGCGGCCCCGGACGAATCGTCTCCGTCTTGAGCAGCTGCATCGCCGTTTGTGAAAGACTCGTTCGGGTCGAAGGTGCCGTTACTAGAACTGTACTTCAGCTTGCCGAGGTTCATTCGGGCCTCTTTCATATGTAACCGCAGCTTCACACGCTCAAACACCATTCCCACCATCTGCGTCAAGGTGCCCTGCGCAGCCTGTTGGTTCTCGGTGCTTCGCGACAGCAGAAAGACATTATAGACCTGGCGTACAGCCTTCAGCAGGCCAGCACCGTGGACAACGATCTTGTCGTTCAAGACAGCGGCCAACAACGCTTGTACGATGTGTCGCTGTACGTCGACGGGCGTGGTCTCGCCCTGGAAGCAGTCGCATATGGTGTCAATGGCGCGGTCGATCATGGGGGCCTGCTCGGTACCATCTTCGTGGGCGGAGCCGGTCGGGGCGGCGATGGAGAAATAGGAGGAGGAGATGAGCTTCTGTATGGAGTCGAGGGCGGTATTGATCAGGGGACTGGTGCCAGTCTTGGTGGCCAGCTGCAGTGGCGCAAAGATAACATCGGGGGCGGGTAGGGTGTCGCCAGCTTCTTTGACGGACTTGAGGGCCTTCTCGGCCAGCTCGGCGAGCTGCTTATTCCTCTGGGCTTCCTTGGAGGCAGCGATGGTCTCTAAGGGGGAGACCAGGAAGACGAGGGAGCTCATGGTGGCCAGGAGCAGGACGAGGAGGCATATGCCATCCGGTAGAGCGGCGGTCGGGAGGGATCGTGAAGCAGTGCGAAGTAGGTAGGCGGGTGTGGTTTCGTCAGATCGCGGGCGTAGGAGGGAGATGCTACGTGGTCTGGAGTGACGCTACACACTCGAGGGGCTCGCGCGCATGCAACCCAACGCGTTCCGTACCGGTACCGTACCGTACCAAATCAGTGGCTGTTGTTGGTTGCGAGCGTACTACAGCACCTCGATCGATGCAAAGGAAAGGAGAGAGCGAAAGAAGGAGGGGCGCAAGCAAAGTGTATTGCTCTCGTCTCCAGCAATGCTCCTCGTATTAAGGTTATTAGGCCAAGCTGGCAACGACGACGTCCCTTAACATGGATCTGCTCCACTGGAGGTTTTGATTGATGACAGACAATCCAGGTGAATCCTAGCGCTGCCGTCCGCCTGGGAATGCGTACCACGGCGTATTGCAGGCCACTGCAGAGCCCCAGATTCCAAGTGCCAAGTCCGATGACCCAACCTTCCGTGTTACTGTGCTGGGCCAGGTCCGTCTTTACCCCTGGAAGAGGCAGGCAAGCCACAATGAACAAAGCCAAATACCCACGCAAGCCACAGCCCCTTTGACCGCTGAGGTGACGGGAGCTGGAGGAGCTGAGGTCAGCCCTCTCAACCTTCCAAGGTAAGGTTCTCAGCTGAGATCCCTCCCAACTTCAGTGTCAAGCTCGAAAATTTCTCTCCCCGACTCTGCCCGGAGACTCAAGATCATTGATCGCATTCATAGTTCAAGTAAGGATCCCAGTCTCATAGCACCAGTCTAGTGGCTGAATCTTCATACCAACATGAATAATTCTGGTCCATTGATGGGTGTTCCGGATGTATCCTGGACTTGAAGCTTTGAACAGACCGGTATCTGAATACTGCTTCCTCAACTCGACTTAAGTATCCGGACGGTGAAGAGGAGCGCAAGACAAGGTAGCCAATCACGGCCGAGTCGCAACACGGATCGCAGTTGGGGACTTTGCGGATTCCGATGAGCTCGGTAGGCGGGCTGCTCTGATCACATCAGCTTCACTCCGAAGTGGACGGCTTGGCAAGGCGGAACTCAAAGCACCAACAACACCTGGCAATTGACTTTTGGGCGGGAACCCTACACGCCCTAGCCACTCGGTAGATAAGGTATGTTGGCGAGAAAACAACATATAGACAGCAACAGAACCCGTGAGTTATAGAGCACCCTTGAGAAGCATCTACAATCACACATGGTGAGCTGAGAGGATGGGCAATAGAGTGCTTTTGGCGCGCCGGACTGCTACTCAGAGCTAAGCAGTCTTGTAGGTCGGTCCCTCAACGTCCTGTAATCTTTGGGGCAGCCTTGCTAGGCGGTGGTCCACGAAAATAACCCGCGGCCAATCAGGCGCCACGTCCGCCAACCTTTGAGACGGGACCTTCACTTTTTTTCCTCACATAATCGCGCCCGCCAATCTGATCCTCCCTCCTTGCTCAGCTCACCTCCGGTCCAGCCCAGCAGCAGCAGCAGCAACACCGCAGCAGCAGCGTCGTGAGAAGTTCAATTGCGCTTCTCGGCCAGCCTTCCTCCCCCTTCGCCGCTTTCTTCTCTGCTCTCTGGCCATCTGGCTTGTCTATCCTTTTACATCCGCCAGCTTAGCTGTCCCGCTGCCGTCTCCGTCTCCTACAATCCCCGACACCTCCGCGAGCTGCCTGCCATCGCCGAGAGCTATTTTCCCGCGACCGCCCCCCGTCTCACCCCTACCGGTTTTTTCTCCTTTCAACCATATTCAACATGTTCGGCGCCGTATTAAGAAGGCAAGGCCTTCTGCGCACTTCCGCCCTGCGCACCGGCTTCTCGCCTCTCGTCAGATACTATGCCTCTTTCCCGCCGCACCAGGTCATCAAGATGCCCGCGCTTTCGCCCACCATGACCGCTGGCAACATTGGTGCCTGGCAGAAGAAGGCCGGTGACAGCATCGCTCCCGGTGATGTCCTGGTCGAGATCGAGACCGATAAGGCCCAGATGGACTTCGAGTTCCAAGAGGAGGGTGTGATCGCCAAGACCCTCAAGGAAGCTGGTGAGAAGGATGTCCCCGTCGGTAGCGTACGTTGGTCCCGTATCCCTGTACTTCACTGCGTAATAGCTTGCCAAGCTGACATTGTTGCTGTTCTAGCCCATTGCCGTCCTGGTTGATGAGGGTGCCGACGTGTCCGCTTTCGAGAAGTTCAGCGTCGAGGATGCCGGTGGTGAGGCCAAGCCTGCGCCCAAGGAAGAGAAGAAGTCCGACGCCCCCTCCAAGTCCGAGTCCGCTCCTGAGCCTACGTCCCAGCCCGAGGCTATGGAGTACCAGTCCGAAGGCAAACTCGAGCCTGCTTTGGAGCGTGAGCCCAACATGAGCCCCGCCGCGAAGAGACTGGCCCGCGAGAAGGGTGTCCTGATCTCCAGCCTGAAGGGTACCGGCCCGGGTGGCCGCATTACCGAGGAGGATGTCAAGAAGGCCGCTTCCGGTGCTGCCCCAGGCGCCGTCTCTGCTGCCGCTGCCTACAAAGATACCCCTCTGTCCAACATGCGCAAGACCATCGCCAAGCGCCTGCAAGAGTCTACTCAGAACAATCCCCACTTCTTCGTCAGCAGCAAGATGTCCGTCTCTAAGCTGATGAAGCTGCGCCAGGCTCTCAACAGCACTTCCGAGGGCAACTACAAGCTCTCGGTCAACGATTTCCTCATCAAGGCCATGGCCGTCGCTTGCAAGAAGGTCCCCGCCGCCAACTCGTCGTGGCAGGGCGACTCGATCCGTGAGTACAGCAGCGTCGATGTCTCGGTCGCCGTCGCTACCCCCAACGGTCTGATTACCCCTATTGTCACCGGCGTCGAGGGCCGTGGCCTCGAGGGCATCTCGAGCAAGGTCAAGGAGCTGGCCAAGAAGGCCCGCGACAACAAGCTTAAGCCCGAGGAGTACCAGGGTGGCACCATCTCCATTTCCAACATGGGTATGAACGCCGCTGTCGACAACTTCACCGCTGTCATCAACCCTCCGCAATCTACTATCCTGGCTGTCGGTACTACGAAGAAGGTGGCCGTCCCCGGCGAGAACGGCGAGATCGTGTGGGACGACCAGATCACCGTGACGGGAAGCTTTGACCACAAGGTGGTGGACGGAGCCGTAGGTGCGGAGTGGATCAAGGAGTTCAAGAAGGCGGTTGAGAACCCCCTGGAGCTGCTACTATAAATCATGGAATACCACGGGCGTCGGGGCACGGTTGTTCTATAGAGAAGGGAATGGTCCATTTGTAGCATTACGATTGTTCTCGCTGTAATAATAAATACCAGCTACAAAATCACGGACCGGCGGACATCTCTACTGCGTATGGTACTTTATATATCATGGAACGCTGGTTCACTGGGAGGACGAGGGGATTCGTGGCGGTTTAGCCAGGGAGACGGTTATGCTGCTCAAGGCGGGCCTGGAATTATAGATCAATTGACGACTTACGAAGCGACCGGCTCCAGATATTGCAGTTATACGTGTGCTTTAGATTTATTTGAAGCGTCGTCCTCAGAAAAGCATGTCATCACTACCGAATTCATCACGTGCCGCATACTCGTCACCATTGTCCCCATCCTCTTCGCCATCTCCATCGGCGTCGCCACCCTGCGTCGAACGCCCATCTTGAGCCTCGTCCTCGGGCAACCTAAGGTACCTACTGACCCCGAAGTCCCGCCAACACCGCACCCAAACCCGCTTTGGTCATTCATTCCTGTGCGGGCTCCGCGCCTCCAACTCCGCGATCTCGGCGCGCAACCCACGCATCCGCAAGGCCGCCCCCAGGTCATCTTGGCCATCCTAGGACTTGGTGACCCTATCTTAAGATCCAGGAGGAGTGTAGTGGCTGCGGCCTGGAGCTCCCCTCTTTATGTCAAATCAGCATAAGTGGTCGAGGGGTGAGACGAAGGTGCCATCGTAGAGACACGGAGTCAAAAACAGAACCGGGTGGTGTTGAGGACTCGGGCTCTCGATGAATCGTAGAGCTGGACGGACGGTGTTATGGGACCTTCAAGGTTCTGGGATCTTTCGATTCGGTCGGAAAGGCATCCGATGCTACGGGCATGTCTAGAAAGTGGCCTCGATATTGATCTGCCAGAGTCTTGGTTCTTTACCCAGGACCTCCCCTGGCTACAACAAGGAGTTCAAACACATCTCCGAGCGTGATGAATGAACGAAATCCAAAGACAACTACTAGAAGCGGTCGGCGTTTCTGTATCAGACGTAGCCGGGGCAATCCGAGACAATTCAATGGAACACAGCGAAGACAGCAGAATCCAGCTTTTTCCCTTGGATCCGAGAGGGCTACATTCAGGATTCGTCAAGGAAGTCGAGCTCAGGAGTCTCTGCTCGGCTTGTAATCCATCTACGACCTCTGCAAACCAGACAATCACCACCCAGGCAACTACTCCACGCCCCATCGTTCTACAGGATTATTAAGTAGGTGTAGAGGTAGTTATTCCACTGATTACGAAGCACCCCTCAATAGGAAGAACCCCTCAAGAGTTTGGAGGAGCCTGGGAGTCGGATCACATGTCCTGTCTGCCCTCCACTGCAGAATGCAAGAAGCAGTTGCCCGCAATGGCCTTCAAAGCGGCAGCAGGACTCATGAAGGAACTTGTTGCGGAAGCTCGTTGTCTCGTTGGTACGACGCATGCCAATTACGAGAAGTTGTATCTCGGTGATTGCCAGCCACGAGATCCTAGAGATGCCACAACCAATACCTTCTCCTTGACAGAACGCCTGAGTGCTGGCCCCCACGCAGGTTCAACAAGCACGCCGACTACACCTTACTGGAAGAAGTCTGACCCTCTGCAGCCACACTTTCGCCACCCTCATCCCGTCCTGGCCGCCGCCTCTAATGACCGCGCGAGCACTAGTCATTGTTGGCTACCTTTTAATTCGGTGATATGTTTTGGTAGACCTCGTGACTGTGGTTGGCGTTGAGTCTTTGCAACAGTACACTATTGCTATACCTACCTCGGCCTGTTATTCACTAGCCACGAACTAACGTATCGACGTGTCTGCGTTGCCGGTCAATTTTATCCAGAGACACGTGAGGTGAAGGGCGAAAGATTCCCAGGCCTGGTACCCCTGCTTGGAGCACATCGCGAATGCCGCAGCATAAACAGTTGGCTGAACCATCGGACCTGTGGCTGAAAGATTCCCGTCTCATTACTGGGTAGTTTCCCGAGCTGTTCGGGTGCGCGGGTATCGAGAGAGGCCAAGGGAAACCGACCAAGAATCGCTTCAGACACTTCCGCGTGAAAGCAACGCAGCACGTAGCCTCTCAGAAGAGAGTGTGTCAGGATTGAGGTTTCTCGCTAATGGCGGGTACAGGGCTGAGGTCAGATCGTGACTTCGTTGATGAACCGTCTCAGCTCGTCAGCTTCGTCGGGGACCGTCCGTTCGGGTAGACTTAGAATCGCATCACGAAGTAAAGCATCTTGGGATGTGGCCTCCTGAGTGACCTGCTTGATAGTATCCATCTTGTACGTCGAGAAGGGCGTGATTCTCTGGATGCTCAGGAATCCTTCGAAGAAATCAATGAGACTGAGGTGCATCAACCTGTCCTCACGGTTGATCATATGAAGGGCAGCGAACTGTAGCAGTCCACCGTTGCCTTGAAAGCCGGCATACCGTTCATTAAGCTCGGGGAACTCGGTTCGCGTCACGGCAGCGAAGTTCAGTGCGGCAAGTCGCGGAAGAACACGAAGCAAACGACCTTGAGCGAGCGACAACTGGAGATCGTCGAGACCATTATCGGTATGCTGATGTGGTCCCGCGCTGCACAGTGAGAGCAAAAGGCCATAGACATCTCTATCGTGGAATATTCTTCGCCACATGAAGCCCTGGCCGGGAGACTTTCGAACGGCTATCTCCATCCCATTGACAGACAGACCGTCAGGAGGTCTGGTCTCGCAATCGGTATCGAGAAGGTCACCCAAAACTCGAGAGCCCCGCTCACCAACGCCGACTTGGGGCGCGGACAGCCATTGGGAAAGGAAGTGGATAACAACGTTGTTCATAGCGGCGAGAATAGCAGTGTCACTGGCCGACTTGGCAGCCTTGTGAAGAATGGCCATGGCGAGAAGGTTCGCAGACGGTGCAGGAGAGCGCATGGCTTGGATTATGGCTTCTTCCGATGCTAGGGCGAGAACCTGGGTGAAGCTCAGTGGGCCCAGTAGCTTGATGGCGAGGCTGCAGATGATTGCCGGATCTTGCTGGTATTTCTTGAGGATTTCGGTGATCTTGGGGAGAAGCCTCGGGATCATAGCCGGTATATTCGCATCTACGGCGCGATATTAGCATGATGATAGCAACTTGAAGGCTCTCGGGCATAAGTAAGTACCCGTCAGCTGTAGCTCAACATCGTCGAATAGCTTCAAGGTACAAGGGAGAGTCGGGTCAGCGATGAGTTCGTCGAGATGCTGTTCTAGCTCCTCGACGCCAGAGACGGGAATCGTATCGACATCCATCTTGACTGCGATGCGATTCATGCCTGGGGCCGGGTTCTCGATGTGGGCTACGTTCTTGGTCAACGAGTGAGATGAATGCAGGCAAGTCGAGAGGCAAACCATATCCGGGGAGCTTTCGTGGGTCTCTCCCGAAGCGCGGGGCAGCTCCAAAATGCCCCTTCTGTGGCTGAAGCTACCTAGACGTACCTTAGGTATCTTAGGTATCCGGCGCGGGGTGGAAGGAGGTTGTCAAGGTTGTGGCTTGTGACTCACTGGCCTAAAAATGCCCCGCTAGGTCCACTAAAATTTAAAGATGTCCGAGTCCCAGAAGCTTTTGCGACCAGCCGACATATCCAAGCATCTACCTTATCCAATTCTCCATATTCGCGCGACCAAGTCACCATATCTCTGCAGTGGTTCGCACCGCAGACAATCTGCCGAGCCATATCTGGCTGACAGAACCGGGACTGCATCATTGCTGTCATATAATCACTCATCGACGAGACGATCGGCCAAGTGCCCGATGAGTCGCAATGTCAGGTCGCGGAGGTAGAGGAGGCCGCGGTGGCCGTGGTGGCCGTGGTGGTCGAGGAGGACGGAAGGCCGCGCCTCCAGGTATGCCCTGGGGCGACGACCCTTCCCTCATCGTTAATGACGAGCCTCAGGAGAACTACCCAGTATGTTGTTACCCCCTCTGGTTGAAAAGAACAGCAGGATAACCGTGTCGCAGAAGTTCTACAAACCACCGTTAGCCCCATCGCTTGACGAGCTCGAAGAGCGCACCGTCGCCTGTTTCGTGAAGTTTCGACGAGCCTTCCACAACACGCCGCTATATACCCACCGCCATCTCAACGCTGAGTCTGTGTCGCCCACCGACCCCGTGCTGCCCATGTACGGGCAATCGCAGATCAACGCGCGGTACGGACTCAAGAACCGCGCAACCGTCGACCCCTTCCTCGCCGTGCCGTTGTACAGTCACAAATTCGTCGACGACACACGGACGCTGCCGGAGTTGAAGGGTAGCCGACCCTGGGTCAAGGACCTGTTCCCGGAGGAGCTATGGGGGACACTGGACGGCAAGGACAGCGGCGGCGCCAAGGGCGGGTTTCAGAAAGAAAAGGAGAAGCGAGGCACCAAGCGCCGGGCCAACGCTGATGATGAAGAGCTCTTCGCTAGTGACGAAGAGCTACCCGCCAGTAACAAGCGACGTCCGAACGAGACCGAGGAGCAGCGCAAGGCCCGTATTGAGGGCGCCGGACAAGAGGGGCGCGACGATGAGAACAACGAAGGCGCCGACGTCGACATCGACGAGGAAGAGGAGGAATTGTCTCAGGAGGACGATGACTACGAGGACGATGAGGACGGTGGCGACTACGATGCCGAGGCCTACTTTGACGGCGGTGACGACGACGATTACGGCGATGATGAAGGGGTGGGCGAGAGCGCGATGGACTTCTAGTCTCAGCCTCCAGTATATCTTCTTTATCTGTGGCCTTGCTGCCATTTTGCATTGGGATGGCGTTGGGAAGGACTTGTGATCAAGCATTTGCAGCTTGAGATGCCGCATGGCCATGTCATCACATTATCGCAATGAACAAATGATACCACATAACCCCCAAATGGGCAACTATAATGTGTCTCTGGACTGCATTACTCAAAACATGTCTCCTATGGAACTCGGCTTATTCCAGACTGAATTTCTCTCCGACCAGTTCTTCGCTCAGGTGCCACAGGCGCTCCGCTACCTCGGGATCCTTGGCAAAGTCGGCGCATTCGCAGAACTGGCAGTTATCCAGATACAGGCCTCTCGGCTCTTTTTACCAGGTTACTCGAGCTCTTATACTGTTCCGATGGGACCGACTCACCCTTCAAGGCAGGATCTAAAGCAGCGACTAGACTAGTCGAGGCACCTTCGTCGCTGCTCTTCCAGTACTTGGACAGTTTGGAGATCGCCTCAGCGACTTCATCGTCGTGTTCACGTCCGAGGTTGCTAACGACACCTGTAGGTTAGGTAGGCAGAGTTGTTAGGTGAGAGCGATCCGAATGTGACACCACGCTGACTTGTACTTACTCCCAGGATGGACCGCATAAGATGCGATACCCGTCGTCTTGAAATGTTTCTGAAGTTGAAGTGTGAAGAGGATGTTGGCCGTCTTACTCTGCCCGTAGGCCACGAGCGGGAGATAACCGTCATCTTGGACCTTCGCAAAGACCGCGGACCTCGGAATCGATGGCTCTTCCTCGGAGGGGATCTCCTTTCCCTCGAAGTTGTAATCGTGGAAGCGGATGGGCGACATCCGGTGACCATGGCTGGACAAGTTGACGACCCGCGTTTCTCCTGCCGGGGATCGCTCAGCTGCGGCCTTCAACGGGGGATACAGCAGTTTCGTGAACAGGAACGGTCCGATGTGATTCACGCCGAACTGGATCTCGATGCCTTCGGCTGTCCACTGGCGCAAGCGGTGCGTGGCTCCGGCATTGTTGACCAGGATGTCCAAGCTGGATATCAAGCTGCTGATTTCGGCTGCCGCGCTGCGGATGGAGGCCTGAGAGGCCAGGTCCATGACCACGGGCCGGACATTGACATCAGGGTAGGATGACCGTATGGCTGATTCTACGGCTTGTAGCTTCGCCAGTGTCCTCGAGACTAAGATAAGCGCGGCCGGCTTCTGCGAGGCGAATGCGAGCGCAGTCCCTTCTCCTACGCCTACTGGAGCGACGCCCGTGATAACAACTAAGCAGCAAAGTCAGATCAGCCGGATTTGCACACTAAAGTTACTGGGCAGCGAAGACTTGCCATTCCTGCCTTCTATATGCTTGGCATAGGTTTTAGCTACCTCGAGGGCTGAAGTCTTCTCTCCCCACTCTGTAACGGATGTCATGTTGGGAGCCCGGATACACGAAACGGCGGAAAGCTGATAGGATAGGCGAAAGGACAGGTATCTGCTAGATCTTTCGCCCAAGAGTACTTACACTTGCGCAGGAATATCAGTATACCGCCCAGTCGAAGGAGGAGCCTTTCTAGAGGGCCCAGAATGACCGACTGCCGGATCAGAGGGATGATGGCAGCCCACGAGTCACTGTTAATGTGATAAGAGCCTTTTTCGCAACAGTGCCAATGCCAGGATGCCTGGAGCGCACCGGCTAATATGTGGCATGTGGCAGCTCGGTTGGCGGACTGAGGGAAGACACTCCGAGATGGGGCCAGACACTCCACCACAGACCCAAGCTCTCGATGGAGGAGGATGGACCCTTGCCATCCGTTACCCTTCTCCGCAACCCAAGGTCCGGGGTAGAGGCCTCGGCGCCAATAGTCGACGATCCCCCTCAACGCGACCTCCACCCCCGCATCCGCCGCCGGGCTGGGGCAGTCTCGTGCAACCGGCATATTGAATCGTCTGGGTAAGTGCTACCTACCCATTGGCTCCTCTTATATTCTTATCCTACGTAGATCTGTTGACACCGTCGGATGTTAGAAGCCCGAGGAGTCGTCGACCTGCGTTTCTGCCCTCCTGCCTCCTCACGAACCGGCCTTAGCAATCGTATTTCCTGTGATACCTAGGCTTCAGTAGGCTTTAGCATGGCGACCAACGGGCATACCAATGGCGGAACATCGCCTGCCAAAACGGGAATAAAGGTGATCGTGGTTGGCGCCGGTACGGGCAATCCGTCGTACGAACGACGCGGTGAAAGGATGACTGACAGGTGTCAAATGTAGGGTTTGGAGGCCTGGGGGCGGCGATTGAGTGCCACCGCCAGGGCCACGATGTCGAGATATACGAAGCCTTCGCGGAGCTCAAAGTCCTGGGCGACATCATCTCCTTCGGCCCCAACGCCGGTCGCATCTTCCGCCGGTGGTCCGACGGGCACGTCACCCGGCAAATGCGCCCGTTGAGCATCGACCTGCGGAAACACGGGTTCAACATCCACAAGTACGACACGGGCGAGATCGTCATCAACCAGAAGACGCCGGAACACGACGAGGAGGCGCCCAACTTCAACGGGCACCGGGGCGAGTTGCATCAGGTCGTCTACAACTACGCGACCAAAGACCTGGGCATCCCCATACACCTGGGGAACAAGATCCGGACCTACTTCGAGGACGAGAATCAATCTGGTATCGTACTGGAGAACGGGGACAGAGTGAGAGTACCCAGATGCCTCTTTCTCCGAACCCCAAGCTGACTTCTTCGCAGGTAGCGGCCGATCTGGTGATAGCAGCCGATGGCGTGAGATCAAAAGCACGCGAATCGGTGCTGGGCTACGAAGACAAGCCCAAGAGCAGCGGCTACGCGGTGTGGAGGGCCTGGTACGTACCTGCTTTATCTAACCACGTTTCATGAGAAAAGAAAAGAAGAGCTTCCTCGAGGCGCTACCGGTATGTACCTTATGTACTTACTTACCTAACTGACCCCGGCTCCCAGGTTCCCCAACACGGACATGCTGGCGGACCCGGAGACGGCGCACTTCTGCAACGACGGCGACACCTTCAACGGCTGGATCGGGCCGGACATGCACCTGCTGTTCAGCACGCTCAAGGGCGGCGCGGACTGCTGCTGGGTGCTGACGCACCCGGACGCGCACGACATCGCCGAGTCGTGGAGCTTCCCGGGGAGGCTGTCGGAGGTGCGGGAGGCGCTGCGGGGCTGGGACCCGACGTGCGCGCGCATCGTGGCCAAGACGCCCGCGCGCGCCCTCGTCGACTGGAAGCTGGTCTACCGCGACCCGCTGCCGACCTGGGCCAGCGCGGGCGCGCGCATCCTGCTGCTCGGCGACGCCGCCCACCCCTTCCTGCCCACCAGCGCCCAGGGCGCCACCCAGGCCCTGGAGGACGGCGTCAGCGTCGCCGTGTGCCTGCGCCGCGCCGGCGGCAAAACGAACGTCCCCGTCGCCGTGCGCGCCCACCAGAAGATCCGCTACGACCGCGTGCGCGCCGTCCAGAAGACCGGCGAGTCCACCCGCGACATGTGGCACAAGGCCGACTGGGACAAGGTCCGCGAGAACCCCGAGTCCATCCAGTTCCCGCGCGAGGACTGGATCTTCAAGTTCGACGCCGAGAAGCACGCCGAGGCGGTCTACGACGACGTGGTCAAGGAGCTGGCTGCTTCTGCTGCCGGCTCGTGAGAGAGGGGGGGATCGGCCCGGGTCGTGTTTCTAAGTAGACGAAGGAAGCACATGCAGCGCGAGCGACCTATGTGCAGTATAAAGCAATCGATTTGTGATTTCCCATCCATCGTTCTAGCTACGGTGTTCAAGTTGCCGGGTCCCCTCTTTCTGTATACCAGTAGTTCATACCTGAGTAGGTACTCAATAACACGATTGCGTTTGCGGATGATTTCGCACCCTTCAAGTGGAACGCGATGCAGAAGCTTGCACCTCTGACAGGACAGGTTCCTTGGTGGTCTTGTCCTCGCTCTCCGCCCGTTCCTCGATGTGTTCGGCTTCGACCTTCTCGCCCAGCGCAGCATGGGCACCGGTGCATTGATACTTGCGGAATTTCCTGGCTGGCACGCGGGCCTCGAACTGCATCAACATCATTAGCGTTTGAACATGCGGCGGGAGACACACATTGGGGGTATTGCTACTGACCATCTCGTCGATCTCCTCGAGCGACCTGCCCTTGACCTCGGGCATGTACAGCCAGATCCAGACGGCGGTGACGATGCAGGAGCCGGTCCAGATGTAGCCGTACTTGGGCCCCCAGTTCAGGCTGTCCGGGTTGATGAAGTACGGGGCGGTGAAGGTGGTGAGCCAGGCGCCGAGGAAGCCGATGGCGGTGGCGATGCCGAAGGTGTGGCTGCGCAGGCGCTGCGACGAGAGCTCGCCGCCCGACAGCCAGGCGTACGTCGAGATCATGGCGTTGTACGCCACGATGTAGATCACGCTCATGCCCACGAGGACCTTGCCCGCTTGCTTGCTGGTCGGGTCGACCGTGTAGACGACGGCGATGATGAGTTCCGAGATGCCGCAGAAGACGAAGCCGGCGATCACTGCGGAGGATCAGCATGCTTTCCTGGCAGAAATGGCGAGAAAGCATCGAATACGAGGCGGGGGACGAGGTGGACTCACTCATAGGTCGGCGATACCCGAATCTAGTGATCACAGCGGCGTTGGCCAAGAGGGCGGCGACGCCCACACCGGTCAGGATGCAGGCGTTCTCGAACGCGTTTCCCACGCCCGCCATCTCGAAGAAGTAGGTGCCGTACGCTGCCACCCATCGTCAGTGTTGTCCGGGACGCAAGGCAAGTTAGAGGCAACGAAAAAGGAGCGACAAGCCGACGACTCACAGATCATGAACATGGCGCCGGACGCCGCCTGCGTGGTGAGGCCGAGGATGGCCAGCGTGGTCCGGCGGCGGTCGACGGGGTTCCGGACCAGGTCGGCGTAGCTGACGCTGTTCTGCAGCTGGGCCTCGGCGGCGAGGGCGGCCTTCATCTCGTCCATCTCCTCGCGGACGTCCCAGCCGCGCGGGCGGAACCAGACCAAGGAGCGCTCGGCGGCCGGGAGGCGGCCCCGGCTCGCGAGCCAGCGCGGCGACTCCGGGATGAAGAAGAGGCCGATCGTCAGCAGCCCCGGTACGATGTGCACGATCCCCAGCGGAATGATGTACGCGTTGCGGTTCGGGATCTTGGCCGCGAAGTTGTCGACGATGGTGCCGATCAGCGAGCCTGGGCGAGCAGCCTTCGTCAGTGCCTAGGTACCTAGGTAGGTAGAGATAGGGGGTTTGCACGAGGCCAGAAGAAGCTTACCGACGGATACCCAGTAGGTGAACATTGAGATACCCAGTCCACGGTACTTCCCCGGAAGACTCTCCTATGCCAAGGTCAACCAACCCCTCCGAACTGGCAGCAGGTGAGAGCAGTCTTACCTGGATGAAGAGTTGAGCATGTGTCATCAGCAACCCGTTCGCCAGACCGATGATCAGTCTCCCGGCATAAAGGCCGCCTAGTTCCGTAGTCGCTTGCATGAGGGCCGTGGAGACGAAGATCCCAACGCAGGCCGTCCAGAGCGACATCTTGCGACCGACGTACTTGGCGGTAAAGCCGGCCGAGGAGGACGATATGAACGCGCCAAGGACCATGAAGGAAGCGATGAGCTGCTGGGGCTCGCGGGCTATGTTCCATCCCAGCGGGGTGGTAGGGTCTCGTTCCCCGAATACCTGTGGTGGTCGTTAGTTGGCGATGCTCCGATGTGTGTTTGCAGAGGTAGGTACTTACGTGCAGGAAGCCGGGCATGGCTTGCAGGCCGCTCACGATGCCGAAACTGTACGACGATGCGGGTTAGACATGATGTACTGAATAGCAGTTTGCGCCCGGGCGGGCCGTCTTGCGGCGGTTACTCCTCGACAGCCCACTGCAGCAACTTCAACGCCCAGACGAGGGTTCAACCTCATAGGGAACAAGGGGAAAGGGAATACTTACTCGACGCCATATTGAAAGGAGCTTAGAGACACCAGAGACATTGCAAGCAATGCCTTCCAGTGTTCTCTCATCCCAAGTTCGTGCTGGTCGGTCGTCATGGCGTCTGTATGATGGTTCTTGCCAATGCTCTGAGATTTCGAATCGCACCGGGGCGCTGTGAAGGTGTCAAAGATGAAGGGTTAGGTTAGCATAAAAGGCTTCTTTCTGTCATATTAAGGGACACTCCCGTCGCCTGTCACTGACTGGGCTGGCCCGAGTCTGATCCTGCCGAGTGCGTGGTAAGATTGTGGCAAGGCAACAGAGCAAGTGCCGTACTTTCCACAGGATATTGAGTGTGCCAGGTGTCACAGACACCGTGTCAGTGACCCTGGCAGTACCCATGCCGAGCAGAGGTTGGCAGCCAGGTTGCCAGGGTTCTCCGGATTGTGCACGGGAGGCCATCTCGTCTTCCCCGCATACCTACCCCAGACGATCAACCGGAGCGTGTCCTCTTTTCCGGCTAATGGGATCCTACCTCGCCTGCAGCCGTTACTTAATATGGGCTAGATAAAAAGAGGGTCAAGGCCTTCGTAGCAAGTCATTCACGGATCCCGTTTGGATGTGCGGTGCGAATATGCCTGCGAGGGCAGTTGCCCCGCGTGGGCCAAGCCTAGACGAGGCGAGTCTCACCGTTCCCATGGTGCTGCGGTAGGCGCGGGTATAGATAGAGGGACGCTCACTACAACCTTACATCCGCTTCCGGGCTGTTTGACCACCATGATGGCTTAGTAGTACTTGAGTAGCTTCGAGTTGCGTGGGATAGATCAACAATGCAGCAGCAATCACCCACGTATGCGATGTACACTATAGACATATGCAAGGCCATGATGTTGACCTCGGGGGTCTCAACCAGTGTATAGAGGACCTCCAAAAGCGACAGGTTTCAGGTCATCTCGTCAAATTTCAGAAACCTATGTATGATATAGAGTATGTATGAAGCCAGCTCCATGTTCTGATAATGGATTTTGGGTGTCCGGTATGGGGTAAAGGAAAGGAATAGAGAAGAAGACAGGACAAAGGAAACGCCAGAGATGAAGAGGGGAAAATGAACAATTGACAATGGTTTCGCCGCTTTGAGAAGAGAAACAGGAGCTCGAGTTCCCCATGTGATGGCTGAAACCCCACCGAACCGGAACAAAGACATCGAACCCACCGAGAACATGAAATCGATGTCCCGACTACTTCGCCTCTCCAACCGATGAAGCCGCAACGGAAGGCTGCCGCGAACTCTGCCGCGAATTCTGGGCGGTCGGCAGGGCAGGCAATTCCTTCTCCGTGGGTGTTACTTGCGGGGCGGGGTCCGCCTCATCATCAACTACCGTTAAAGCCACGAACGAAGGCCTCCGCGAACTCTCTTTGCTTGGCAGAGATGGTAATTCCTTCTGTGCGGGTGAATCTTGCGGGACGCTGCCCGTCATCCTGAACACTTGACCAACCTTTTTCACGCCGCGACTCATCCAGTATCGGACCGGGCGTTCCTCTCTGTACCAGGTCGAGTTGCGATTGATCCCAGCGGACGCGCCACCAGCGGAGACTTCTGCAGCTGGGCGAGGTTCACTTGAGCCCAGGTTGGACATTTCGATGCCGCCGACTTCCACATCGGCCGGCTTCGACGCCATTCTGGACTTCATGATACCACGTGCCATGATGATCCATGATATGAGCGCGCCCACCAAGACGACCAGCACAAAGGCGATGACGACCTTGTGACCCTGCTGCTCTACTTCTCGAGAAGTCGGCGCGCCACGGTCGTGGGTTGGGATGGATGACATCTTGGACAGCCCAGGAGAGTCCAGAGACCAAAATGCTTCTCAGCCTGCAGTGCCTCGGTTCTCAGTTTCCACAACTGAGAGCAAATGTCAGTGCGTACCTTGAGTTACGCATTTGCATTGAAGATGTGAGATCAAAGGCTGCTGGGCACTTTGGAGTATTAATAGAGCCCTCGAAAGTAGCACACCGGGGTTGACTAGACAATGTGACTGTTCTGCGCCAAACGAGGAGTTGGTGAATTTTGGAAAATCACGCCATGGACTGTTTCGAACAAAGAGGCGGTTTGACCGGACGTTCACCTCTAAGCTGGCCCAATTGAAGCCCAGGCACGTGGCAGCGAGCTGGTGATTACTGGCAAGGTGGAACGGACTACATGGCGGGTGTCTTCAAGAGTCAGGCATTGCCCTCAGGTCGCCGCCACCTCCTGGATACCTGGCAAGTCGGACCTCACAGAGTCCTCAACAAGTAGGTATGCGAGGTGGGGTGTTCAGAGGTCTGGTGCCCTGGTAAACTGGCGGCTCGTCTTGAGCACATGGTGCCTTAGGAAGGACAACTGTTCCCTTTGTCGAGGCGCGAATTGACCGTGGGCAACCTCTACGGTGATTTCCCCTTTGGGCAATTACCAAAATGAGGTTAGTGGATTGGCTAAAGGCACCACTCATCGCTGAGGAGCAAGCTGGACAAGCTTCAGCTTGAAACTTCTATCCTTATCGGCGATACGCTGCCTTTACGTCACCCAGGCAGAGTGTCTACCTACAGTAGAGCTGCCCAGAGACCCGGCTACCTTCACTTTCCTACCTTCTTCCACCCAACGAAGCCACGCTTAGCAAGCTCTACCACGCCGCCCTTTGGCCATGCTCCGTGCTGCTGCCAAGATGTCTCCCGTACCCGCCAGCGAGATCCCAACGCTGGGCCTCCTCTACAAGCTTAAGAAGCTCGGTCCCAGCAGCAACAGCCCTCCCGTACCCGGCGCCTCGTCCGCGCACAACGACCGCGTGGGCCTGATCCGCGGCGACATCACCAAGCTGTCCGTCGACGCCATTGTCAATGCCGCCAACAACAGCTTACTAGGCGGTGGTGGCGTCGACGGCGCCATTCACCGCGCCGCCGGCCGCCAGCTGCTGGCCGAGTGCCGTACGCTCGGGGGCTGCGACACGGGCGCGGCCAAGATCACCGACGCCTACAACCTGCCTTGTCGCAAGGTCATCCACACCGTCGGCCCCGTCTACAAGCCCGCCCACCCCGAGAGCAGCGAGGCCGCCCTGCGTTCGTGTTACCGATCGAGCTTGCAGCTCGCTGTCCAGAGTCAGGTCAAGACCATCGCGTTCAGCGCCATCAGCACTGGTATCTACGGATACCCCTCCCTCGACGCGGCGAATGTTGCGTGTGCTACGGTGAAGGACTTCCTCGATGGACCGGACGGACAGGCGCTGGATAAGGTCGTCTTCGTGACGTTTGAGGAGAAGGATGTGCGCTCGTACAACGACGTCCTCCCGTATGTCTCCTTCCCTCTCGGATTTCCATTGTCCATTCACTCGCTGACTTTACACTCTGCTATAGGCGATTCTTCCTCCCGCCCAACAGCCCGTCAGCTGTCAAGGACGAAGCTACCGAAGACGAGACCCCCGAACTCCCCAGTGTTCCTATGACCGATCCGGCTGATTCTGAACACACGCCGAAGAAGCAGAAGCAAGAGGATGGCGACTGAGCGCGTCTGGTACACTCATAACGATTGACGCAATTCATGATGATATGACACTCCTTTTGGTGTTAGGATGAGAGAAGCGCGTTGGGTCACTTACGCGACTGAAAAGTTCCGGCGGCACAGGAGTTCTGGTGGGGAGATACCTACATGATTTTAGGTAGCCTCATTGGCACCTACCTTTCATGCGCATACCGTAATTGACCAATTCGCCTGCGATGAATACAGAAAAAACCACCAATTAGTGTCTCAATCGGTTGAGCAGATCGGGAAGATACGCCCGAGCAAGTTGTTATCCTGACAACCACCACCAACTCCCCCAATCGCGGTCTCTTACTCTTGCCTGGCAAACCTGCGGCACCCAAACCAGCGCCTGCATCATGGTAGCGAATGGCGGACCTTAAGTGAGACAACCGTGGATTCGGTATTACTGACTGATATAGCCATACGCTGACCGCTTTATACCTGGCACATCCGATGGTTTGCTCGTAAACCAGGATAATCATATTGGCAGTGATTATTCCACATGATATAGTAGGTCGATTGTAAACTGGACACAGACTTTGGAAGCCGAGTGTAGCAGGCCAAACCCTCACCGGGTCGGCTGGCATAACTTACGGGCCGCAGAAGCACTCCATGCGCAATTCTCGGTTCGCTTCGCGAGCGTCCAAGTAGAGTCCGAAGATCCCGCCAGGCCAAGAACCATCGCCTCTCGGCATTGCCGTCGTCCAGTTCCCCATTGTTGCTGCAGAATGCGGGGAAATGGTATGGATTCTGAATCGGCAGTGAGTAGTCTGCTGCGAGGATTGAACATGCTCCACGATACGATAGTCACGTTTAAATGTCGAGGGTAAACAAGTCCTCCTGCCTCTCTGTTAACTTACCTACCTACCTTACCCGCTGCTCAGTTCCTTTCCCGCCCAGAAAAGTCGCGTTTAATTCCCACCTACCCACCAAGATGCCCGACGACGCGAAACCCCGCGTGATCCTCGGCCTGATGGGTCTCGGCCCGGAAGGCAGCCCCGGCGCGCGGATGACCAGCCTGGAGGACTTCCGGCAGGCGCTCGACATCTTCCAGGCGCGCGGGCACCGCGAGCTCGACACGGCGCGCCTGTACATCGGCGGGCAGCAGGAGGCCTTCACGCGCGCGGCCGGCTGGCGGGAGCGCGGCCTCGCCATCGCCACCAAGGTCTACCCGATCACGCCGGGCCTGCACGCGCCGGAGCGGCTGACCGAGCAGTTCGAGACGAGTCTGCGGGAGCTCGGGACCGATTGCGTCGATGTAGGTTCCACGCCTCGGGGGGAGCCGCGGAGGGAACGGAATGCCGCGGGCCGCTCACTGACACGGTTCGCCGAGAGCAGATCTTCTACCTCCACGCGCCGGTAGGTTAACTAGGCACTTGCAAGCAAGCACTTGCGCTTCGCCATCGTCCGCCCCCTTCGCGAGACTTGCCTACCTACCTACCTAAAGTACCTACCTACCTACCTACCTACCTACCTCCTACTTAGGCTTGTGCACTTCCCACCCATAGGATTTTTCCCACAGACCCATAGATGGCCCATTACGGTGACCTGCAGCGCAAAGTGTACAAAAACGATTTTTCTGTTAGTCACACGGCAGGTGCGACCGTCAAATGCTTTTCTCCATGCACTTACATAACGTTTATACATTTAACTATATACCTCACACTGATTATACGTACCTATGTAAAGGTACGCGCTGTCTTTCGATTTACACGCGCTGCTTTTCGAATTACACGCGCTGCTTTCGACTTGCACGCGCCTATAACTTATTCGCGTGCTTATGACTTACGCGGCTACGACCTATACGTATACGTAAATAGCGTAAGTTATAAGCAATATAAGTTGCGTTGCGGTGTAAGTTATAAAAGAAAAAATCTACCGGTAAGCGTTGCAACCAGGAGGCTAAGGCCTTAGTTATATTACGCGCGCTATATAGCTAAAGCTTTAGTTATGCTACACGCGCTATATAGCTGCCTAAGGCTTTAGTTATGTTACACGCGCTATATAGCTGTTTAGGGCTTTAGTTATACTATACGCGCTGTATGGCTAGGGCTTTGGTTGTGTTGCACTCGTGGACGCGCTATATAGTTAAAGCTTTAGTTATATTACACGCGCTATGTGGCTAAGGCCTTAGTTATGCTATACTTAGGTACGCGCTATATAAGTAATAGGTGCTTTAGCTGCGTGCAGCGTGCGTTAATTAGGTTATAAGCTTAAATGTATAATATATATATAAATAGTAAATAGGTGGGTGTAAATATTTGCTTACTGGTTGGGGGGTTGATAGAGTGCGTAGATTGCACGCAAAAATCGTTTTTGTACACTTTGCGCTATAGGTCACCGTAGCCCATGAGAATTTTAGCCCTATGGGTGACCTATTGGACCGGGTCTGTGGGTGGGAAATGAATAGGTAGACTTATAGGAGGCTTGGCAATTCTTATAGATTAACCATACGTTTTTATCCCCTTTATAGGTATTTATAGGAAAAAGATCTCTCTTATAAGTACCTATAAAACGAAATCACCTTCCTATTGCTTACTTATAAAGATTATTTCATGATTATTTTAAGGTTTTTTTTTATTACTTATTTTAAAGCTTAAAAATAATATACAACCAATAAATATATTTATTTTATTTTTTTCGATTTTATATATGTATATATATTCTTAGTTAATTTCCCATTCGATTCCCATAGAATATATAGGTTCCCATTCGATCCCATAGAATATATGGGTACCTATGGGTACCCATTCGCCTATGGGTGGGAAATTTTCTCCCACCCACGTATGGGACGGCCGTGGGTGGGCAGCGCGTTTCCCATGGGAATTCATGGGTTCCCAATGGGTACCCACGGTCTATCCCTACTCCTACTCACCTAAGTAGCAATCCTACCTGCCTAAAGTACCTACCTACACACATGACTGACCCCGCAACCCCGCTTCAGGACCGCGCCACGCCCTTCGCGGCGACGCTGCGCGCCTGCGACGCGCTGTACCGGGCGGGCAAGTTCCGGCGGCTGGGGCTGAGCAACTACACGGCGTTCGAGGTGGCGGAGATCTGCGGGACGTGCGCGCGGCACGGGTGGGTGCGCCCGACCGTCTACCAGGCGCTGTACCACGTGCTGTTCCGCGGGGCCGAGGACGAGCTGCTGCCGGCGTGCCGCCGCTACGGCCTCGCGGTCGAGGCCTACTCGCCGACGGGCGGCGGCTTCCTGGCGGGGCGGGCGCGCAGCGCCGGCGACGACCCCCCGCCGGAGGGCCGCTACGCCGCCCGGAGCCCCATGCAGCAGCACCTCACCCGCGGCAAGTACTTCCGGGACGGCGTGGTGGCGGGCGGGCGCGCGCCGGGTGCGCGAGGCCGCCGAGGCGGCCGGCCTCCCGCCCCTCGGGGTCGCGCTGCGCTGGCTCGTCCACCACTCGGCGCTGCGGGCGGGCGAGGACGACGGCGACGGCGTCGTCGTCGGGTTCGCCAACTTGCGGCAGCTCGCCGACAACCTCGACGCCCTGGAGAAGGGCCCCTTGCCGCAGGCGTTGCTGCCGGCGCTGGACCGCGCCCGGCGCCTCGCCAGGGCCGACGAGGGCCCCTATTGGCAGATGCCCATGCGGTACGGGTACGACACCCTGGAGTACCTGTACGGGGAGGGGAGTGCGTGAACAGGTAGTCGAGGGGCTCCAGGGATGGTGTTCGGTGCGCGTGTATAGCCACTACTACTACTAGTACTACTACTGGATGGATCCGTAGGTAGGGAGGAACTCAATGCCCGCGTGTCTCATTCTAACGAGTTGTCGCCTACCAGTCTGTCGTCTGTCATCAATAATCGGCGAATACCAATCTTGCAATATTTCGAGCATCCTGCTATCCCGGCCTTGCCTCCGCGTTGCTTCGAGGCAGCTGGTTTTCTGAGCTGTTGTCATCCAAGTAGATAGGTAAAGAAATCAGATACCCCAGCTACCCAGGTAACTAGCCACTGCCGAGAGAAGAGAGGGAGGACAATCACACAGCAGGGCAAAAGGGAGGTTGGCGGGGCAATTCACGTAATGAGTCATGAGTCCACGGTGGCCATGTCTTTTCCGCTGCGTACACAACTGACCCTTAAAGCTCCCCGTGCTGAGTACTTAGCCAAGCGAAAGCTTCGACTGCCTACCGTTTCCACCACCACTTATCGCTCTGCAAACGTCGGTCGGATTGGTAGTCAACGTCGCCCTCTCTCTTAGGCGAGCCCCAGCTCCTTGATGAAGATATCCGCCGCTTTTTCTCCAATCGCAAGTGCAGTATTGGCGGTGTTCGCGGCGACATTCAACGGCGGTACACTCATATCAGCAATCTTGAGGCCCTCAACACCATAGACACCCAGGCTGCTATCTACAACCCCCATCTTCTCCGGAGATCCCATCTTACAAGTGCCCAAGGAGTGCCATGTGGTAGAAACGTTCTCTCGGAGCCACTTCTCGATCACAGCGTCATCTTCTGCGGAGTATGAGATGTTCTTCACCTCATTGACCGGGAGCGGACCGTCGCGTTCACCACAAGCGGCATCTGATTCGGGAGCAAATGGCGGGTGACCAGCCTCAACTTCTCCGCGGTAGCACGCCATACGTCGCACGATCTCTCTCTGTGCCTTGTACCCCCAGACATCTGTACCAGCATATTAGCAAACGATTGGGCATTTTGAGACGGATTGGACGTTATGAGGCATCCAACAATTAACCAGGTGAGATAATGGGAGGGGAGACAAACGCTTCTTGATATCCAGATTTTGCTCATCCGAAAAGAAGCCCGTCTTGAAGCTTGGGGGGTCATCTATAGATGTACCACTGATGTGAATACCGCCCCTAGAGTAAGGATAAACGCTGAAAGTGGACGTGGCGATGTATTGGCCAGGCGACACGGCACCGGGATGGCCAGGGAACCTGAGCGAAGGCAGGTAATTAGTCAAAAGCAATTCGATCGGACTCGTACAAGCAGCTGAACAATCCGGAGGATAGCACCTCGCGGCCTCGTTTCCTCCTAGTGAGACAGACGATCATGGAGTAAGGAAATTGAGGGAATTCATACACGTTGAGAAGCGCTAGTAGAATCAAAGGTCTACTAGGAACATCTTTGAAGTCTCGATCCCAGGCGGCCCGAAAGTCGGGCCCAAGAGACGTAAGCTCGGCCTCACTGGGCCGGAGCTTACAGGTGATGTCTTGTGCGTTCCAGCTCAGGATACCATCGTTGGCCTTCATCAATTCTTCGGGATTGAGTCGACCGTTAGCGAGCGCATCGAGGGTTTCCCCAGGAGCCAGGCCCGATCTGTAAGGGTAAAGAAGCAATTGGTGGTCCTGGTAGTCATTGCCAACCCCTGGAAGATCTGAGACGAGAGGCACCTTAGCACGCTCCAATACTTCCCGGCTCCCTATTCCCGATCTCTCAAGGAGTAGCGGGCTTCCAAACGTGCCACAGGAGGACACTACCAGTCTCCGGGCTGTGATGACACTAGATTCGGTTTTCTCCGGGCGGATCTTTGAATTTGGGCGGCACTGTATGCCGGAGACCCTTCTGCCGTTGAAAAGGAGACGCTGAACCTGGGTTTCGACGAGAACATGCAAGTTGGGGTGGTTCCCATCTTGCAGCCGGGGGTGTATGTACCTGTGCGCAACATCCTGACGTGTTCCATCAGTGGGCGAGACGTAACGCATCGCTCTCTGGACGCCGTTGACCGAGTCCAGGTCTTGTAGATCCTCGATGTCAAGCCATGAAAGCTGGCGTGAGGCAGCAATGAAATCCTCAGTGGACCTTGTGGCTCTGAATCTACCATCGGAAACGTGAATAGGACCATCGTAACCGTGGCAGTCACGCGGCCCAGGGCCATGGTACGTCTCGAACTGTATTTTGCATCAGTTACGCCACACGATTGGAAAGACAAGACGAGTGCACCGGGTACCTTTCTCATATAGGGCAGCAAGTCTGCAGCCCCCCAGCCGGGCATGTTCCAAGCATCGTAATCCGACCGTTGGCCACGTGTGTACATCATCATATTGACGGAGGAGCCACCGCCGAGGACAGCTCCGGTGGTGACCGAAAGCTCTCTGCCAGCAATGCCAGTCTCGGGGCTGGATTTGTAGGCCTTCGTAGTGGTGCTGTCGGGGAAGATGTGTGTGTAGCAAAACGCTGGCTGGGTGATAGTAGGGTTGTTGAGATTGTTGCTACCCTCTTCCACGAGCAGAATAGACAGGCCAGGATCCGCGTCTGCCAGCCTTGCCGCTATAATGCAACCGGCAGTACCTCCTGAAGTTTTACTCCATCAATTGGTATGCACACAATGGACAGTCATACACGATCACCTGTGACGACTTACCTCCGACGATGATGACGTCCACCTCCCCCATGGTACTTGGTAGCTCAGTGTAGAGGCCCATGATGACAGAGGTACGGCTTCCGGCGCTTGGTGAGAATGGACGAGTAAGGAGTATGTGTGATCACTATGACTGGGGCAAAGTTCAGAGAGACGATAGCGGGTTGATGAGTTCCTAGACACTGAGAGCAACGAAAAAAATGCGGTTATAAGTGAACAGAGGCCATGGGAACTGGTGAGGGGGGCTCTACAGAGCCTCATCAGCTTGCTTTGGTAGGATTATGGTAATTACTTCTCTGTGTCGGTTCTCACACCCAGCAAAGTCCGAGCGCAGCTCTCCATCTGCCATGCCATCATCCGATGTACCTAAAAGTAGGGACCTACAGTAGCCGCCGCCCCCGCCTTTTGGGCGACATGCATGCGCCAGATATTTGGCGCTGATGGCACCACGGAACCGGGAATGATCCCGATACAGAGAATCGCGCGCCCTCGCCAATGGCAGTCGGGTAACCAATGCAAAGTAAAAACCAGTCGAGCCAACGTTCATAGTGGCATCAAACAGGTGAGGCTTCGGATTCCCGATTCTCGACTTTTGCATGCATGAACTCGCTATGTGCGTTTGTACAAGGCCAAGAAGACCTACCTAGCCTTGCTAGCGCTGGATATACCTACGCTAAACAACCTGGAAGCTGGGTGCCTAGGTAGGTAGGTACCTACAGGTACCCAGGTCCTAGGTAGGTTAGGTACCTAGGTACCTAGGTAATGATGCCGACTTGCAACCGATGCATGCGACGCCCAGGTACTAACTTAGGTAAGTATGCAGGTCCTTTCCAACACACCTAGGCTGGATGGCACGGTAGGAGCGGAGGGTCGCACAAGGCTAGCAGAGGATATGTGAACATCGGTTTCTGCTCGCCGACATACAAGTGAGACATTGCGTTGCCACTGGATCGGGCGGGGTGTGGTGGAAAAGCCACCACCTGGGTCCTGCAGGTGCGGCAAGATATCACGTCTCAGAGAAACACGATGTACCTCCTAAATGGGTAGGCCTTTCGCCTGAAATGCTGACATGTGCCCGCTCAGCCTGCTTCTTCAACGGACCGACCGGCAGATTGAATGATGATGCCCAACGTCACAAGAGGAGTTGTGTAGCAATGCCCAGGCAGCCTACTGCGTGGCGGTTACAGCCCGCGGGAAGACGATGTTGGAATGAGATATGGACACAGCGCGACGTTCCATCACATTACCTATCACATCAGGTGAGGCGGGCAACCCGCCCACCAGGCCGATCGAATGGCTTTATGCAAGAACCAATACACTTCTGTCGCCAACACAGGATGGCGCAACCCGACGTTCCATTGCATTACTTATCACATCAGGTGAGCCAGGCAACCCGCTCGCCAGGCCGGTCGACGGTTTTATGCAAGAACCACTGCACTTCTGTCACCAACGCCGGATGGCGCAAGAAACAAGGCTGCCTGAGGCCCCGAGAGGACTTGGGGATTCGGGTACCCTCACACCGGCATGCTCTCCATTCTATGTACACAAGATGGGCTTTTCGCGAGTAAGGCATTCGAGGTGGATATGCCGCCAAGGAGGTCTACGTGTGGGAGAACAGGCACGGCACCTGGCGAATCTTTAGAGCAGCATCATCATCTTGATTGCAGTCTATTCAATGGGCATGCTGGGGCTAATCACTATCGACCACGGAACGTGTCGATGTTCTAAGCAGTGCTGGTTGTCCGTTCCACCAAGACTTGACTTGGTCCACACCGCAATAGAACCAGTAGTGTACAGCAACGAGCATTGAGCTTGCAAAGCAATCCTGATAGAAAGCTCCCCACCATGCGCTCTGCTTGTAGTGCAGGTACGAGTACCTCAACACGTTCTCTTCGTATTGCTCCAGAGAGACCTTTCCACCTATATACGCCTCCACCATGCTTGTGTGGAATGCCGCTTGAGTGCAGCTGAATGCGGTATGTGGACGAAACAAAGATAACGCGTCGCCGATGATCAATACTTTGCCATCCTCGAAAGTTGCCTTGGGGGAACAAAACTCCGTTATCCGCTGAATGAAAGGCTGGCGAATTTTCATGATGACCTCAAGGAAGGCCTGCGGCAATGGTATACCCTGGGCGTGCTCGAGTCGGGACGACCATATTTCAGGCCTAACACATCCAGATGGAACGATGTTGCGATAATGGTGCCCCTCCTTCCCGGTCATGATTGCTTCCAGAGCTTCAGGAGTTTCGTTCGTGTACCATAGAAAGTTGAGCAATCGTTTGCCGGGCTCCAGGGTGCCGTTAGGGCCCGGAATGGTGTACATGACGCAGTGCTGACCTTTCATCATGTGAACTGTGACGCTTTCCTGGAATATGTCGCGGGTGGAAGCTGAAACTTGATCCTCTGGCACCGTACCGCGCCAGGCGATATACCCCACATACTGGCGAGTTACATGGGGTATGAATTTCGAACGTATCATCGAATTAGGACCGTCTGCGCCAATTAGAAAGTCCGCCTGGATATCGGAAGTCGTTTGGGTGGAAAGGTCAAATGTTGACAGTGTGATCTTTGAGTCAGCCCCTCTTTCCACGCGCCTGACCTCTTTTTTGGACTCGAAGTTGACGATGCCATCTGACGGCGAAGCGGTGGGAGGGGTATGATAGTAGGAGCTAATATAGCCATCGAAACATGACCGAAGCCGGAAATACAAGCTGTCCCAACTGGTGATGTCACGACGTCCATTCACGAATACACGGATGGAGCCATCACTGTCGAGAGCCTGAACTCGTATGGATCTGTGGGAGAATGGAAAAGTTGGGTATTCTTGGGTGAGACTGTCATGGCGAGAAAGTAGTTCTCTCGCATCTTGTCCAAGGCATACTCCTGCCATATGGCTCGGACGTTCATCGTCGTCTTTCTCAAAGATGGTGACCGTATGGCCTGCGTGCTTTAGGGCTATCCCACACAAAAGACCAGCTAGTGATCCACCGACCTTGGGATTTCCATCATTAGCGTGCTCTTCGGCAGTCTTTGGATATCGACTGACATACAATGGCGATATGGAGCGGGGAACGCCCTGGTTCCATGTTGGCTTAGCTGTCCCAGAGGTATCGTTGCCAGTGAATATGTAGGTGAGTAGACGGATTCAAAGTGGAAGGCAGGAGTCCAGTCGAGACGGCGGATACTCTGGTCTCGGAAAGTGATTCAGGGTTGATAGATTCAATCAGTGTCATGGCAGGTAAGAAGAACGCTCAAAATCGAAGTACCGAGGGGCCTCCTGTATTGCCCCGGAAGTCTCTCCCTACCGGTGAACTTCCCCTGTTGGCATGTCAAACCCGGTCTGACCAATAGAGTGGTTTATCGGGACGGACCTACCTGAGCCACTGGTGTGATTCACAGATGGGCAAACGCTCCAGCCTTAGCTATCATGGCCATCGTCCCGAAGTCCGGTCACGTTACCAGGGGGCCCATGACATGCACGCAATCTATTTAAGCAGCCATACGTACATTGGTATCTCCGTGTAGGCTTACACCTCAAACTACCGCCAGCCTACTCAACCACGATTAGCAGCATGGCTCCTCGCTTCCCCATCAACGAGGCTCCAGATCCCTCGGGAGCTCGGAAGACGATTGAAGAGGCGTTGACCGTCATGCATGGCGGTGACCCTCCATTCCAATGGGTTGAGGAAGATGGCCAATCGCTTACAGGATGCTATGCCCCGCTATGGTAAATCGCCCTTCATAGTCAATCTTCTCTTCCAACCGGGGTTCTCTAACAGTATGAACAACACAGTTATTCGCCGATCATGGCCCAGCAGTTCTTCGCAATGGCTAAAGCAGGCTACAGCCCAGCGGTATTGAAAGAACGAAACCGAGAGCTAGCGATTCTGGCGTTGTGCTCTGTGCTTGACGCACCTTACATTGTCCATTGCCACCGTGCCATCGGGGCGAAAGGTGGTCTGACAGATGCGCAGTACGAGGAGGGCCTAGCTGGGCGTACACCCCAAGGCTTGACGGAAGAAGAGGAGATGGCTTACATCCTTGGGAGGAGATTGACCGGTCTGACTGCTCCATTAGACGATGAAACTTGGCAGCAGGCGTCCTCGAAGATGACGAAGTCGGAGATTGTGGGCATTGTGTTCATCATTGCAGGTTACAGAAGCGTGGCGCTCTTGGAGCAGATCAACGGGGAGGACTCGAGGTGGAGACAAGGAAATCGTAATTAGAAGAGCATGCAGTGTCACCAACGATCCAATTCCATAGGTGCGTTTCCGGCAATGCAACCAAGGTCGGCCGATTTGCGCGCGACATGTCGAACCTTAGCTTTGACCCATGATGTTTCCACACCTGCGGTGACTTTTCTGACGTTGTCCCATACCCCGCCGTTCATCCTACCTGGTACTGAAGCAAGGTAGTGTTGTAAGGCAACGGTTGTTGTATTCACTAACTAACTGGCTCAAACCCCGAAGGGGAGATGACGGGGTTTAAGGCCCACCTTAGTGGCGGGCCAAGCCACACCGCCACAGTACCAGCCAAAGCTGACAGCCGCGTTGCCAAGAAACAGAAGCTGACAAGGGCTGAGTCCTTGGAGACGACCTCATGCACCAGCTCATCGGGTGGGGCGGATCTCACAGGATTGAGCAGACGCAAAGTACTTATCAAAACCTCCGCTGCTGAGGCGCCCGGGTATACCGGGGTCGCGGCCCGAACCTAATGCAAAGACAACCTACCGCAGTACAGTTGGACCCCAGCAGCCCCCCGCCCTGGACTCTCTCTGCTATTGCCCTCTAGCCGCATAAACTGTTTCAATGCTTCTCTCAATCCTGCCATACCTCTCTCGGCTGCATTTTGCCTACAGCGATATTCAGCGATACATGCAGCTTGCCGCCGCAGCCAGCGATACCACACTGAGGGTCGCATTTATCCAAGGAGCTCGTTTTGCACCAGCCCCGGAACCTCTGCCACTCGATCTCTGCTAGGTGCCTGCCCCGAGCTTCTCACTTGTCATTTGATGCGAACACGCGCGTTACTTTGGCTAGCATTCACGGCTTCTAGACCGTGTCCCGCTCTTGTCTGATAGTTACTGTTCCAACCTCATTTTTGGGAGGCCCTTGCCCATTACCGAGCCGCACACTCCTAGCCGTCTTCGGCCGAGCCACCATGGTGTCCTCAGCGTCCCCATCCCCTGTGACATCCCCAGCAAACAACGAGGAGAAGCTCGCCGTCGGAATCAGAGATGATAGCGAAGCGCATCCCACAGAACACGGGGAGAGCCATGACGAACCTGATGGCTGTGGTAGGAAGATCAAGGGCCTGTCGTGGGTCATTGTCGTCTTAGCACTGCTGTCCTCGACGTTCCTATACGCTCTGGACAACACTGTCATAGCCACAGTCCGTCCCAGCATTGTCGAGACCTTTGGCGGGCGTGTGGACATGTTGCCTTGGATCTCAGTGGCGTACCCCATGGGCGAGGTCGGGGCAAATCCTTTATGGTAAGGGCTCTACTGTATTTTGCGATGTCTTCCGTAAAGTTGTGTCTCCCTAGCAATGACGGTGACATCCTGGCCTACGTGTTAGACGTTGACACCAATGCAGGGGCAAGCTTACAAGCCATTTCAACAACAAGATGCTTTACCTCGGTGCTGTACTCATATTTGAGATTGGCTCTGCCGTGACCGGTGCAGCGCCAACTATCGAAGCACTTATCGTCGGTCGAGCTATCGCCGGCTTCGGCGGCTCTGGCATTTACGTCGGTACTATCAATATTATTACCGCGATGACGGTAGCTTGGGAACGGGCGAAGTACCTGAACTTCGTCGGCATGGCATGGTCTCTTGGCACAATCCTTGGCCCATTTATTGGCGGTGCCTTTGCTGATTCCAACGCGACCTGGAGATGGGCCTTCTACATCAACATCGTGATAGCCGCATTTGCTGCTCCTGCCTGCATTTTCCTGGTCCCGCCCGTTCGACCGCCACACACCGCGAATATACGAGAGCGTCTTGGAAAGATCGACTATGTAGGAGCCTTTCTGTTCCTCGGCGGTGTCGTTTCCATTGTGATGGTCCTAGGATTTGGCGGTGCCACATACGACTGGAGAAGCAAGCAAATGATCGGTTTATATGTCGCAACCTTCATCGCATGGACGGCTTTCACTGTACAGCAACGATTCAACTTGCTTACAGTCGATCGGATATTTCCCGCTCAGCTTGTAGCTGATTGGGAGATGGACATCCTCTTTGCCTGGACAGCCGTTGCTATCGCCAACGTTGTGGTCACAATCTATTCGATACCCCTCTTCTATCAATTCGGCTACAACTACTCTTCTCTACGTGCAGCGCTATACACTTTACCTTTCATAGCAGCCGCACTTGCGGGTGCGGGTGCCGGTGGTCCCTTGTTCGCGAGGTTTTCATGCTACAAGATCTGGTTTACGGGTGCCAGCATCTTGATGCTAGTCGGAAATGGCCTATTGACAACCCTTGATTACCAAACAAGTCGCGGCGCTCTCTTTGGGTTTACCATCATCCAAGGCCTTGGTGTTGGCCCGGTCATACAACTTGGCTACACCGTTGGCCAAGTCAAGGCACCGAAAGCCAAAGTACCCCAGGTAACGGCATTTTTGACCTGCGCCCAGATGGCTGGCCTCGCTTTGTCACTCGGAATTGCGACCTCCGTCTTTCTGAACGAAGCTACCGCGGGGATTGTGAAAATTCTCCCCGGAGTTCCTCGTTCTCAGATCCAGGAGATGATTGACGGTGCGAACAACGAGGTCCTCAATGGGTTGAGTGGCGAGACTCGACAGGAAATCGCAGAGGTTGTCGCCCGTAATCTTGGAAAGGTTTTCTATCTCAACCTTGCTGGGGCCGCGTTGGGATTCATCACATCGTTGTTTCTGAGAAGGGAAAACCTGGAGCTCAAGAACAACTGATCCTGCCTCGACGAAGGACCGAGCCTGTTATATCCCCACTGCAGGGCAATAACGAGGGATGGTATCACTGGACTAGGTAATATGGGATCCATTTGGTCGACTATGCAGGCAGTATGTGTTAGAGAAGGATGTATCCCCCTCACTAGACAGAACCCCAAGGTGAATGTAGGCCTGTGAAATACCAAGTAGTGAAGAAATGGAAAACTACGGTTATGTCAAGAGGCTCCTATACCAGGCTTCCGAAAAACATTGAATCGCTGGCCTTGGTTTTCGCTATCATTCTCTGCGCAGCTGAGCCCAGAAGACCTATATCATGCTCTCCAATGTATATGGACGACAAGACAGCACTATTGCCTTGCAAATGCAGCAAGAAAGGGCTTGTTGGACTCACCATCAAACCCGCGGAGAGCGGATAGATAGTCGCAAAGTATTCATTTCTCTATTTCCGGTCCTCCACGATTCGATTTCACCCCTTACCCCTACACTAGTACATTCTCGTTACGATCGTTCGACGCTCATATATCCATTCTCGTCTACATCCACCATATTGGAGACCAGCTAAAATGAGGGGTATGGCCCTGAAAACCTCTGCTCCTCGTCCCACGTCTCCTCCAGTGGCCGTAGGGACCGGAATTTCCTTGAAAGCAGGTGCCATTTCAAGGAGGGAATCCAGACCACCATCGTCCGTCACGATACTTGCACATCGCTCCTCACCATGATGTGCTGAGAGCTCATCCCGTCAGTGTCATGTGGCTCTCTGTTGACTTTCACAAGTGCTGAGTAGTTGTCTTCCTGCGGGGACAGGTTGAGTCTGCCACGACTAGTACTCCACGAAGGCCGGGTTCCCAGATCATTGATTGCGGGATGCGGGATCTTCGGCATACGTATAGCCGAGTCGTCATATTTCCGGTAGCGTTCATCATTCTTGCTCCCGAGTGAGTTGTTCGAGTACACTGTCCTTATTTTGCTTGCAAGTGGTGAAAAGTACTGTTGAGAAAGATGGCGCCCGAGGGGAAGCATGGCCGGGAGGCAGATGACAATCAGAGATATTGGGATCTCGGCTGATACCCAATACACGATTGGTACTCCGGCATCTGCCTATCGAGTTAGATACTTATCGCCATGACCTTATTGGGTATTCCCTTGAACTCACATGTAATGTCTGTGTTCAAAGCACTGCCAGATTTCAAAACCGTGATCAAACGCCCGAGCGAAACGACGATCACACTTTTGCAGCATGTCAGCTCGGATCCATTGTAAGAAGCAGTTTGTGAGGGACGAGAGACTCACCCGTATCCCAAAGCAAAAACAATTGAGAGTGCAGCTTTCCGGACACGACTAATTTGAAGCCCCCAGATTTTTGGCAGAGGCAACAACAAGATTAGGAAGTCAATCACCACGCTGGGGATCGCGCTGCCGATCCACAGAGAGCTCGTCTCTCCACATGAGCCGGGAAGGAGGGGATTCCATCCCTTCTCCACTGGCTTACACATAAAGATTGTACCCAAGATGATGCCGATGAACCAGAGTACATTGAGGCCATATAAAGACCAAAGGGCGAGATTGAACCACCGTGCATTCGCATACTTCGGGAAGATACGATTGTAGAAGAAGAGTGCAGACATCTTGGTGAGAAAAAGCGAAGCGTCATACAAGTAGTAGAGGACGTAAATAAGCTTTGCAGCGGTGGTAATGTTATCTGGCGGGAGTTCCCAGACGTGATAACCCAGACCTAGATCAACCATTACCAACGCCAATGATAGATAGCAGAGGATAATCGGCTTGAAACAGCGTCAGTTGAATAGAGCCACAAGCAGAAACTGATCTGAATGAACAACGTACCATGGATGCCAGTGCTACCCAGTCATCCCACCAGAAGCGACGTTGATGCTGGGCTCCTGACGGGCCTAAGAGCCTGGACCAGAAGCGAAGTGCGATCGACAGGACTGAGAGGATCAAAACCACGATGACGAAGGCCTGGAAGCCTGAGCCTATCTGGTTTCTGGCTACACTTGTGCGTGAGAACAATTGAGTCGGCATATTGAAAGTAAATTTCTCGGTGGTATACGGGTGATCCTGGGATTTGGCTCAGAAGAGTTGGTTTGCCTCCTACCAGGGTACAATTCCAATCGGGGCGTGCGCTTTTGATATCGCAACATTTATGCCATGAAAGAGAAGTGCTCCTTACAGCCTTAGGAGATCTCTCAACCAAAGCTGTCCGAAGTCTGAGGATCACTACCGTGTTGGCTCCTCCGGTAGCCACACGTTCTATTTCGGTCGCTCAGTGGCATCATGCAGATGCGAGCGCCTGTCTTCGACCCAGGCCAGGTTAGGCCGTCGCAATGGCGCAGTGAGCGGGTGGTGTCGGTCTTGGAGACGCATTCCTCGCATGTAGGCTGTCTTCGCGGCTTTCCTTGGTGGGCACCGAGGTACAGGCAGGTACCGAAAGTGCTCATTTGCCTACGTGAATAGGTAACTACATAAGAGTAATAATGCAGCTATGCAGTTCGTCTAGCCAGCTTTAATGCACAAAGGTCTCTCTGCTTTGTGAATATTTTAATATGCAGTAGTCTACTCCGCTACATTCATAAAGATCTGTTAAATACCTAGTGCTGTTGAATCTGATCAGATGTTTTCTTTCCTGGCCCCCATGTCCCTTTCACAAACTTACCGTACTGATTGGGCATCTGCAGCTGCCCGTCTCGGCTCATCTTCATCCGTACTGGCCATGCATCGGTACCTAGCCGCCACCAGCCCTTCGGGTTTCCATCAAATCGTTTGATTGATCGCCTTGCGCGGCCGGTCAGCCGACAGCGTCATTGGCCTCGTATGCGGCTCACTTGTTGTGGTATCACCAACACCACGCCTGGGCATGATGTGCGCGCTTGATCTTTCGCGCCCAAGGTAACGCTGCTGGCCATCGGGGCTCCGAGCCGGGGTTCCACAACACCTAGGACTTTCACACTGGACTCATGTGCCAACACGGCGGAGATCAGACTTCTATTCATCTTGTCATTCTAGGGCCAACACTGGTCGCATCGGAACGCCTCATCCGGGTCCATGTTGTCTCACTGCCTGCCTAAAGTCTTTCGCCGCTCATGGCCAGGCCCACCGTTCTCCGAATGGTGTGGACCGCCTCGGTGAGATGCTTCTTTCGGGGAACTTCATGCGCGCCATCATGAGTGTAGACAAAACGCCGCCTAGGGTTGCAGAGTCGGCTGATATCTTGACCGCCTGTGGGGGCGGTATCGTCGTTGGAGCCCCAGATATGCGCCGTGGGGATCTGGATCATCCGCCCATCTAACCCAAGGTACTTCAACTCTGCCTTGCTGACCGCGCTAGACAGAAAGACCGCGCATTTGAATGCAGCCTCCTCGATACTACCGTTGGGGACTTGCAGTATGTATGCTGCTGCAAGAACAGCGCCGGCCGAGAAGCCCATGATCGCGTCGAAAGGCCCTTCGGTTGCGACATAGTCCTTCAATTGCGTCAGAGTGGACTGCAGCGAGTCGAGGGATCCGGGGTCGTAGTAGGCGTAGAAAGAATGACCAGGGGAGGATAGGCCGCCGATTCCTTGTCCATGGGCGCTTAGCCGACAACTCGATCTCCAAGGCTGCGTGGCGTGCTTGCAAATGTACTCACCTGCTGACATGGCCGCAGGGAATACGGCCTCAACGAACTCGTACTCATGTCCGTCGTCAAGTTCATGTCTGAGTGGAGCTGGCATTGTTTAGCTTTCTCGGGCGGAAATCCGTGTTGGCCAGCTATCCTGACCTGTTTGAAGCTCCATGACCTGCGAATGACTGACTGTCAGCAACCTGCTTTCTGGGCCGATTCTCCCTGCAAAGATGAAGATAGACCAACTATGGAGTCCAAGGTGAAGGGTGAGCTTACACTGCTATTCGTTCCATTTCCGTGAAGGCAGAGAATCTTCATAGTGACTGATTCAGAGGTTCCGTGCTATCAAACGTTCAAGGAATGGATCAGGCTGAGTAGAACGCTCCAGGTGGATGATCGAGATGGCTACCATGTTGCTTTGCTCCGTGTTTTTTATCCCGTTCAGGTACCCCTGCTTCCACAGCGCCGCTGCCAACATTATTGTGAATGGACCGTATACGCAAAGCGTTGGTAGGCCACTGCATGTAGTGCAACACTTGTAAGACGGAGATCACACCGCATCAATCACGTTGGGTTTCACTGCACTGAAAGCCATCGGATGCAACATTGCCACCCCGTGAGCTAACAAGGCGCCAACATTCAGACGCACATCACACGGGGCTGTCTCTCGGGAGCCTTCTCGGAAACCGAGTGCTTTCTGAGGGGCGCGCCAGTGGCGCACCTTCTCAGAGCACCTCGAGGTGTTCCCTCCGGCAAGTCGACGCGTGACTGCCGCCTTCGCGATTTACGCCATAAGAGAGGCGACACAGGACGAATTTCCACTGAGAACATATCAACAGAGTCCTCGTTCTCATACCATACGATTGTAGAAGCTTAAACAGAGTCGTGAGCTGCCTCCTGGCTTGGAAACAATGGATGGAACTCTGCGTGAAGACCCGGTAGGATGCTCGAGCATCGACGGCGATGATGGCGATGCGGTAGCTATTTGTGGCTTTTCAATCAAGTTTCCTCAGGATGCCACCTCACCAGGAGCCCTCTGGAAGATGATCATGGAGAAAACCTGTGCGGCTACGGAATTTCCGGCTGATCGTTTCAACGTCAACGGTTTTCATAGCGACCGAAACACGCTGAACAGCGTCAGTACCCCTCCTTTTATTTTTCATAATATCAAAATCTGACTGACAATGCTTTTAGCTTCCTTTACGGGGCGGCCATTTCATTAGGGAGAATCTGGGAGCCTTCGATGCGCAGTTCTTCTCTATCTCGCCCACTGAAGCGACAGCAATGGATCCGATGCAGAGGTGGCTGTTGGAGACAACATATCGAGCTCTAGAAAACGGTAAGCTGTTCTAAGCAACCATTAGTGCCACTTGCTGATCAATGAAGCGGGGATTACACTGGAAGCTATTGCGGGGTCCTTGTCTTCCGTTTACACTGGGTCTTTCAACCTGGACTACATGGTGCAACTGAACCGTGATCCTGAGAATCCACCCACGTATGCTGCTGTAGGGTTCGGCTTGAGTATGCTAGCCAATCGACTCAGTTGGTTCTTCGATCTGAAGGGCCCCAGCATTGGTGTAGACTCGGCTTGCTCGAGCACTGCGATGGCTATCGATATGGCTTGCCAGTCTCTGAAGACCGGGTCGTCTAACATGGTTTGTCACAAAGCCCTTGAGAAGCGTCCGGTGTTTTGACCTAATGCGATCTACAACAGAGCATCGTGGCTGGATCTAATCTGGCATATTCTCCAGAATCGTACACTTGGATGAGTAATATCAACTTCCTCTCCCCGGACAGTCGATGTTACTCTTTCGACCATCGTGCGAACGGCTACGCCCGCGGTGAAGGTGTAGCCGTGGTGATTCTCAAGAGACTGGCTGATGCGGTCCGTGACGGCAACACGATTCGGGCCGTGATTCGAGCGACCGGCTCCAACGAAGATGGCCGAACACCTGGGATCACACAGCCAAGCCGCAAAGCCCAGGAACAATTGATTATGCAGACATATGCAAGATCGGGTCTATCAATGGCACACACAAGATATTTCGAAGCACACGGTACTGGTACACCTATTGGCGACCCGCGCGAGGCTCAGGCCATTGGATCTGCTTTCAGGCAGTGCCGCAGGTCCGACGACCCTCTATACGTGTGAGTTCCCAGTACGATCGGCATCAACGATCAATGCTGATGAAGAAAAAGAGGCGCCGTAAAGTCCAACATAGGCCACCTCGAAGGTGCCAGTGGCCTGGCAGGGCTTATAAAGACAGTCATGGTACTGGAGAAAGGCATCATTCCGCCGAACACCAATTTCGAGCGTCTGAATCCCAGTATCGATGCTGAGTTTCTCAATCTCAAGGTATACAACTCACTTTTCTCGTTCAGTATCACAATTTCGGCGAAAAGAATGCTGATCGAGTCACAGTTTCCCCAGCAAAGTCGCGCCTGGCCCTCTGAAGGGCTGCGGAGGGCGTCAGTGAGCTCATTCGGCTACGGTGGGGCAAACTCCCACATCGTCATTGACGATGCCTACAACTATCTCAGGATTCGGGGAATTCCTGGGAGGCACAGTACAGATCCCTATCCGTTGGTCACCACCGAAGTTGCAAGCAACGGTAGTGCATCGATTGCCTCGAATGATCTCTCTGTTCTTCCTGATTCGAGACCACATCGGCTGTTGGTCTGGTCCGCTGCTGATAAAGATGGTGTTCGTCGCATGGCCAGCGCTTATTCTGGTCTTCACAGCCAAGCCAGAGACCCCAATATTGCTGACCATGAGGCCCTATGTGACTTAGCGTATACTCTCGACACTCATCGGAACCACCTCGAGTGGAGATCATATGCCTTTCTTCAATCATGGGAAGAACTTCACAATCTTCCCAGCATAATGGGACCTCCCATACGTATCCAGTCGAAGAGGCCTCGAATTGGGTATGTGTTCACTGGACAAGGCTCGCAGTGGTTTGCCATGGGTAGAGAGTTGATGCGCTACTCGTCATTCCGGGCTGGCCTCGACGCCGCCCAAAGTTACCTGACCGGCATCGGCTGTGCCTGGTCGATAATTGGTAGCCAACCCCCCGTTCCTTTCATCAGACATATGCTAACGCTTGGTAGATGAATTGCTCCAGACCGAAAGCGCTTCCCATTGCGATAAGCCTGAGTACAGCCAAGTTCTGTGCACAGTTTTGCAGATGGAATTAGTCGACCTACTATGGCGCTTCAATATCAAGCCGTCGGCTGTGATGGGCCACTCTTCTGGAGAAATCGCTGCTGCGTGAGTGAATCTTCTGGTGACCTCCGTTTCGAATTTATAGTCTTGACTGTCGAAGCCACCCAGTCTGTCCTCCCAAGCTAACCGAATAACCATAGATACGCAGGTGGCTACATTTCGCGGGAGTCAGGGTGGAACTTAGCCTATTACCGAGGACTATGCTCAGCAGAACTCGCTGGCTCTGAAGACGGTGCGACCCGAGGGGCGATGATGACGGTGGAACTATCCGAAGAGGCCGCCGAAAAGTACATCGACACTATGAACGAACATGCCACTGCGTATGGTATCTCTATCGCCTGTATCAACAGCCCTGGAAATGTGACAATTGCAGGCGAAGCCTGCTTGATCGACTCTTTGAAGGATGAACTTGACCATCACGGCATCTTCGCCCGAAAGCTTCGAGTACCTCTGGCGTACCACTCTCACCAAATGGATTCAATCTCGACCAAGTACAAATCAATGATCGTGCTACTATCTCCAGCTGGAAAGAAGACTATCCCCATGGTGTCCACCGTGACAGGGGTGCCAGTGAGCGCAAATGGTCTCCTCGATCCATGTTACTGGGCGATGAATATGGTATCGCCTGTCCGTTTCTCCAACGCTCTGGAAGCAATGTGTTCGCAGTCAGAAGTCCATCTAGTCAAGAAGATCGACAAGAGTCACAAGCAAGCTATCGTGGTGGACTACTTACTAGAGCTGGGGCCTCACGCCACTCTGAAGAAGCCTATTCTTGAAACCCTTGCAAGAATGACCCGAGGGAAATCAATCGGCTATCAATCGATTCTACAGAGGGGTCTTTCTGCTGCAGAGACCCTCTTGGGGGCTATGGGAGAGCTCCACGGCATTGGATTGCCTTTGAATCTAAGGGCTGTCAATGAACCAGTCGACGGGGAAGCGGCCACGCGGTCTCTTCTCGTAGACCTTCCCGAATATCCTTTCGACCACTCCAGAACATACTGGCACGAGTCTCGCCTAAGCCAGAGCTACAGATTCCGGCCAAACCCACCTTCGGAACTGTTGGGCGTGCGGTCGGTGGACTGGAACCCAGCTGAAGCCCGCTGGCGGCACTTTATCAGGAAATCAGAGATGCCCTGGGTGGAACACCATGCCGTCAACGGCATCGTCGTGTACCCAGGGGCAGGGATGATCGCAATGGCAATTGAAGCAGCGAAAGAACTGTCTGGTGGCGCCTCGACCTTGCAAGGCTACACTCTTCGTGACGTCGAGATTGAGGGCGCCATAGACCTCTCCTCTAGCCATGAAGGTGTGGAGGTACAAACCTGCCTGAGACGGCTTCCCGGTCGGGACGACCTCGGCTTCACTTACCAATTTACTGTCCGTACCTATCTGGGGAATGATAACTGGCTGCTGAATTGCAGAGGGTTCGTCACCGCAGAGGTCAAAAACACACAAAACAACTGGGAACTCGAACTATCCAAAGCTCAACACCAGACGCTTACGAGAGCGCTCGTCTTACCACCCCGTCATTGCTGGGGAAGTGTCGAAAAAGATCACATGTACAGTCACTTGCGCCGGTGTGGCTACCAGTACGGCCCCTTGTTCCAATGTGCGAGGGACCAGCAGTTCAGTGAGAAGACGCGACGAGCTATGGCTACTGTGGACCTCTTCCCTCACACAACGGGTGACTACGTCATTCACCCTGTCTCCCTCGATGCTATCCTGCACCTGTCTTTCACAGCCCTCACATTGGGCGGCGCTCAACCAATGGCAACATGTGTTCCATCTCGAATCGGATGCCTTTGGCTTTCGGGTGACGGCTTGACGTGGCCAGAGAGGGACTCCATTACTGCATTTTCTACCATAGAGAGCAAAAGCAAACGCGGCTTCTCTTGCTGTGGCGCGGCCATTGATAGTGGCTCAGATCGCTCTCTAAGGCTCTGGTACGAGGGAGTTGAGCTAACCAACGTAAGCGAGGCACCAAGCGACCTGGTACACATCAACCCCAAACAGTACTGTATGGGGGTAGACTGCAAAGTGGCGCTCAACAAGCTCTGCAGTCAGGACGCATTTCACCTTCTGAACAACATTCATCCACCTCAAAGTCACATGTCAGATTTCTTTCGCGACTTAGAGGTTCTCGTGGATATATCGCTCCGTCGGCTCGTGCGCCAATTCAACGACGGCGATACAGCATCCGATCAAGCACCGTGGAAGAGAAAGTACTGGCATTGGGCGAAATTCCACACCGATCGCTGTGCTCATAACTATCTGTCGGCAGACAAGTACCCTCAGACACAGGACACGGCTGAAGGCATGGTGCTACAAGAAACGATTGGCCGCCTAGAGAGCACAAATGCGGTTGGGCGTCTGTATGTCAAAGTCGCCTCGGAGCTGTTGGCGATTTTCAACGACGAAGTTGACCCCCTGGAATCACTTCTTTACGGTGGGATGCTCAAGCCCTATTACCAAGAGTTGGCCGAGTATCGCTGTTCCGTTCAAATCTCCAGCTACCTGGACTTGCTTGCACACCAGAGCCCAGGCTCAACTATACTCGAGATAGGTGGGGGAACGGCATCAGCTACACGTCACTTGGTCAGGGCCCTTCGCGGAAACGATGCGCTAAGTGCTCTGCGGTGTAATCGATACGACTTCACTGACGTTTCAGCGGCATTTCTGGAAGCAGCAAGTGGAGAGTTTTCCGAGCTACACGACCAAATGACGTTCAGAACTCTCGACATGGAGAAGAATTTCGCGGAGCAGGGATTCGCGGACGGTGAATACGATGTCGTTGTTGCAGACAACGTACTCCACGTCACATCCAATCTTGCACAGACACTAATACATGTGCGTAAAGCCTTGAAGCCTGGTGGGAAGCTCATGATCCATGAGTTGCTGAAACCGAATGGTTGGACCGCGGGTTTCGTTTTCGGTCTCTTCCCGGGCTGGTGGCTTGGGAGCCAAGATAATCGCCACTTATCGCCAAATGTCGACGTACAAGCCTGGGACAACATCTTGAAATCCAACGGATTTTCAGGGTGTGACATGGTATTCCGAGACTTTGATGACGATGTCGCTCATCATGTGGGGTGGCTGATAGCTACGGCAGTTGAAGAGAGCGATCTTCCTCTTCAGCCCCCACTTGAAAAGCACAAGGCGACCATAGTCTTGAGCCCGGACTGCCCAAAGCAGGTAGCGCTATCCAGAGGCCTCTTTGCTTCCCTGGCGCCACTGGGTATAGAGCCCCAGACGACGACATTGACGGGAGCAGTGTCCAGCATCGAAGCCTCGGCTGAACTTGGTTTAACCATTCTGCTTCTTGATTACGGGCGATCCCGTCTTCGACAGCTCGATGACCCAACTTGGGAAGGTCTCAAAGCCATTATTCCGGCCTCGCATCATATGCTATGGTTATCTGTCGGCGGGGGACGGATGAATCCTGATCATGGAATGCTGGATGGCTTCGCTCGAACCTTACGATCGGAGTTCTATGATCTTCATTTGGTCACCTTATGTCTGGAATATGACAGCCCCGAAGACAGTTCCGCAGGACTGGTCGCCTCCATTGTGCAAGAAATGATTCAGAGGCAGGCACATGAGCCATATGAGCAAGAGTATCTTGAAATCGACCAGAGGCTGCACACTCGTCGACTGGTCGAGGCCCAGACACTCAAAAGGGCGTACGAGGAGAAGCTCAAAATGACACGCACAGTCTCGTCTACCCTGGATCACCACGAGGCGTTCGAAATCACCAACTATCGTCCTCTTTTCACCGCCGGAGCACCTCTGTTCGTCAAGTCCGAGTCGTTACCAGAGAGACTTCCCGAGGGAGGCACCGTGAGGATCCTGGTCCATGCGGTGTGTCTTCAGTCCAGGGACCTTGAAGCAGCTCTCGGTCACAGCAAACATAATAACATTGGTCGATTCTGCGTCGGAATCGTTGTAAACTGTGGTGCAGAAACCAAGTTCCAAGCGGGCGACCGAGTCCTTGTCAGCGGCACCGGACTGCTTCGATCCCACGTTGAGTCATCGTCAACATCCGTCGCCCGGATCCAATCAGACTTGGCGCTCTCAGATGTCTGCATGACTGCACCGCATGCGGTAGCTGCTTACCATGCAATCATCGAGGTCGGACGCATCTCTTCACGGAGCTCTGTGTTGGTGCATAATGGCGCAAGTCGGACAGGGCGAGCTGCCTTGCACTTACTCAAGGGACGGTGCATGGAACATGTTTGGACCACTGTGGAAACTCAAGAGGATGCAGCTTTGCTCAGCAGGCTCTTCGATTTGCCCATGGCTCGTATACTGCCACAAGCGTGGTTCAACAGCAGTCCGATGCTTGTGTCGTTCTTGCGACGCTCATTTGATCTAATTCTAGATCCACAAGGTCATTCCTTGGGACGAACTGCTACCGAATTTCTCGTAGCAGGCGGAAGCCTCGTCATTGTTCGAGCCGATCGAGGTAATGCTGGCTACCACCAACAAGAAGTGCCTTCTGCTTTATCAAGCGCATCTTTGTCTGTTATCTACCTCGACGAACTCGTTCCTAGCCAGGCAGCACTCCTCTACGCGGCAACTGCGGAACCGAGTTCAAGACAGGAGGATGGATCTTCATACTGGCCTGTATTTCCAGTCTCTGCGTTGGCCGATGCCCTCGGCCACATGCGGGACCAAAACGAAGACCAAATGGCCCTGGTCAAATTCGACCCGACTGACACTATTGAGGTAAGTCCGTACCATCATCAACTTGCAAGACGCCAATGCTAATGCACCATTGTGAAGATCGGTGTATCAACCGATCGCATTCCGATCCTGGATCCCGAAGCCACCTATCTGGTTGTAGGCGGCTTCGGAGGGATCGGCCGTGCGATCGTCCGGTGGCTTGCAAACCGCGGGGCCCGGTGGCTGGTCATTCTCTCGCGATCCGGTGTGCAGCCCGGAGAAGCACAAAGCCTCGTGGACGAACTCGTCGAAACAGGAACACACATAGAAGCGCCTCGCTGCGATGTGGCAGATCGTGAAGCTTTGCGACAGACATTGAATAGGATTAACGCTGCGATGCCACCCGTCAAAGGGTGTATCCAGGCGGCAATGGTAATGACAGTAAGTAGATGAGCCCAGACACCGACCCGAATGCGACGAATTTTGATAGGCTGACCAATCCAGGAAAACATTTTTCAGAAATTGAGGTTTGAGGACTGGGAAGCTACAGTGAAGCCCAAAGTTGACGCGTCGTGGAATCTCCACAGCGAACTAGGACCAGGCTTGGATTTCTTCATCCTCGTGTCTTCGATGATGGGAATCCTAGGAAGTGGGTCACTGGCTGCTTACAACGCCGGAAATACCTACCTCGATGCCTTAGCTCGCTACCGGGTCCATCGAGGTGAGAATGCTGTAGCCATCAACCTGGGCGCGGTTCCAGACGGAGGCTACCTTGTTGAGCACAGCTCTCACTTACCGGGCATGGAACACGTCGAGAAGTACGCATTCACTCCATTGCGAGACCTACTTGCCCTGCTAGAGCTTTTCTGTAACCCGGAAAGCTCGCGTTCCCCCGTTGCCTTGGGCCATCAAGCAATCATTGGCATTCGGCCTCCTTCGCACTGGAGACATCTGGAAGAGGTGCCGGCGACGATGATGCAACCTTTCTGGGGCCACATGCATCATGTACCGAAACTGGTTGGAGCAGAAAGACGCACAGCATCCCTCGATTTCGATGATAGCATCGACATCAAACGCAAGTGTGGTGTGGACAGAGCAGTCGAGCTCGCGACGGCAGGTTCGCTCAACGAGTCGGCAGAAATCGTCACCGAGGCACTCATACACCGGGTCTCGCAGTCGTTGCGGATCCCCATGGACCGTCTGGAGCCGCAGAAGCCGATGCACTCCTATGGCATAGACTCTTTATCGGCCATCGACTTGCGAAACTGGGTAGGTAAGTGTTTTGACGTGGATATGCCGGTTTTCGAAATCCTGGGCGAAAGTACTTTCGTTGATGCGGGAATGTCAATCGCGAAGAAGATTCCACATGGTTAAGTAGATAGCACTTGGCTTGGTATGGCTTTCCAAGTTTGGGTTTTGTTTGCTGGCCGACGACCATGCACGACCGCATCGGAAGGGATTGCATTTTCTGGAGTAAAGGTCGAAGACCCTCTGCCGGCCATTGTACGTGCGGATAGAACTGGGAGCAGACGAAGCGATCTGTGAAGGTGCTGTGGCCTATGCCCACGATCAAATTGTCTGTACCAGACGTGACACCAGACTGCCACCCAGGCAAGATGACACCGGCAGCAGCCACGTGGGAGCAGCGAAGCATGTGTTTGGTGGCAATGCCATGAATTCAGGAATAGGGGATTCTCATCAAAATCCATTCATCATCAGTGGGCGTTGTCCTCCATGCACGATCTTGGCGTCTTCGTGACCTTGGTCAGATACGCAGGCCTGCTGCTCAAACTGGTAAACATGCAGGCGCCCATCCATCCGCCCAACAGCCTCATGGAAACGCCAGTAGCGGTTACTTCAATATGCGCTTAATTGCATCGGGATGTCGTTCAAGTGTATATTTATCGGGCCAGTGATTTGCATCCCTACCTTGGTTTTTGAGTTCTCAACAGGTCAGGTACGTTGAGATGCTCTACCTATCTTAAAAGCGTCCTAAGTCCCGTCCAGTCCAAGAATAGTAGCAGTATGTGAGAATTCGCATCCCCTTCTGAGCAGTCGCTAGGTTGTTCCCTTCCCGAAGCGGGCGGGCACCGAGGTCCGAGGGGCAAGGCGGCTTGGAACCCCTCAATCGCCGGGGTCTCTGCTTGGGTTCTCCTCTCTGGGGCACCGAACGGGAGTCCAGGACCCAGGGGACGCATCGGCAGGGATGACCCACTGTGACGGAATGCCGTAGCCCAGGACGGACTTCTAACTCTTGTCCAACACACTTCGACCTTCTGTGTCCGCAATCACAACCACCGCGCATTCCGGACGTAAGCAGCAGCCATGGGAGACAAACCGATCGTGCCAGTGCCTCCACCATGGAAGCTCAAGGGGACGGTGTATATGATGAGCTTCTGGAACAAGGCCGGCAACCTGCCGGAGCACGCCTACTCGCCGCTGGAGAGGGAGTCGTACAGCTCGCCGCAGAACGGGAAGCACGTCGGCGGTCTGAGTCAAATCCAGCTTATCCGTTACACCTCGAGCCCCGTGGGACCGTACGACGAGCTGATCATCTGCCCCGGCTTCTTCGCCTACGAGAAGGAGGAGGAAGACGGCAAGAGGAAGACGGACAAGAAGGCCCGCATCACCCGGATCTACGTCTCACAGAAGTACACGTGCTGGAACGGCCGAAAGAGTGAGTTTTTTTTTTTTTTTTTTGGTGCGCTTCTTCCGTAACTCAATAACTCTGCGCACTTCATTCCTTGCGTCTCGTCTGATCGCGGCGCGCCCGCCCCCCTCAGACTGGAACATCCCGAAGCACCTGGCGCGGTTCGCCATCGACGACGATGGCGCCGACGGCTCGACGCGCGTGCGGGTGTATCCCCACGACGGCGGCGACGACGAGGGCGGCGACGCGACCGAGTCGGCGCCCAGCGAGAAGCCCCTGTTCCAGGCCGTCTTCCGGCCCGTGCGCTGGGTGCCGTCGTTCCCGCTGTCGCTGTCGTGGCTGCGGTACGTGGGCCTGGACGCGTCGCTGGTGCAGCCGCCCCTGCCCACCGGCCGCGGCGCCCAGGGCGAGCTGCCGGGCACCGAGCGGTGGTGCCGGGTCGTGCCCGCGCAGGCCACGCGGCGCGCGGTCCTGGGCTGGTTCGACCTGTCGCAGCGGAACGAGCAGGGCGGCGGCGGCAGCAGCAGCGTGCCGCACGAGAACTTCTGGCCCGGCCTGGGGCGCTGGCAGCTCGCCGTCAAGCTGGAAGACGCCGACATCGAGTTCGGCGAGGGCACGTACTGGGATCCCCCGAAGACGAAGCTCTGAGGGCGGGCGGGTGGCCAATGTCCGCGTGAGGCGGAGAAGAGTACAATGTCTACAAGAGACTTATACAATACCGGTAGAGATTCGGTCCTTTGACCACAAGGCAAAGGCTACCCCCCACCCCGAGGCTCGCTATCGGTCTCAAGGCCTTTGTTCTTCCTGCCAAAGGGGTTTTGCCCGGATTCAGGATTCCCACTGTTCTTTATGCAATCTCAGTTGTTCGATTCCTGTTCCTCTGCCTCGACTCCTTTGCGGTGATCCTGATCGGAACAATTCTGGGTTCAATCAAATATAGCGACTCACACAGGCATCAACCTCGAGACACACCCGTTTACTAACTGGATAGAAAGGTAGAAATGGCCGATTGGCTTATGACCCGAATCGCGATTAGTGACAGGTTTCAGTACTATCGTCGCGGATTGCCATATGACCCTCGAGCAAGGCGTCAACAAAACTTTGCTGGCGTCACCCTTCATCAATACCGACCACATGATCTACCTCCTGGGGCTACAATTCCACCCGATCGCGTCAACCAGGGCGTCCAGCCTACGAGTCGACCGATTGTGACCCGGGGTAACCTTGAAGCTATCTTGGATCCGGCCTACAACCCCGGACCACCTGATCCAAGCCTCGCCCGCGCTCGAGATACGGTACAGTCACTCAAGAATGAAAACTTCAATTTCGGTTCCCGAATAATTCGGTACTCTAAATGCATGGGATGGGGCGGTCAGGGGCTCGTAGCCCATTTCAACGAGCTGTGGGGCGACGGCGCTTGGAAGAGAACACTTGCGGTGAAGGTTCCGTTCGACCACGATGGACATCTTTCCCTACAGAGGGAGAGAACTGTAATGCACGTAGGTGAGAGTAACGCGCTTGGCACCAGGGATTCCTAGCTGACACAGATAAAAGCGCTTGAGAGACTCCGAGCACATAGTTCAACTCCTCGACCCCGACCCTAACGGCGATATTCCAGGAACACGACCAATCCACGGCATGATCATGGAGATGGCGGAGAACGGCGACTTAGCCCAGTTCATCGCCAAAGTGCGGAGCCATAACTCGAGAATACCGAACACGATTCTTTGGAGGTTCTTCCTCTGCTGTATGTATCTTGGCTCCATACACCGCGCCGTTGGAACATCAATACACCAGAACAGCCACTGACCAGGACCCTCTTCCTATCCCAGTTATTAGAATGGCCATAGGTTTAGCATACCCAGTGAGAGCATTACCGCAGAACAATGACAGACAAGCTCCCATTCGAGAAACTATCCCCCAGGAAGGGAGAGATCCCCTCACAGGGAACGATCACATAACCCGGCTGGTACACTTTGACATCAATCCGGCCAACGGTACGCACACAGGTCCCGGCCTCAGATTCAGGTAGCCACTGATTCCGACCAGTCTTCGTTTTTGATATGATACATGGACCGTCAGCGGAGGAACACGGAATCAGTCCCTTACTGAAGGTGAGCGATAGAGAGAAAAAGCACCTTGCCTAAGGAAGTTGTCACTGACATGAGCACAGCTCGGAGACTTTGGCCTCACGGAGGAGGTAATGCCCAATCAGGACGACCGGTGAGTATCCCCAGAGCTGTTGTATTCGGGACAGCGATTGAACGTAGCCCGCCAGGTATTACGAGAGGCTACGCATGAAAGGAAAAGCACCCTACTACGCGCCGGTGAGCATGCCCCTTACTTACCTGCTAAGTACTTAGCTAGCCAGCTCCCCCCCCCCCCCCCCCCCCCCCCGTCCCAACACGGCCTTGCCGACTGACCTGACCGCCCCGGCAAACAGGAGCAATTCGCCGCGGAATGGGACCACATCGAGAAAGACAAGGGCCTGGTAGCGACCAACCCGCTCGCGGGCAACTACAGCGCGCACACCAACATCTGGGCGATCGGCCAGGTAGGTCTCCTCATCAATCAGGATATATATATATATATACACACACACATACACACATCGCAGCCGGCTAACCCCCACACGCCACACAACAGCTAATGGAAACCCTAATAACCCTGTCGACCCCGCGCTCCCCGCCGCGCGCCCTGCAGTGCGCGCACGCGGCGGGCCTGGGGTCCTTCGACAGCTACGGGGCGGCGGTGGCGGTGGCGGTGGCGGCGGCGACGCCGCTGGACGCGGCGCTGCGCGACGCCGTGCTGCGGTGCCAGGCGCACCTGCCGGGGGACCGGCCGACGCTGGCCGAGCTCGAGGACCTGGCCCGGCGCCACGCGCAGCGCGAGCACGCCGGCGAGTCCCCGGGCGCCGTCCGGGCCTGGCTGAACGAGGCGCTCCACGCGCCCCCCGCCGACCACGCCCAGGCCCAGGGCCTGGCTAGGGATGCGGTGCGGGTCCTAAGTGCCAGGCAGCAGCAGCAGCAGCGGCAACAGCAGGTGGAGGCGGCGCCCGCGAGGCAGATGGAGGTTGATGAGGATTATGGCGATGATGAGGATGAGGATGAGGATGAGGAGATGGAAATGTAAGGGGGGAGTCGTGGCCAGTGGTTTTCGAGAGCGTTGTGTGTAAGTAAGTACATCAGGTAATTCTAGAGCATCTGGGTTCCGTAAGTACCTACTTAGATATGGAGTCGGGTAGGTAGGTATTCATCAATCATAACGTATCTGAACTAGGTATGTGTAGCCAATCTTCCCTGCAAGCAAGCGTCAGATACACTCACTCACTGCTTCGTGAAGCAGCAGCCCTGAAGTCATCAACGAACCACCGTCATATTCGCGCGCTTTACTAACTCGAAACTCGGGGCTTCCCCCAGGGGAAAGAGAATCCAAAGCACCCCCCCGGTGTGGAATAGGGAGAGAGAGAGGGAAGAGAGAGGGAAGAGAGAGGGAAGGGAGAGAGAGAGAGCCCCGAGCCGGGCGCCGATGGAACCACCGCGACTTCCGTCACCGTCGCTCGCAGGGCCGGCATTTTGTACCAATGCATACCTACGGAGAGTCGCATGCACATGGCAAGTTAAAGGAATAGCAGCCATCCAAATGGGCTAATAATCATGGTTGACCAGATTCTGCGTGAAGCCTGCCAGGAGACTTCGCCATATACACCGGGAACGAATACCTAGTTAGGTATTTCAACCAGAGGAACAGTCGTTTAGCTGATCCAAGAAAACCCGAAACCAATCCCCTGCTACGACCGAGCACATCCCCGCACGCCTGCCTTCTCAAAAGGTACCTAACCCCGGCGGGGTGGATCTGCAAGGGGGGTGGATCTGCAACGCCTAATTTCCCCCCTTTTGCCAACAACACCATTTTTACCCTACCTCCTGTTTCTTTTAAAAACACTAATTAATTATAGCCTGTATCGGGTTTTTAAAAGAAATAGACCGCTAAAAAGCCGATTATAAGTATAAAATAGGCCGCGCTATTTAATTAACTGTTAAAGGCGTATTGTAAGCGAAAGCCGCCCGAGATTATAACATTTATCCGTTTACTTTTTCTTGCTGCTTTTACGAAATTACTTTTTACGTTGATATTGTTACGTATTAAATACGTTTAATTTTAAAATAAAAAAATATCGTTATTAATTGGATTTTGCTGGAAAAAGCATGCGGGCGCGCTTTTAATAAAGCTTACGTGCGTAAATTTGCGTAAAAGTGTTTAAAGGCTTAAGGTAATATTAAACTATTAAGAAAAGAATGGTTAGACTAACTTTTTTGGCGCCGTCTTGAGATTTATATTAAAGTTAGGCGCGTTATCGAAGCTTTACGCGTGAAAAAAATATTACGTAATAAAATTACCGATTTTTATATTTATGTTTAACGTATATAAAAAAAATATAGCATTACCTTTATAAACGAGTATAATATAAACGAAGCTAGGGTTTAAAAAAGGGAAATTATATTTAGGACGGTAATTAGTAGTTTATATAACCGGCGCGCGCGTATAGGGAAAAGCGATGCTACTTTGTAAGTAAGCTTTATTTATTATATTAGCCTTAAATATAGCGTTAGTACTTTTATATGTATTTTTTCGGGTATGTGGCCTTAAGCTTAATAATTTTTTAATATTAACGTTTTAAAATGGGAATATACCGCTATGAAAAAGGGGTAGATTAATAAAACTATTGCGTTACGTTAATTAAAAGAGGTTTTTTTTTTAAAAACTTAATCGTTTAATAACGAATAAAAGTTATTTATATTAAATAGTTATAATACTTATGTATACCCGAAATTTATATAAAAAGCTTATATTTATAAAGTAGCGTTAGTATATTTGTTATTGTATTATAGTAATAAATTTTAACTTTTTAATATTAATGTTTTTTTAAAGTTAAAGCGTAATTATTAGGTATACTTTAGGCATTACGGTATATATAAAGTTATAGCGCTTATATATAAATAATAAATATTTAACGTTTATATAAAAGTATTTTTAATAACTTTTATAACCCGTAATATACGCGTAGGGTGGCAAAGGTCCGGTTTTTAGCCCTTAAACCTGGAAATAGTGTTAAGGATTAATAACGGGTGAAAGGTGGCTACCTTTAAGCCTTTTTTGCTAAACTTGTTAAAATACCGGTCCTTTTAACTTAATTTATATACGCCGAAAAGGGCGCAGGACCTAATTAAGTAGTTAATAAACGTTACGCGTAGCGAAAGCGGCGTTTTGGGGCCGGTATGGCAATTAGTTAGTAAAGCTGGCAAAGCTATTGCTTTATATAACGGTTAATTAAGGCGCGAGAATGTTAGAAATAACGATTTGTAAAAATAGCTAAATGTTTATAAGCTAAATATATGGCAATTTATAAAAAGAAACCCAAATAAGGTGTTTTTTAGGCTAGTAAAGATTTGGGAAGCGTAAGATAAGCGAAATAAACGTTTGTTAAACCGGGCGCTTAGTATATAGTTAGAAATTAACTAGTACTTAGAACACATTTATTTTAAGGGTAATAAGCGTTAAAAAAAACGGTAAACCAAGTAATTAATTAATTGAAAGAAAATTAACGTCGCTGTGGCATTTCGTATGTGAAGGTATCCAGAACGGGTGTCACGTGTTAGGCGTTGCAGATCCACCCCCCTTGCAGATCCACCCCGCCGGGGTTACTCCAACAAGTCCTGCCACGCGCCACAGCTCTTCTCGGCCAGCCCCAGCCCCAGCCCCAGCCCAGCCCAGCCCATTCACCATCATCCTCCTCCTCAAATCTCCTTGACGAAGCCGACCTCGACGACGCGGTCCACGGCGAGGCGGAGGTTGGCGATCTTGGCGCGGGTGTTCTCGCGGATCCACAGGAAGGTGGCGAGCAGGGCGCGGCGGGCCAGGGGCGCGTCGGCGCGGATGCGCATCTGCTCCTTGCCCACCACGTAGCTGACCTTGCCGGCGAAGGCGCGGTCGAGGCGGCCGAGCTCCGCGCGCGTGCGCGCGTCGCCCAGTTCCGCCGGTCCCGCCGCGCCGCGGTTGCGGCGTTTGCCCTTGCCGGCCTTGTTGTCGTCGTTGTCCGAGGAAGACGTAGTGGTGCCGCTGGGGACGGCGGCGGCGGCGGCGGCGGAGGACGTCTTCTCGCCCTCCTCCTCCTCCTCGTCGACGATGCCGCCGGCCTGCTGCCGGACCACGAACCGGCGCACCTGCTCGTAGATCAGGGCCGCGAGGTCGGGCGAGATGACCTCGTCCATGAAGCCGTGGCGGACGACGAGGCGGTAGCCGCCCGGCAGCGCGCCGACGCGGGCCACGGCGTAGCGCTCGGCCGCCGGCACCGAGGGCGCCTCCACCGGGTGCAGGTGGAAGAAGACGCTGACCTCGGGCACGGCCCCGAACTTGCCCACGAACTGCGCGAACACCGTCGGCGTCAGCACCCCCGTCTTGTCGAAGTAGATGCCGAAGCCGCGGATCTGGCAGATGGCGCCGCCGCCCCAGCGCGCCCCCAGCCACAGCTTTTCGTTATCGTCGTCGCCGCTGTCCACGCCGTCGCCCCTGTCGCTCCTCCTCCGCCTCCTCTGTACCAGCTGCGCCGGCCGGAACCGGTCCTCCGCCTCCGCCCGCCACTGGTTCTCCTTGCCGAAGCGCCACAGCAGGAACACGGCGGCCAGGACGCCGGCCACCGTGATGGTGAACCAGGCGCCGTCCGGCACCTTGTTCAGCGACGAGGTCAGGTAGAGCCCGTCCATGGTGGCGAAGAAGAGCCAGGGCCCGAACACCACCAGCGGCGAGAGGCGCCAGACGATCAGCGCCGCCAGGGTGACCATGCACGTGTCGAAGAAGGTCACGAACATGACGCAGACGCTGTTGCGTTAACGCGCGCGCATAGGTAGTCAGCAAAACGTTGGGTCCGCGCACACAAGTTGAACAATGAATGAATAGGGGTTCACCTACCCGTACGCATTACCCAGACGCGTGGTGTTGGAGTAGACGGCCGTGACCAGGATGGTGCCGAGCAGCAGGATCCAGTTGACGAAGGGGACGTACAGCTGCCCGTGGAACTTGGTCGACGTGTGCACGATCTTGACCTGCGGGCAGTAGGAAAGCTTCATGAGCTGGCTGATGAGCTGGAACACCGCGGTGATCATGGCCTGCGAAGCCACGATGGCCGCGAGGACCGCCACCACCAGGCTGGGGTACAGCATGCCCGGCGGCACGCTGTTGTAGAAGGGGTTGGAATACGCGTCCGGGTGCACGCTGATGTAGGCGGCCTGGCCGATGTACGCGAGGAGGAGGCAGGGGTAGCACCAGCCGAGCCAGGAGATCTGGATGGCGCGCATGCTGAAGGCGCCGAGGTCGGCGAAGAGGGCCTCGACGCCGGTGAAGGCGAGGAGGATGCCGCCGAGCATCTTCCAGGCCTCGGTCTTCCGGGCGGCGAAGAAGTGGACGGCGAAGTAGGGGGAGAAGGCCCTGAGCACGGCGGCGTCGAAGCGGGCGAGGTTGTAGACCCCGAAGCCGGCGTTGAAGCCGAGCCAGACCAGCACCACCGGCGCGAAGGTGCTGGCCAGCCGGCTCAGGCCCAGCGGCTGCACCGCGAACAGCACCACCAGGATCGCGCACGAGACCCCCACCACCGTCGCGCTGCTGATGCCCGGGCTGACGACGCGCAGGCCCTGCACCGCGCCCAGCACCGACTGCGCCGGCGTCAGCACCCCGTCCGCGATCACCATCGACACCGACAGCACGCCGATGGTCTTCAGCAGCGCCCGCAGGAACACGCTCTTCTCCAGCTTGGTGCGCAGGGTCCGGTTGCTCGGCCGCAGGTCCTGCGTCTCGTGCCGTTCCATCTTGACCAGCGCCGCCTCGCGCGGGTCGCGGTCGGTGAGGTGTGCCTGTGCGCGTGAGGAAGTTCGTTAGCGTATCGTCGTTGATGGGACGGGGGGGGGAGGTGGGCGTTGTACATAGCGGGTGAGCAGCGAGTAGCAGCTGAAGGTGCCGCCCTCGCCCTGGTTGTCGGCGTGCAGGACCACCAGGACGTACTTGAGCGTCACCATGATGGTGATCGACCAGATGATGACGGAAAGCACCTCGAGGAGCTCATCGTGCGTCGGGTTGCTGGTGAAGGTACTCGAGTACACGTAGAGCGGACTAGGGAACGCAGAAGATGGGTATATGAGCTATACTGCCTTCTTCCAAGGCCTGGGATCCGCGATCACCAACCTAGTTCCAATGTCGCCGTAGATGGCGCCGACAGACTGGTACGCCAGCCTTGGATGGCGAGATCGAGTCAGCAAGGGGGTGAGATTGCGAGGATGGAAATAAGAAGTGCTGTTAGTAAGCGAATAGGGACTACGCTACCAAAGCAACGTGGTACCACTAAACACCTGCTTCTTCCTGCCGTCGTCACGACGCCAGTCGCCATCGTCTCCCTCGTCGTCGATGGCCTGCTCGCCGCCGTACTTCTCATGGGCCGGGCCACCCGAGGTACTGTGGCGCTCGAGGCGCCGGCCGCGCGAGAGGCTGCGCGTGTGGTAGACGCCGCCGAGGTCGACATGCGATGGCTCCGGTTTCACCGGGAGGATCTCGTCGTCGTCCGTAATGGTAACAGAGGGCGCAACCATGATTGGCAACGGAGCCGCGGCACAACGTTAGTGGTACGCAAAGGGGGTAGAGCGGGATGAGGTAGGATCTGTACGTAAGATCGTCAGAGATACAAAGCCCTCCTGGAGGGGTGAAGCAACACAACACGAACGGGTGAGGACGTAGAGTTTGGGGCACAGAATGACGCGTTGAAGTCGAATAAAAGTTTCGTAAGAGACGCAGAGTTCATATAAAGACGGCTAACCCCCCATGCCCCCGTCCAAGACACAAAAAGCAGGCTCGCTAGGCATGGATGGGAATCCCATCCATGCCTAGCTGCAATCGTCCTAAAAGAGAACCGGGCGTGAGATGACGGCATGCCTGTCTTTGTTCTGTGACCTGTGTGAGGGGGGTCAAGGCGAGGCGAGGCGAGGCGAGGCCATCACTATTGCCGCTCTTCCCTGGCGGCCTCACACGTGGGAATGAATCGGAATGCAGGGTACGCCAACCAGCCAGCCCACCTCACCTCCTCCGGCAGCCAAATCGAGCATACCGAGCCTTACAACCGGCAGGAAGCTGCATGGTTCCCACCCAAGATTGTGAAGTCACTTGTAAGCTATCATATGCGCCAAGTTCACCACCGGCGGCGAAGACTTGCCCTTGTCTAGAAAGTCTAGACCCGCATCAGAGCTCTGAATGAGTCTCCCGCTGAGGAGCTTGCTTGCTTGCTTGATCGCCAGGGATGAAGGGCTGGCGCCCATGCAGCCGCAAGTACCCGGGGGGGCGCCACTCGGGGTGGGTGAGGCGGCGTCCGGCGAAGCGGGCGGAACCAATCCGATGGGTCGGATAGGTAGGTATGTAGGGGATATCATGAGCCATGGTCACGAAAACGTCAAATCGCTTCTTTCTTTTTCACTTCGGTGGTCCTTATCAGCAAGACGTCGGTCCGGTGAAGCCAGCCAGCCAGCCTGTGCCTGCCAAGTCGTCTGCGCACCGTGGATGGGATGGCATGGGATGGCATGGGATGGAGGCAGTGGGAACGGCAAGCAGGAGGCCTCCCTCCCCTTCCTCCCCTCCCCTCGCTCCCTCTCATCAGCCTCGACCAACCGATCAGCGGTGTGCGCAATTGCGGCGTGCGTGAGGGCGGGCGACTCTTCTCCCCTCCCCCTCCCCCCACTGGCGATTGATTATCCCTCAATTGCCCAGACCCGACCCCGAGCGCCAACCAACCAACCAACCGCCCACGCACAATCGGTAATGCGACATGGCTGCTTGCGAGGTGTCACAACCCGAGATCGGGCAGGGCGGAACCGCGTTGCCCCGATTCCGTGCCGAAACGTCCCTTGGGTGTAACTTGGAATCATCGCGTGCTGTCGTTGCGGTTCGAATCGCGGCCGGGACGCAGGACCTATGCATACCGGTATAAGTGAAAGATATCAAGCTTCTGGCCAGACCACACACACAGGCTGCGTGCGACCCGACGAGTTGGCTCACCAATCAATGATCGACGCGGTCTCTAAAATTTGTGGCAGGGTGACTGACGGACGAGCTCCCGTCTCGTGCTGCTGCTGCTGCACAGCTTGCAAGAATGCAACCTCAGTCGGAGCTTGGGCTGCAGTCGTGAAATGCATCTTGATTTAAGCTTAGAAAGTGTGCCGCCCCTTATGTATGGAAACAGACCTGTTGGCAAATATGCAAGCTCCCAACACCTACCTACTCTTTCCCGTCTTTTCCCTTCTGCTGCTTGGGTTGCCCCGAATGGGATTTTTCGATGCGGACCCGTGTGTGATGCGCACGACAGCCAAACACCGCCCGCCCCGGTGAGCTCGCAACCGCCTACTTAGTTAGACCTACTAGTCCAGCTGGTCGACCGACTGGCCGGTGCCGTTCGTCTTCTGCTCGCCGGTCACCTTGGTGCCGTCTTCCTGCGAAACGCCGAAACACCAGCCGAACTCGTCCCTGGCCTTGCCCAGCTGGATCGCCTGGAGCTGCGTCAGCAGCTTCAGGCAGAGCGGCCCCGCCTCGTCGTCCGTGGTCGACTTGTACAGCACCGTCTCCGAGCCCTCGTCGCTCGCCATCTCCGACGGGTAGTTCGGGTCCCGCGCCGACGACATCGACTGCGGCGTGTCCGGGCGGACGCGCCGCGTGATCGACCGGATGGGCACGAGCGCCGCCGCCGTGCCCGCGGCCATGACCTCCGAGAACCGCGGCAGTTCCGAGTACTTGATCTGGGCGCGCGCGAACGAAGTCAGTTTTCCGCCGAACCTCGCCTGGTGAAAAAGAAAAAAAAAAAAAAAACATCAGGCCGCCGCGGCGGCGGCGGTGGTGGTGGTGGTACTCACCGAGCGACGATCGACCTTCCAGCCCCAACTGCGGCCGATGTCGGTGATGCTGTCGGCGGTGACGCTCTGGATGGCGTTCTTGGAGTCGGGGACGACGAGGGTGACGTCGCCTTCGTCGCCGTCGCCGTCGACGAGGGCGCCGATGAAGGCGCTGGTGCTGAACTCGTCGACCTCGGTGTGGGTGGCGCTGTCGAGGTGGAGGGTGATGCCGTAGCCCTGGGCGCGGGCGCGGTCGCTCCAGCGCAGGACGGGGGCGTAGTTGCCGCCGACCTTGGCGCTGCCGGTGCCGTTGGGCGCGGCGCGGTCGAAGGCGTCGAGGACCAGCGCCCGCGCCGGGCGGGTGCCGTGGTACACCCCCGTCGGCAGCACGTACACGCAGAACCGGTACTCCTCGGGCGGGCTCAGCCCCAGCTGCGCGCTCGACCCGTACACCTGCGGCCGGATGTACATGGCCGCCCCCGTCGCGTGCGGCGGCACGTACTCGGCGTTCAGGGCCACGGCGGCGCGCACGGCGGCCAGGAACAGCTCGGTCGGCACCGGGGGCACCGAGATGAACTCGGCCGAGTGCTGCAGGCGCGCGGCGTTGCGGTCGGGGCGGAAGATGTGGATGTCGTCCGAGGGCGTGCGGAAGGCCTTCAGGCCCTCGTAGGCCTGCTGGCCGTAGTTGAGGGCCGGGGACATGCCGTGGATGCGGATGTAGGGGTCGGTCACGTATTGCAGCGGCGACCACTTGCCCGTCTTCTTGGAGTAGTGCGACTCGATGTGGCCGTTGACTGGTCAGAGGCAAGGGTTAGCCAAGGGGCACGTCTTTGCTGGCGAGGCATTTCGTTGCGTCTTGCCTTCTCGTGCCAGGAAGCCAACATTCGCCCAGTCGATGGTGTTGACCGGCGGTGGGGGAAACGACTTCATGGTCGGCTGTCTGTTCTCGCGAGTGGGTGACGGGTGTTCTGCGTCGTTCGAGCAAGTCAATTGATCCAGACGACGACGACCGAGAAGCGAAAAAGAACACTTGTCAATCAGCAACAGATCCCCGGGCCCAGCGCGGTGAGTGAGCAATGGTGTTTGTGCAAGCAATTTGTGCATGCGCGGTGAGTGACGCTCCGATGAACGGAGCGAGGGGCAGCATCACGGCGCACGGAGCTCTGATGCAACGCCGCTTGATTGGGTCAATTGCCTGCCGTTTGCCCAAAGCAGCAGTAAGCCAGCCCCAGTGCCTCCGACGGGCGCCGTAGTCATACATAAGTACTCATACTCATACGATAATTTATCCTCGAGCCCACAATCTTCACTCTTCTCGTGTGCTTTATTAGGATCAGGGTACTTCGTAACGGACCGCTCAAGCCGCCGCAGTATCGATATACATCTCCGGGAACCCGACGACCTCCCAACCCCCGGCGTCCGTATCCAGCGACAGGTTCGTCGGGACCGTGCTGCCCTTCTGCAGCGCCCCGGCCTCCACCCGTCCGCCCGCGACCGGGCGCGCCAGCCGGTGCGCCCCCTCCGGCACCGTGAAGTTGGCGAGCGGCAGGTCCCAGGGGTTGCGGGAGGCGACGCTGGGCGAGCCGTAGAAGCGGGCCTGGACGCCGGCGGGCGTCGCGCGCAGCAGGAAGTAGCCGCGGTAGTATCCCTCCTGGTCACGGGGCGGGGGGGAGGGGTCAGCAAACCGTGTCGCCGGAAAGAAGATGGAAGGGGGAGAGAGAGAGAGAGAGAGAGAGAGAGAGAGAGAGAGAGAGAGAGAGAGAGAGAGAGAGAGAGAGAGAGAGAGAGAGAGAGAGAGAGAGAGAGAGAGTCGGGCTGCTCGCTCACCTGCCACTGCAGCGCCGTGTTGTTGCCCACCAGGTACGCCGCTTCCTGCGCCGCGGCCGCGATGGGCCCGTCGGCGCCGCCCGAGCTGATCGCCGTCCCCGCGAACTCGACCCCGATGGCCCCGGCCCCCGTGGTCGGGTCGTACGGCTTCTCGTCCAGCCATGCCAAGTCGGAGACCTGGAGCGCAATGTTAGTCGTCCCGTACATCTATGGCTGACTAAGTACCTTAGGTAGGGGTAGGTGGAGGCCGTTCGCACCCAGTTCTGGTGGCTGTCTCCTGCGAGGAAGATGTTGTTGCCGATATCGTTGTCGTACAGATGCTTCAGTGTGCGGTTACGGTTCGCGATGTAGCCCTTCGTGGCGCAGTCAGTCTACCCCGTATGTCGATTGCGGTATTCGCGTCCGACTCACGTTCCAGTTGTCCGTGGGCAGTCCATCCTCGTTTACGATGTGCGAGAAAATGATCTGGTCCCCAACTACTCTCCAGGTAGCACCACGATTCGCCGACTGGGACAGTTGGTTGTAGAACCAGTTCTCTTGGTGAGATCCCATGAGACTTCGCGATGCATCGTTGCGGATCATGTCGATGTAGTTGTCGTTCCAAGCTAAGCATCGTTGGACACTGTTCATCGGCACCAAGTCCTAGAGTAAGTACTTACTCAGCGAAGTGATACTGCGGTCGTAGTTGCGAGTGTCGAGGATGATGAGATCCATGAGTTTGCCCATCTGGAATGTTCTCCAGATACGCAAATTGTCGTCCAGATCAACCTGGCTTCGCAGGATCAGACAGGTCTACCTCTGTTGTGGAGTAGGGGCTCACCGGATTGGCATCCATTCGAAGTACGCCCTGACTGCGTTCATCTTGCGCTGATCGACACTAACTCCGTGGGCAATGTTCAGAAATGAGTCTTCCGTGTTGTTCAGAGTACTGGATCCGTCTCGGTATCCGTTGTTTGACACCTCTGGGATTTTCGTCAGTGTGAAAGCCCTTTACCCCCAGACCACCAACCCAAGGGTTATACCATGGTCATCCCAAGTCGTGATCCACGCGAAGTTTTGAGCAGCGAGCTGCAAGTCCGGGTCCGCGCGATACTGAGCACCGAAAAGTTAGTACATGAATCGACTCGTACGGGAGAGTATACACAGCCATACCTGCCCGTAGCGAGTCCTATAGTCATACAAGGTGAACAGCACCCGCGGGGGGTCGTGAGCTCTCTCCCCTTGGGCGGCCGTCTCGTAAATGAAGTCTCCCAAATGCACCTGATTCCATCAGCTCTATCTCCTGAAACCCTACCAGATGCTTACGATGTAGTCATGCTCGTTCTTCCTAGCCGCATTGCCCAGCACATTGAAGTACCCGTTGGCTTTGTTCAAACATCAGCACGTCTTCCTCAACCATCTCAGGGGTTTCGATAAACTCACGATAGTTACTGCAAGAGAAGACCGCCAACGTCAACTCGTCCACATCCGCGTCCGGGGCCGGCGCAGTCTTCGTACGCCCCAGCGGACTCGTCGTATTGGAATTGCAAACCGTGAACTGGTAGGTGTAGTCCGCGAACGGCTGCAAGCCCGTTGCCTCTACCTACGTAGGCACTTCCGCATTAGCACTGCTCGCTTCCCCTACCCATCTCCCGTGTCCTTCAATTCCGTACCTTGACGGTGTAATCGATATCACTCGTCGTATATGCCGTGCCTCCCGCCGCCTTCTCTCCCTTCCCAGAGTACACGGCCCAGTTGACACAGACCGGATTCGGGTCCGCCTTGATATAGGTCTGGGTCTCGTGGCTGTACAGGGGCACGGTGCCCTCCACCGTGGCGTTCCCCGGATCCGACGCAGCTGACGGCGCCACACGCGTCCACAGCATGACACTGTCTGCGAAGGGGTCTCCCGACGCTACGCCATGCGTGAAGCGCAAGTCCGCTGGGTTGAGGGGAACGGATCCGCGCTTCGAAGTTCGCCGTGTGATGTGTGGGACGTCGAGGCCCAGGCCCGGGTGCCGGCGCGATGGGCTCGCATAGTTCACGTTTCCGGCAAAGCTTGCATTGGTTGGGGTAGTGATCGAGGCTAGCAGGAGAGGGAAGGAGAATATCAGAAGCGGATTGAAGGTTGTTCGTCGGTTCAAGAGCATGATGGCGGTGTTCGAGGACCTGTATAATGAAGATGAAGCCTTCTTGATCAATTAGCAGGGTTCAAAGGGATTCACAAATCTGCGATGATGAGAAGAAAACCATGATGTCTGCATTTTGTAGTCAACCATTGCACTTATGATGTCGTTTCCATGGCGCGGGGCTCGGCATGCAGCTTCACGCGACTAGTAGAAGATGCCGAAATGGATGCTAAGCAGCAACAACGATATTCAGCGACGGCTGCAGTGGTCCAACAATATACTACCATGGTAGACATGCATGGATGCACAACATCGGAGCTCCAGGAGTTTCACTGCGTAGTAGATGAGAACGTGAAGGCGATGAGGTCGCTCATTGGTCTACCGGGGAGATCTCCATGTCATGGGGAAGCCCAAGTAGTCCAACTTGCAGCTGGCCGCATGCCCGATCCTAGTCTGGGAGCGACACACCCGAGACGGCCAGTCCAGCCATCATCAACCTTGTGCGGGTCCTCGGTTCATCTACGAGACAAGCGGCACTGAAAAGGGACAATGTACGCCGAACCTTGGTGAATGTCATCTTTTCGTAGTTACGCAAAGGGATCGATAGCCAAGAGTGCTCTTCTGCTTGACTTCATCACCTCAACTACACCACCTCTCGTGAGGGTCCCTCCAATGAACTCCGAGAATCTCGAAGATTTTCTTTTCATCACGGCCCTCAAATACCCCGGGCCCGCTCAGGAACTTCTGGTTTAGTTTCAAGCCCTTCTTGCGTGCGAGTAGCCGCATGCTTCGGTTGAACAGATCGTTTCCCGTGAAGTAGATCAGAGCTGCACCCATCTCTGATTCCGGTACGAGCAGTATATCAATCCGTCGCCAAATAGGTCTGTATTTGTCATCTGGGCCCTTGTAATCTGCTCGAGGCAGAACGCAGCAGCCGAGCCATTTGGAACCCCCGTCCCTGGTCTTGTCCCTGTGGTATGACAGGGAGGCAGTGAAGAAGCCATCTGCGGTGAGGGTATGAACAAGCTTATTGAGGAACCCCGTCAGCTCCTGTGACGACGTTGTTCCAGGCTTGGTGACGATGAGGTCAATATCGCCGGAGTCCTTCGCCCCTCGACGGTAGCTCCCGCCAATGATGACTTCGACCTCGAGGTCAAGGAGTGATGCTTGCCTCTTGACGCGGTCCCCAAGAGCCTCGATCTCCCATCTTGGTATGCGAAGTTGGAGATCATCGTAGTGTTCAACCCCTATCCTTTGGTTCGCGCTCAAGTTAGCCCCGGACTTCAGGTCCTCTAGAGTCCTGAAACCGCTTTCGACCCATTTACGGGCTACATGGCTGCCAACGTCGTATATGTTCTGGAATAAACTGAGCGCCTGGTGGTCCGGGTCATCGTGGGCCGCTTCTAAGTGTCTGAGACTTCCTGTATTGACAAGCTCTTCGATCTTTGCTGCGATTTCCTTTCCGATGAAAGGAAGTTCTTGGGCTTCCCTTGCCGTGGTGATCTTGGTAGGATGGTTTCGGAGTGAAGTGATAGCCCTTCGGTGTGAGTAGACGTTCCATTCCATGCCTTGACCCTTTCTTATTTCCATCCACTCCTCGAGTCTTGTAATCGTTTCTGCGTTTGGATTCTTGCTTGGCGAGCCGTTCGTCCCTCCTTGCATGCAGTTAAACTTGTCCTGCCACTCTTTACTGAGTTTCATGGGGGGTTGGTTCTGTTCCACGGCTCTCTTCTTGGGCTTGGGTTCCTCTACCGAGCTGTCAGCATACGGAGAAGACTGGCCATGATTCTCATGAGCCACACCACGCTCATGACAGCCATCCTCGTTGTCGCTGCCGCTGTCGCTACTTGCCGCTTCATCGTGCGATTTCGGGTTCCTTTGAATTTCACTGATGCATTGAGAAAGCTCATCCTCGATAACGGTGGACGAAAGGTTCTGTCCTTGGTTCTCTGTGGGAAAGTGTGTGATTCCATCTTCCGGGACAGGTTTCGGTGGCTCGCCCGCTTTATCAGCTTCTGGGACCTGTGCTGAGCGAGAGATAGGAGAGGCTCGGGGGCCTTCTTGGGACGAGATCTCGCTCTGCGAAGTGTTTGACGCAAGCTTCGAGGTATCTTTTCGTCGCGGCTTGATCTGCAACGAGCGGTCGGAAGCCTCCGAAGCTGGTTGCGGAGGCTCAGGTATCTCGGCTTTCCGGGGCACACCGGGGACCCTGTATTTCGCCTGCTCAACACTCTGCCCCAGATCGAGGACCTTGTTGTGTTCTATACATGCGATCGGATAATGTTCGTTCACCAGAAATTTCAACGCATGATTGGGATCTTGGTCGAGGGTGGCCTTGATATTATCATAGGCCAAGTTCTCGTCCACAACCAGATGCGTAGCGTCGTCAAGCACCCGTGTCCAATAGGCCCCGTGCTCCAAAGCCTTCATAATCTTGCGCTTGCGGGCAGGATGTACGTCGTCATTCGGGATGTAGAAGAATGAGAGACCTTTGAAGATCTGTTGGGCATCGGGAGCCATCTTCAGAGGTTGCGAACGTTTGCGCTTGCTCATGCTTACGGTCGGTGAGGAGAGGTCCGCAGACTCGGAATCGTTGGCGGTAGGAGGGGGAAACGCGGCACGGTGAGATGGCCTCTTCTCCCTCTGTCGCATTGTGTCTGGTATCGTGGTGCTTTCCTGGGATGGGGCGACGGCGTTGGTCCGCGAAGTTCTTGTTGTTCTGCCAGCAAGATTCGGGGTGACTGCTATGATCTCGACGTCATTGCTGTCGCGACCAGGGACTGGCTCAGAGTGAGTTTGTTGGGGCTGATGAGACGGGGTCTTTGTTCCTTTAGAGGGGTGAACGGAGCGGGTTGCTGAGGCCGTATGCCGAAAGGCTCTGCACCTCTGTCTGTGGATTTGTTCTTCCTTATTCAACTCATCCTTTTCGTTGTCATCATCGTGTCGCAGGTCCTCCAGTTGCCTGAAGGATGCGATCTTCTCCTCCAGCGAAGGGAAGTCCATGGTTGTCGGTGTCGCACAGGGGGCTCCTCAGGCCTTTAGGTAGACTTTCTACCTAGTAATCGCCCTCATCTTCCGAACCTTATCCTCTACCGGGGACTGTTGCGAGCCAAAGGCGTCGGAAGCGACGAGGCGCATGAGCAGGAACATGAGGTTGGCTGATTCGGCGCTGAAGCGGCCCCATTTAGGGCTCCAAATGCGGGGGCCATGCTGCCTACAGTGGGTTGGTCGTTGACTAATCATGTCTCACGGCGCCGCCCTCAGACTTCCCTAAGCAGCTGTGTCTTCATTCCCCCTTGAGATCAACCAGGGCATCCTTTGGCCATTCTGGACCGTTCGCGTGGGCGACTTTTTCAGTACTCACCGCTCTCTTCCATGGCAATCAAGGGGAACTGGGCAAGATAAGTACTTAAAGTAGGCAGCGGCGTATTAGGTTCTCTAGCATGGTCAAGTCTGGGTTACTAAGTCTAAAAAGGCTTTAAGGGTATCATACAATGAATGACAAGCCGTCCGTCTCCCTTCCATCTTACATTCCATCTTCTCCACCCGCGCAGTTTTACAGTGAACGTCAATTGTTCTCCTTCATTAGATAAGTATGTATAGCCCCCGTGTTCGTTCAAGGCCGCTACCGTATGGAGCAGGGCACCGATACAGCATGACGAGATCACCGTGCGTGTGGCGCCTGCGACGATTGGCCCGCATAGACGCGAGTGTCCATCAAGGGGATGCTGTTCTTGTCGAAGGCATGGGCCGCATCGCCCGAGAAGCGGCTAGCGTTCTCGGTTTCCGTCTCGTTCAACACCTCTCGGGTGAGTTCGACATAGTCGTACGCGAACTCGCCGATCTCGGCATCGTCGATACCCAGGATCTCGGCGTCTTCGCTGGCCCGGATCTTCAGCCCCGGGATCAGGTTCAGGATGAAAAGGATGATGCAGGTGCCCCCGAATGAGTAGACACCGCCAACCACGGAATCCGCTAACTGGTACGCGAGCTGGATCCAATGCTGGTTTAACCAACCGCCATCGATGGATGTGGTGCCATCGAGAGCAGCAATGTAGTCCGCAGCGAAAAAAGCCGTGCAGATGTTGCCGACGAAGCCACCAACACCGTGGACGGCAAAGATATCTAGCGAGTCATCAATCCGTAAGAAGAATTTCAGCTTCGTCGCGTAGTTGGCGAAAGCGGCCCCCAGTATACCGAAGGGCACGGCAGCCCACGGCGGTACGAAACCTTGATGGTGTCAATCGATCGTCAAGGAGCAGAAAGAATCCTACTTAGTCATGCTTACCAGAGCCTGGGGTAATGGCCACAAGGCCAGCCACGACGCCGGAACAGAACCCGACCGTCGACCACTTGCGTTCCAGTCGGTAGTCGAGGACACACCACGTAATGCCGCCAACGCACGCTGCCAGATTCGTCACTACCGCGGCCATCACTGCACGAAGGTTGGCCGCGAGAGCACTGCCGGCGTTGAATCCGAACCAGCCCACCCAGAGGAAAACTGTCCCGATGACGATATGCGTTACGTTATGCGGTCGGTAGTTGAGCTCGTGCGTGCCGTGACCGCGTCGCTTCCCCAGCATCATTGAATCTGAGAAGAGAAGTCAGTACATATTCATCGGCAGCAGATCCTATGCCAAATTGGCAACCCTGCTGACTGGTTCACGGCTGCAGAGGCACAGGGTGCTTCGCAAGGAGCAGGAAAGGGGCGACTGACATGCGAGTGCTGCAGTGCCTGAAGCTATGTGCACAGGTGTGCCTCCGGCGAAGTCTGTTAACCTTCAGTGTTAGCAGTTGGCTCCCGCTAGGACGATATAATCCGAGTAGGGAGACGAAGAGAATTGTATAGGATCTTGTAGTAGGGGAACTCACCAAGTCCTCCCAACTTGTTCGACCACCCAGTGGGGTTCCAGGTCCAACAAGCAATTGGATCGTAAATGATAGTCGACCAGATGAGCATGAAAATGACACAGGGCAGCATCCTGCCTCTCTCGGCCACCGCACCCGTCGCAAGCGCGACGGTGATAGCCGAGAACATGCCTTGGTAGACGGCAAACAGGAGGTCGGGCACTCGGGGGGAGCCTACGGAGGGCGCCGCAAGCACATCCTTGAACCCGAAGTTGTCCAGGTTCCCGATGTACGAGCTAGCCGAGTGGGAGAAGGTGAGTGAATAACCCCAGAAAAACCATTGGAAGGTAGTCACTGCTCAAGAGGGCCCGTCAGCAGTCGCTCAAGGGGACAGACAGGAACCGTGGTTCCATAGAGTCTTGCGTACCTGCTGTTGCCATGACCGACAGCCAGATCAACGACAGGGCAGATTTGCGCCGCGCGAGGCCAGAATAGAAGAACCTTGTTCGCTTATCAGCTACTTGATGCACAATCACATACTCTGCCGGAAGCAATGCTTACCCCACGCCAGGAATCATCAGCAGGACCAGGGCCGTAGACGTGATCATCCAGCCAATATCGCCGCTCTGGGAGGGAGTGTTAGAAGCATGTCCAACTTCGTGACGCCCAGTTGCATAGAAGGTGTTCACCCACCTCGTACCAGATGTTCAGATTCTCAGTGAGAGAGTTGCCGCCGGAGGCACCGGTGCCATTGTATGGGACCTCGATCGTGTAGTTCAGACCGTCGAGGTCGACACCGTCAAGAACAACCATGATTACTGGGAAGTCGGCGACCTGGAGTCGAGTGAGGATTGTGAAAGGTTCTCCCAGCTGTGAACTGAAGACGGTTTCCCTCGCGGGTGAAGCAGGTGGAAATCCATCAGATGAAAAAGGCAGAAAAAAGTGAGGTCAGATGCGTCAGATCAAGTAGGCCTGGACTCGCTGTGTCTGTGTCTGTGTTCCCTCACTCAGCATTGGCAAGGAGGGTGCCAAGAACAGATCAATGCAGACAGACCAGTACCGAGCCGGGGGCGTCCGGCCACAGTCCTGTAGGATGACCAGATGGGTGAGCTCTGGGCTGGGCCCAGAAGAAGCAATTCCAAGACCGGCCAATCACCTTGCTCACGCGGCGGCGAGGCGTTCTGATGGGCTCCCAGAGCGCCCGAATGGAACAAGTGGCCACCGTTCTGGCAACGAGCTTCTGATAAAAGCAACAACAGGCCGACGAAACGTCGCAGCCAACGGCCAATTTCTCGTGATCTGCGAGCTCGACCGTTCGAGTGGCGTACCAGAATCCATCAAGGGTCCCGAACCGCCACTTTGTGCTCCTTCAAGCCGAGCGAAGGCAGGTCATACAAAGCTCTAAAGAGAGGTAAGAGTGGCAGGGAGGGGCACAAGTCGTAGCACTCGCTGTAGGCTGAGCTGAGCTGCATGCTGCAGCCAAAACACCGACCATTCTCACTGTCTGTCGGTCACCGTGTTGACTCGCAGCTGCTGCAGGAGCAGGGGCCAATTTCGGCTGAACCGAGCACGGGGGAGACGAGACAGAGAGACCAACCGACATTTTGTGATCTCAGATCGACGATATGCAGCATCGGAGAGATGGTCGCTGGAGAATCGCAATTAAGAGCAGGTAACCTATACCAAAACGCAGGCCGATATCTGAGAAGCGGCTCCGGCGTTCCACCTACCTATGCTCGGATCACAATCACGTACTCCCCATGCCGTAAGGTAGGTACCTCCCAACCTCCCACTGCTACTGCTGATACTGCCGAGGCGATAACAGGAATACTCGAGAAAAAGTGAGTAAGATGGGGCCCGACCGACACGAGAGATGCTACAGAACGACCCCCCCCCCGAGAAGCGAGTGCGGATTCTCGAAAAGTGACAAATGACAAGTGACGGTCCAATGCCGGAGCGCGCCGACGGGCTACGACGAGGGCGAGGGGGTTCGCTGAGGATGAGGCCCGGACGGCTGACGTTGTATTGGGCGAAGTAAGGTTCGGTGGTGAGACGGGCCTATCCCTACGTAACCGGGCAGTTGGGCAGTTGGAGGAGGCTAATAACACCAACGCGGGTGCATCTGCGAAATAGCATAGATAAGAAACCACCGCTGCTGATTGGCCGGCACGATCCAGCAGTCCGGGGATTCAGGACGCTGTTCAGGGTGCCCGTCAGGGGGGGGGGGGGGGGGGGGGGGGGGGGTGGGAGCTGGAGCTGACGGGCGTGGGGTGATGTGATCTCGCAACCTTCCTGGCAATAGAAGTGTGTGCAAGTGTTCCGATACGTACGACTGGCTAGCGTTCGCCTTGCCTTCTTCATCACTTCCAACGCCAAATGACCTGTTCAAGCGTACCAGAGCGAATCCTACGCCGCGGCTCTGGAGTTGCAACCGCAAGGTTACAGTGGGTGCTCAAGCCTTTGCTGCCGTTGGTCTGTCGAGCCAAACACGGCTCGATTCTGTGTCGGCGCCGACTTCAGGAAGGCGATAAGCGGCGCCGCTTATGTATATGCCGATATCGACCTGCTCTATTGAGTGGCCATCGGCGAAGCTCGGTCGTGAACGGCTGCTTGATTGATGGCAGTGATGGTGCTGCAACCTGCTTGTTGTCTCCAACACCACCACCACCACCACCACCATCGACGACCAGGCTGAGCCTCATCTAATGCAGGCTCCAGGGGAAGTGTGCAATGGGTATCTCCTGATTGGACACCCAGTTGGAGGATCCTCTCCCGTTCCCAAGCGCCTTCGGGTGTCTCAGAACAGCCACGCGGGGGCTGTCGTTTATTCCTCCCACCACCCCTCTGCATGGTGTCGAGTTGATCGAAGACTCCTGGAAGAGCATTGAAAAGGTACCTAGGTAGGCAGGTGTCTTGTCAGCAATTCACGGGGAACCAGAGCCCCGTGGTACCGGTGACCGGTCTCATCGCGAATCCCCTCGTGTTTTACCATCACAACTGCCCTGAGGCATGCTGTACTAGTTTCATCCGATCTGCCGTTCGGCATGCAATGCTGAAACGAGGCTGCAGAAGATGATATTACTCGGACCGATGCGAGTGTTCATAGATGGGCTCGGTACCAGCCCGTCTGGACGATAGACTTGCCATCTATTGTCTCTTGTTTCAAACTCATTGGAAACAATTGCATGCAACACTGCATCGTCTGCATACCACCAGTAGACTCGCTGGCGGTCATTCGCTGCGCCCCGCGTGTTCGACCTTGTTCAACCATGCCATGGCTCTTGTATCGGCATGTCCAAAGGGCTATCCCACTGTTCGGGAGCCTCCAAGGAACTCTCTGCATAGTACTGAGTCACATCATATTACACTACGTGCATTTCGATGTCCAGTGCACATTGCCAACGACCACTGGTCGGAGCCCGGTCCATGACACATGCAAGGCGTAAGCAGATCTTGAGCGTCAGCGCGTGGGCAAGGTTCCGATTCTTAATGGGACATAGATTGAATAATGTCTAGGCTACCGACGGTACAATGTCTGCTGTGCGGTGAAAGCGTTCAGGTAAGAATTAGATATTAGCGACGCAATGACTCGATCGTCGTCTTTGGTAGGGCTCTTGAAATATTTCCCGAAACAAATCAAAGTCATATACCGGCAGAGCCATATGCGGTTCCTACCTCCCAAATGTTGCGTCCCGAGACATGTTGTCTCAAGGGAACAGATCAAAATGGGTTTCCACATCGCTCCAATGCGCCAGGGTATCCTCGGATTTCGGAGCTGTGACTGACGAGCTAATGACATTGACACCAAGCCCTCGAACGTCTCGAGGGTCTACCATAGTCCCATCCACCAGAGATACTCGCATTGTCAAATTCGACATCAGGAGTGGCTCGACATCTTCGACGCTTAAAGTCGCCACTCGACTTGTAGCCACCGCATTCACAAGGGCAGATGTCAATGGAATGGTGCCGGATACAATTCCGTGTTGCATGCGGCCGGACCGATCGTTGCCCGCGAAGATGCCCAACGATCCGATGAGGTTGGGGGACGTAGGCCAGTCCGTCGAATCTGGGGGCGGGGAGCCTAAGAAGAGGTGCACCGAAAAGGAGCTATTCAGTGCGTGCTTGTTGACTCGGATGTTTGCGACCCATTCGCGATAGGCACCGTCCTCGAAAATTGCTTCCACTGGCGGGTGATCGGATACTAGGCGATTCCAAGACATACCAGGCGTCTTCCATAGCTTGCCGCCCATAGCGGACATTTGGTGGGCTGACTCGGGTTTCTTTCGCTGTTGAACTGTCATAGTGGCTGGGGTGTACTGGGTGTAGAGCCTGTTGATCGCAGTTATGACATCGGTTCGGTTGTTGGTAGCCACTTCAGCATACGTGTATCCAAATACTTTATGATCCCGTACCATGTCAGACGTCCAGAAAGCGGTCTCATTGGAGAAGAAGGGAGTGAGGGGGGTTTGCGCGTCTTCAATCTGATTGTTGTCGGTCGTATGAGATGCGTACAATGCGGGCGTTGGCACCACGTACGTGTCGTTGTGGACAACCTGCCACATGGCGAAGATCCTGTCGAGATTGGCGTGGTGTAGGAAAAACAGGGGGTCGAAGGAAGAGTATGCGATAATCGATAGATGACCCCAGCCACCGCCTCCAAGGATGTGAATCGTGTCATGAAGAGACTCGACAGAGTCATCGCTGCCGTCATTGCCGACTGGAATCCATTCTTCATTGCTGAAAGTTGTATAGTTCCCGTAATTGGCAAACAGATTGTACAGTCGCTGCTGAATGGTCGGGAGGTGGGTGTCGAGGGAATGCGCTACGAAAGTATTGTTGGATACTGCGGCTGGATCGGTCGAGGGATTCGGTGCGCGCTTCGTCTCGTTCCATATGTTGTACTACAGACGACATCAGCTTTTGGGTGTTTCTTGGTCTTCGTGAAACTCACAGGTGTATCCGCGAACGTGGTGTAGTTTTGCGCCTTGAAAGTATAGCTGAAAAGAGGGTTGGAGATATTCTGCCGTCCGTTCGGCCCAGATATCTCGATAGTAGCGGAACCACCAACGCAGTTGGGCAGAAGGCTATCTCCCTCAGGAGGAGATGTTGCCCAGTCCCAATACGGCACTCGAAATGCTTTCGCTGCCGATTGAATACGATCGAGCTGGTCCGCGGGGTACATCAAGGCTATGTACTGCACGATGTTGTAGAGTACTTGCTGGAAAGAACAGTCCTGTTAGTTACCGACGAATAGTTCCGTGGACTTCTTCGGCAATGTCGTACCTCGTACAAAGCAAGATACGGCCGATGCCAAGTAGGGAACAATATGGACACATGTCGACAGTATCCTGCGCCATCGTTTCCAGGGGTCGCCTCGACATCTCCCCAAGTAGAGCCAGGAGCACCGTGGATGCCTAACCCCGTGCAAGTCTGTCAGAACAACGGAAAGCCGACAAGAGAACGAAGTCAAGTAGAATAAGAGCAATAGCGCGCCGAACACTTCGCTGTAGTTCACTCACCTGCTATCTGGTACCACGAGAAGGGGGAGCCCAAGTCGGTGTACTGCATCCAGCTCAGGGCCAGGATATACAGGTTCCACTGATCCTCGTCCTTCTGAAGCTCCCGGACTTCGAGTCTCAATGGGGGCTTTCCATCGACGAGAGGAAGGCTGCCGACCGTGACGGACTGGGATAGGTCCCTTTTACGAAGCCCAAGGCCAGCCTCATCATATCTGTACTGACCACCTAGAGCAGGCCTGGCAAAGCAGGGGAAGAGAAGCGAGGTGCAGTAGAGGGCTCGAATAAGCTGACGCCATGCCATGATAGACGAGAAGCGCGGCCGTCAGTGAGTCTCTCAGAGAACCACAAGGAGGAAAGAGCGCAAACACGAATGCGTCACGGGTGTACAGGCGGGGAGAAGGGCAGAAAACGGTGTGTATGTGCGAGCCTGGGTGGACAAGCCCCAGAGCAAACCGGCGCCTATCCGTTCGACGAGTCCAGCAGACAGAACGAGTGTGGTGATGCCGGATGGGCAGTGGAAGAGAGAGCGTGAGATACGGAGCACCAAGGTTCGGATAGGTGAGGGCTTAAATCAAGACCACGAGGGAGCGGCAGCCGAAAGGACCAAGAGTGGAAGATAAGGTAAGTAAGTAGGTAAGGTAGGTAGGTTAGGTAGGTAGGTTAGGTAGGTATGTTGGATGGAAATGAAGGTCTGGGCTGGGCTGGATCTTGTGACATTCACACTGAGTTGGTTATCAATCGATGCCCACTCGCCAAGTATGGCCGGGAAGCGCGGCACGATGGCCGTCACTTCTTGCTATAAGGTACTGTAGGAAGGTGTCTGGTGATCGCCTCATTAGGTCCTTCCATCCCGGGGCCTTACTGACTGCCCAAGTGCCTGTTGCCTGCTACCTTGTCCCACGCGGTGGCTCCTGCCCATCCATGGCAAGCCGTGGGAGGCACCCTCCCCCATGCCAACCACCGCTCCGGGTCATCGTGAATCCATTCTTGACTAGTCTGATGGATGGATGCGTGGTGTTCGCTGCCGTACCTACATTCCCACCTTGCCTTACACAATCAGAAAGGGTCAGCGGCACACCCAGCAAGCAAACAGACAGGTTTATATGACACATGGGATGGAACCACTCTGATCAGCTGCCTTCCCCTGCGAACCGGCCGGGTGCATTCACTTCCTGATCTCTGTGCCACGCAAACATTGAGACACGAGTCACGTCGGCTACGTGCTGCCATAGGTCCTTTAAGCGAAATGCCACTTGAGAATTCGGCCTCCCCCTACCTGTATCTCTCGAGCACTTATGCAGGATATATCCCGAAGCCAGCGCCTAATGAACTCCAATGCAATGCAGTACAAACTCAGAGACACACATCCATAATCCCCCAGACTCCGCGTGCTTATGCTGCCGCAATAGCCGGCAGTGCCTGGCTGCCGCCTTTCCCCAGACCAAGACCCTCCCACGTCGTCTGGACCAGCCGGCCTTTCCGGGGAGCATCCTTCGGGTCAACACGATACTTGAGTTTCACTCCCATTGCCGCAAGCTCCACGTCGAGATACTTGAGGGCGCCAGGCACCGCGATCTTGGTCGTGTCTTCGCCACCAACCCATTGGTTGCCTTGACCATCCTCCCATATCTCGCCAGCCAGCTTGGTCATGTCCAGGTCGGGAATCTCGTCAAGTCTGGTGGCGCAGCTGCGGCATCTCACTGTGTTCACCGTCTTCTTCTTCCCGCTGAATGGCGTGACCGTGGGCTGAATCGACAGGAACGAGCCGCATTTCCGGCAAATCCACGATGGGGTGTAATCCGAGCAGTTGAAAAGACGGTCCTGTAGAAGAAACGCTGTTCCGTGAGCCAGAAGCGCGTCACGCTCCATCTCTCCGACACGAATACCACCTCCACGCTTTCTTCCCTTGATCGGTTGTCCAGTGGTGGCGACGACCGGTCCCGTAGTTCTGACTTGGTACTTGTCGTTCACCATGTGTCGCAGGCGCTGGTAATATACAACCCCGATGTAAATGTCTGCTGCCAATTCCTCGCCGGTAATACCCGAGTACATTGGTTCGTTGCCGTGATAGTTGTACCCGGCCTTCATCAGCTGATGACCGAAATAGTCCGCAGCAGTGTTGTCTTCGTCGAACCGGAACGGTGTCGAGTCCTGGGCAAGGCCATGTAGCGCACCTGCCTTGCCGGCTAGCGACTCGACGAACATACCGATCGTCATTCGAGAAGGAAAGGCGTGGGGGTTGATGATTACATCGGGCTGCATGCCAGACTCGGAGAAAGGCATGTCAACAGCAGGCCACTTCTGTGAGCAAACACCCTTTTGACCATGTCGCGACGAGAATTTGTCGCCAATGATGGGAGATCGAGGAACACGGAACTTGATCGATATCGTCTGGCCTGGCTCGTTGCCTTGCTCGCTGCCGATGAGTCGGACCTCTTCGATGAATGCCTGTTCCGAATCCTTATACTTTTCATACTTCGTGATGCCATCTCGGTTCACCAGGTTACCACTGTAATCTGCAGAAACCGTATGATAGGCAAATAGGATATCGCCTTCCTGCACAGCGCGGCCAACATAAGGGAGACCATCTTCATCAAGCATGGTCTGTGTCCACGCCTTTACGACGCTGCCAGGAGCAAACCCGAAAAGCTTGGTCACGTTTTTGACCGACTTGGTTCGGCTTTCCTCTTTCAACGTGTACTTCTTGGTTTTGTAGATCGTACCGTGCCCGAATCCTCTCTCGTGCGCGGATTTGTTCAAGATCATGGCGTCGTCCATATCGTATCCTGTGTAGGAGATAACAGCTACGATAGCGTTGGTGCCATTCGGGAAGTTGTCGAAACCGTATGCATTGTGGAGCGGCGATCGTACCACAGGCGTTTGCCCGGTTTGAAGGCGGTACATCTTGTTGTCCGTCCGATGGACGAGCGATGTCCCGGGAGTACCCATCGTCTGCTTGCCCATCTGGCACTGGTACATGTTTCGGGGAGATTGATTGAAGTCAGAGAAGGGGGTCATGTTCGCTAGAATCGAAAGCATGTTTGTAGGATCGAACTCTACATGCGTTGACTCGCCGGATGAAATCTCTTGTTCGGTGCAAGCAATCGTCATATAAGGCTGTTCAAGCGGACCGACGAAATCCTCTTTCTCCAAAGGAAGGTATTTCGTAGGTCGTACCATCCGGGCAGGCTCCGAGGACATGTAGATGCCGGGGTACGATCCTCCGTTGGAAGATGGGACGTAGCCAATTTCCAAGTGTAAAGGCACTTTGTGTGAGCCTTCAACTTTCCAGTACCGGAAGGTATCGGCGATCCGTCGCGATTCGGTTGGCTTGCACCACCCCAAAATCTTACCATTTAACATGACAACGACACTCTCATCAGTAGCCGCGGATGAGGTGTCAACGACGCCGAGCTCAGCGGCCAACTGAGGGATAGCCGTGGCATCAACCGCTTTGGTCATGATCTGGCATTTATGAGCCAGATGGTTCAGAAGACCACACGGCGCACCATCAGGGGTATGCACGGGACATAAGAAACCCCATGACTCAGGCAGCAGCTTTCGTACGGTCGTGGTCTTCAACTGAGCGAAGAAGCTACCTCTGTGTACCATTCGGAAATGGCTGATGAATCGAAGGAAGTTCAGCTTCTCGGCCACTACCGTGAATCCAGACACCTGTTGGAGATCCAAGCCTGACGGACTGGACAGGTTGCCGGTCGACAGGAAATACTCCAGCGCGTTGCCGACGTTCTCGTTCGTTTTCTGGAACATCTTGATTGGGAAGTCTTTCCCGAACTCTTCCGAGGTGAATGTTCTGGCAGGATACCTCCTAAGATATTCTCGCAAGGCCAGACGCAACGAGCTCGAAAGAAGCTCGTCGAGTCGCTCTTTGATGATCATGCCGTACAAGAAACCCCCAAGAAGAATCTCCTGGTTCTGAACCGCGTCAGGGTTGTCGACAGCGCAATCCCCAGCGACAAGCGCATAGAGTTTCCTGATCATGAAGAGAAGCATGCGGAACTTGTCAGAATCCTGCTCCTCGCTTACGTTGACATTGCCTAGATGGACAAGTACAATTCGTCGCAAGAACTCTGTGCCAACTTCGTAATTTGATAAGGTATCGGACACTCCCAGGACAGGGCGGAACTTTTCGCCCAGGTACGATCGGGTTTGGGCCATGGTATACAAGCCGTAGGTTTTGTAGGTACGCAGGAGCAGCTCGACTCGGTCTGTCAAGAATGTGTTTTCGATCCCCTTCGATCCCGGGGACCCGACCAACCCCTCGAATATTTCTCGATCATTCGTCTCGACGAGCGCCTTCAATATCATCATGACCGGGACTAGATATTCATTCTTTCTCCAGGAAAAGCGGAACGTCACATTGCCGTCGTCGAGATAATGCAATACGTTCGTTTGTGAGGTCTCGTCAGGTCGTACCGATCGTAATATTATACCAAAAGGCGTGTAGGATGGACCGCGGTTGACGAAACTGGGCCGATTGATGGCGAGGGGAAAATTCCGCCTGTTGAGGAGCAAGAGTCTGATGATTTTCTCGATACCGTTGATTATGAAGTAACCTCCGAGCTCTTCCGACTCCTCTTTGCATGCAACAAGCTGCGCTGGGCTCAAACCTTTCAGGTGGCAGTGGTTCGACTGCAGTCGTCATTAGCATTGCGAGAGCTCTGCGTTCCTTCGAATTGGCCTTACCTTGACCATGATCGGTAGTACGCCCAGCTCCCGACTGAACTCCTTTGGATCGCCATCGTTGATCCGGTATTCCATTACAGCCGAAAGCTTTCCTCGGTAGCTCACATGTCGTTCCCTGCACTCGGCTGGAAGGATGCCCCTCTTGTTGATGTCTTTCACGAACTTGTTCGATGGTGGTAGCTCTGATTTCTGAAGTTGAACGCTCTTGAATCGGATGTTGAGCTTGTTTCTGCGTTCTAACGGGGTCCGCTCGTCGCCGTCGAGGAATACTCTTGTGCCAATGTCGGCAAGGCCGTGTGCGATAAGGCCATTGCTGGAGAAGAGAGCGTCGAAAGATTCGATGTGTGGATTTACAGCGGACTGTAAGAGAGGATAGGCAGAGCGATCGGTCGGGGGGTTCCTGAAGAGGTTCTCGCGACGGAGGGTGTTGTATTCATGGTCCCAGTCCGTGTTGGTAGGCCGGGGCGCCATGGTGAAGATGATGGACAGGTTTGCCAACCTTCCAATTTGAACATGTGTGCAATTGCTTTACGAGACTGACTTGGAGCTTGGCCACTCCTTATTGAGTCGACAGGTCGGAAGCCTCGAAAGAAAGCTCGTTGGCGTTAAAACGAGGTGATGCTGAATAGGATGGGTCGGGCCCTCTGCCCAGTAAAGATGGACTTCAAATGCGCCCAAAGAGAAAAAAAAAATCTCTTATCGGTATGCATAAGGACCGCGGAAAGGCTATCGATAAACCTTATCCCCGATGGCTGCACTTTCGGATTGCCGTTCGGATACGGAGTTTCAGGCCGTACCTTATGCATGTAAAAAAGCAAGCTGCTTACGCTAAGAGCATTCATTCACTCGCCGCCGATTCAAAACCGTATAGATCAATATAAGTGCGTACCTGCAGGCTGCAGTACCCTGTTTCGGTAACAAACCTCCCGCCTCACAAGCGGACCTTGATTTCCCTATCGTCCTTAGTTTTGCGTTTTCCTAGGCGTCAAAATCAGCAAAGATGGCTGCCATTTGCAAGGCTTGACAGCCTTCTGTCTCAACCGGAAGACTCCAGTTGGCTGAGCGCTGAAACGCGGCCTCTATTCATCAACCTGTGTTTCCAACCCGACCCGGCCAAGCGGCCACGCCATGCGGCCCTGCCTGGCCATGCCGCTGCCCTGCCAGGCGGTTCCTTAGGCGTGAATAGGAGGGAACAGCGAGACGAGGCATTGAGGGGAATGGCCCGGGGACACGGCCGTCTTGATCTCATAGGCCAACTCGGCTGCTTCGACTGACAAATCCTCACCACTCATTTTTCAACGAGGCACAGCTTTTGCGAGAACTAGCTGTAATACCGCGCATGAGAGAGCTGTCTGCCTTGGCTTTGCATCTGCGTCAGTCTGACCACCCATTGGTGGCCCGGATCCTGTCGACTTTGGGCAGGCATTGGAGGGAGGCCTGAGCCAAGAGCTTCGTCGAGCTCGCCTGCCCCCATCTCGCCTTTGTGCCTGCTTGTCTTCACTCGCTTGTTTGTTTGTTTGTTTGCTTGCTTGCTTGCTTGGTTTGATACTCGTTACTGGGCTCTTGGGACCGTGATAAGCATCTGGCTAATTTGGCATCGGTTCTGCCGCCTTCAACTTGACCTTACCGCCGCCAGAAGGGACGTACCCTGGTGAGTGGTAGACGGTGGTGTGGCTCCCTCTTGTCCCTCACCACCAAATAGTCTGTCTACCTTACCTGCCTCAGCAATCAAGTTGTGGAGCTGTTCGAGAGACCAGTTGCCTATACCTCATCGACCTTCCCGAACTGTTTGGCCATCGACGGGACTCCGAATTGGAAGCCACAGCGCCCCCATATCGGACAAGCTGGGGCCGCAGGTCTCGTGAGTCGTGCTGAGCTTGGAACCTGGCAGCGGAAGCCGAGCCTGGTGAGGTGACCACCATTCTAGCTCCCAACCTGGAAGCTCTCTGCCGCCCGTCGCTGCTTTCCACCGGTACACCCGTTCATCACCTTATCTGTCCCAATCCTGGCGTCGAGCTGCCATCCATCCAGAGTTTGCCAGTACCTGCTACCTCCCCAGCTCTTCAGCATCTGGAGACGGGAGCATTCAACCTCTCGGGTACCGGACCTCTTCGCCCACCTGGCACGTAACAGGCGCCAGCCGTTAGGGCATCTGCCAGTCGGTCATCGAGCATCGGACCTCGCGCACCCAGCTGCGAGCTGCGAGCTGCGAGCTACGAGCTACGAGCTTCGAGCTTCGAGCGTGGAGCCACGAGCTCAAAGCTCCGCAGGCCAAGATTGTCAAGGTTGTCAGTGGCCAGTGTTACTGTCAGGTACGCTTCGCTGCGCTGCATTCTGACCTCAGCAGTACTGGAGACCCAGAGGCTCCCGACGTCCTCAGATCCCGAGGTCATCATCGAGCTCATGTACCTCGAACTAACCCCAACTTCATACCTTGGCTCGCTCTCCTTCGCCCCAGCTCCAGCTAGTACAAGCCGCTCGCAGCCGGCCTGTCCTCAGCGGCCGTCTCGTTCCCCGAATTCAGAATCCAAACCCAATAGGCCCCGACCCAAATCAACCAGCCGGCCCAGCCAGCCCAGCCAGCCCTCTACCGCCCTACAGCCAGGCCTCACCTCACCATCAATCAAGCGCTCCCGTTCGCACGCAGGTTACAACAGAAGTTCAAGCTACCATACCATTTCGCTCGTGCTCTTCCCAGCGTCAACTCGTTCCGCCTGCTACGCCTGGCCCATCGGGATATCTCCGCGTCTCGAAATACAAGGCCCTGGCCAGCGCAAACGAATGAGAACCCCCGTCGTCGTAGCCGCTGTCCCGCCGATGCAAGGTTGACCCTCCAGCCTGCCCGCTGCCCGCTGCCCGCTGCCCGCCCGCCCTCGTCCAGGCCTGCCCACCAGCCCGTCTTGCCCGTCTGCCGCTTGATCACGTCCAGGTGCGAAGGCACGGGGCATCCTACAGCTTGTGCGATCGCCGTGGTGGGGAACTGTGACCCTCTTGTCAAGCCGTGTGGGCGTCACTGTCCATCCCGCATCACGCATCCAGCATCCAGCATCCAGCATCCATCCCTCAAGTGCATGTACCTCCACCACCGTCGGCAAGCTGCCAGACTACTACAGACCTCGCTTTCGCCCAGCACAATTTGCGCCCGCTGGCCGTCTCGCCTGCCGTGAGCGCTACGAAGCTGTGACCTTGCGGCTCCCCGTCATACGAGACATTTTATTCCTCATCTCATCACGGCCTACTTAACATCGGCGTCAAGACGGAGACCCGGTCGAGTGCCCACCGCGCTTCCTGCAAATCCAGAATCCAGCCTTGTGTGGTCCCCTCCGAAGAACTCCCCCTCCATCTCCAGCATTTGCGCGCCGTCTTTGCACCACCTCGCATCGACTTACCTACCACCAGCAACCACTCAACACCATGGCAGGACTATTTCGCCGGGTGTACGACTGGTTGCTCAGGACTTTCTGGTACGTATCCCCAGCACGCCCAGGCGTAGCTTCGGCGGTCGCATGCCACTTGCCTTCACCGCCGCACTGATCTCGGTCCCATTGCGACGTAGACGCAGTTCCTGCCTGCGCGATGATGCATATGTCTAACCACTTGCTGCTGTAGGGCGACCGAGATGGATGTTACGATGATTGGCTTGCAAAATGCGGGCAAGACCTCGTTACTACGCGTCCTGTCGGTAAGCGCTCTACCACGTCGTGCCTGTTCGGTTTGCCGTCACTGACCCCAAGACTCGATAGGGTGGAGAGTTCACGATCGAGTAAGCAAGCACATGCGTCCCCTTCCTAACCGTCGAGGCATCCTCACCGCACGGCCCCGCGCATCCTATGATGACTACGATACCTCGTACGCACTAACCGTTCGTACAGCTCCATCCCAACCGTCGGTTTCAACATGAAGCGGGTAACACGCGGCCATGTGACACTCAAGTGTTGGGATCTGGGAGGCCAGCCGCGTTTCAGGCCGATGTGGGAACGGTATTGTCGGGGTGTGAATGCGATCGTGTTCATCGTCGATATAGCAGACTTGGATTTGCTTCCGATGGCCAAGGACGAGCTCCATTCCCTCATGTCGCAGAGAAGCCTTGAAGGCATCCCTTTGCTCGTGCTCGGCAACAAGTCGGACCTCCCTGAGAAGCTCTCCGTAGACGAGCTTATCGATGCTCTAGATCTCAAGAGCATAGGGTCTCGTGAGGTTTCCTGCTATGGCATAAGCGCAAAGGAAGAGACCAACCTAGATGCGGTGCTTCAGTGGCTCATGAAATGGTCGTCCAGCAGGTGAAGCGTTCGCCCCTTTGGGCGATGCCGAAGCTTCCTGCTACTCGAGCCTTCAGATGACGAGACGGGCCCGACACCAGGATCCCCTCTTCCCCAGCATTATGACGACGTTGATGATATCCCGATTTTTTTCAAGACACTGAACCCCGCGGCCGGCGACGACCTTTTAAATAAAATTCTCCCGCGAGATTGACTCTGGATCTTGTGCTGTCTCGTCAGCACGTTTTCCTACCCCGGGACTGGCCTCCAGCTCTGCGCTGTTCCCTGTCTGCTCGATCCGATCTTCCCTGCATAGCCATCGGTCTGGTGTTGAAAGTTTAGAGGAGTCAGGACGGTAACTGGAGGCATCTTTCTTTGGCTGGACAGCCTTCGCGACGCAATGACTTCAGCGGCGGTCATCGCCTTCGGCTCGGACGTGTGAACAAATGAGTGGGCGGACGAGCGATGGCCATGGGCATATTTATAGGTAGCTAGGCGCATTCTTTGACGAAATCAATGACGATCCATGACTCGACTTCTGGACGCGGCATTCGTGTGGCTTCCCGACAAGGGGAGACTGGGAGCGAGCGAAGGGTTCGTACGTAGAGGCTGGCACCCTCGAGGGACTATTGCCGAGTAGATGACGAGGTGTCACTTGACGTGCATGCGAAGCTCTGGCGGTAACATATTGGGTGGAGATGGAAAAAGGCTCGGAAGAAGGGGGGGGGGAGACCCAGCACGCAGGCCTACGGCCATGCCACTGCTGGGCTGGCAGGGTTCGGCAGAGGAAGAAGAGGACGGACGAGGTTTGAGGGAAAGGGGAGAGGTGTGCGTGCCGGCGAGGTGGGAGATGGGCAAGGAAAAGGATACTCGAAGGCTACACACAGACCACATCTTGATGCGGTGATGCGCTGGCAAACTCTCTAAGCGTCGCGACGGAGGCGGGACTGATTGGCTCACGAGCCGACGCATGCCCAGCGCCCGCAACGCAACGTGGACTGCAGCAGTAGGTAGGTACTGTAAGGTAAGGTAGGTATGTACATGCCCTGCCTCCCACCGCCGCACCGTCCGGCAAGTACACCAGAGCCCTGGTCCGCTCGCTTCTGGCAATAGATGTATGTCACTTGCAGCCAGGAGATGCTCGATGGCCCATCCCCCCCCCCTTCCCCCCGTCGGCCCCCCGTGTGCCTTGTGCGCGGTGCGGTGCGGTGCAGTGCAGTGTGCAGCGGCGTGCTTGAAGAACGGACGGGGCAAGGGGTGCGGTGGTGGTTCGCTGCAGGGCGGCCGGGCTTCCTTGAATTCTTGGGGGTGAGCTTGGTTGCCTTGGGATGCTTGGGGTGGGTGTTCCAGGGCGCCGACCTTGTTGGACTACCTAGTAGGTACGGAGATTTTTTGACGTGGCCGCATATCATTAGCTCGCGCGCTCGCAGGGAACATTTTGCCAATGCTAGGTAGCCTTCGTTACAGTGGTTAGCAAGTAGGTTAGGTGAGGTAAGCTCCTCTACCGACTCTTCTGTGCTCGTCTTGCCTGTCTCTTTCTCTTTCTCTCCCCTTCTCTCTCTTCCACCACTCCCATTGCCACTCGAGCGCTTAACCGGCCCAAGAAAGACAGGGACAGGATGCGGACAGGGCCTGGTTGCCTGGAACGGAGGTTGATCTTCCTATCGACTCAAGGTACTGTAGACCACGCGCTTGCGAGAAATATTGTCGATTCTGAGACGATATGACGACGGACTGGCCGAGACCGCTGCGACAGGGAACAAGAAGCATACGACTCTTCTGTCTGACTGGTACCGTACGGGGTATGGACCCCCGTGGTAGATACGAAGTCTGCTTCACCCGCACAGCTTATGCGTAGCTGGTCCGCGGATCCCACGAGGCCATCAGGTCATGATCGCCAATGCAGATAATGGCTCTTGAGCCGCCTGTTTCTCGTGCATTCGGAATGGAGGAATAGATGGTTCAAGCACTTCGCCATACGAAGGATGTCCGGAACGTACCAGTCGCATTCCACCAGTGGATGGTAATGTTGTCGCTGCCCCGTGCTCGCAATTCCACTACCGCTCAGGAAGGGAATGGGTGTCCGTATTACGCAAAATTCATCGCGTACCGACCTACTCGGTGAAGGGAGCTCCATTGCCTAAGGTAGTCCTGCATGAGGAGGCGCGCCGTCGTTGAGGAGACGGGAGCGTGGAGGGGTCCTGAGCTGCGCATCTGCAAGATCTACCGCACCGTGGGGGCACATTAAGGTAGGTCGTCCATAGATTAGGACCCTGTACCTCTCACAGTTTCGGAGCTGGCCAGTCATTCCATCGCTTTTGGTGTCTTTCTCTATCCAGACTGCCAGAACTTGCGGGACATCGTTGAAAAGTCGGCCAAGTCGGCCCTCCCCACGGAAAGAGACGGTCTGTGATAGCGGTCCTCGCGTGCTTGAACAGTGAACTACTGTGGTGGTATGGGTAAGTAAAAAGACTCTTGGCATGTATTACGCCAGGATAAATCTAGCTTAGGTGGGAGACAGGGCTGCCGATGCCTGCGAAAAAAGATACATGCGGCCAGCGGGTCAGGATCTCGCCCGTGTATTTGGCTCGTGCCACCCTGGCTTTCTACCTGCCAAGAGTCATTTTACTTTTGCCTGCAACCACAGTACAGCCCCATAGCGGAGTGGACTCCACTGGCAGGGCTGATGTCCATCTGGTGAAGTCATGTCTCCTTTCCCAACGACAGCGAGGACTTCCGCCCAACGAAAAGGGAACACGAAAGGGAACCTTGAAGGAAAGAAAGAGAAAGAAGAGAAAGAAACTTGAACGATGCCAAGAGCCGCAGACTACCGCATCGTATGGTAAGGTACGGTAACATACTTACTCTACCTTAGTCATTGATGATGGCCGTATCCGGAATTCAAATACCTAGACGCTCGTGCCCGCGCAGCTGACGTCGATCGCCTGGAGGATTTGGATTCTACAATTTGGCTTGCGCAGGCTCGCAGCGGCACAGCAGCTGCTGCCCCAGTCACATCGACGTAATCATGAGGATGCAGGGCGCGGATCTCCCCTCCGCCGACGAGGTCGAGGTCGAGGTCGAGGTCGCCGTATGCGGGTGTGTCTTCTCCCGTGTTCCGCTGTGTTCCCTAATAGTTCACATCATAGTCTCGGCGGTCCAGAGCCCAGAGATTGTGATCTGTCACGCCTCTTGAGACTTGTGGGATGCTTTTTCCCATGACAGGGGATGAAGAGGGTATGAAGAGGAGATGATGCGGTGGTAATGCACGTCGGTCGACAGAACATGGTTAGACTTTGGTTTTCTTGAATTCAGGGTGTTGTTGCACTTGCACTTGCATCTGCAGCACATGCAAAAGACAGATTGACAGAGTTTGGGATGTTCGCAAATGGAATTGTCATCGGGCGAGTCAGGTCGGCTCACTGGGAAGCCGTGGCAGGAGAAGTGGGAGGAGGGGGACACAGCCACTAGCTGAGTCCGTTGCGGCCATTTGTGATTGGATCCGAATGCGGTCGCCTCCCAGGGCCACGCCAGCTTCCCAGCCTGCCCGCCTGCCCGCCTGCCCGCCACCCTTCCAGCACGGCTTGGGCGCGTGAACTTGGCTGCCAAGGGCTGCTCCAAGGGCCCAGGGCGGAGCCTGCTAACGCAGCATAGCCCCATCCAAGCTGTCTTTCCCGTGTTTTTCCCCAGTATTCTCTTGTGCCTCTGGCCGCCTTGCCAACGAAAGCTGCTCCTTAAAAGCAATCGTAACACCCGGTCATTTGATCCATTGCCATCCACTCGTCTGCTCGTACCCGACAGTTGCGCAACAGCACGACTCACGAACACACTTGCTTTACGAGACCTAGACATCTCTTGACGTCATTCGTTCCGCATTCACCACTCCGAGGTCAACACCCGCCGACACCAACATTCCTAGGGACTTCACTGTGCGCATCCGCATCTTTCGCCAACATCCTCCAGCTACCTACCTACACAATCCCAATCGCGACCACAACTCTCATTTCGCGCTTTCACCTCGACTTCTCTTACGAATGGCACCCTTCCTTGACGAAGCCAGCGCGCAGCTGGTCAAGCGCTACATCGGCAGTAATGACGGCTGCCCAAGTGGCTACTATCGCACCGGCGACTACTGCCGGCGTAGCGGATGGGGAGGTTACGGACGCTGGGTTTTTGCTGCCGTCGTCATTGCCATAGTCCTAGCCGCCTTCCTCTGGGCGTGAGTACCTCCCTGCGCCTTAACCACACGTCACCAGTGTACTGACGTCTCGCCAGATGTATCAACTCCCGTCGCCGTCGCCGCCGCGGCGCGCAGCCCATGTACGGAACAGGCTGGATGGCCGGCAACCCTGGCCAACCGCAATACTACAACAACCCCCAGGGCTACCAACCGCCGCCTGCCTACGGGGCCCAAGGCCAGACCTATCCCATGAACAACTACCCCCAGAACCCCGCCGATGGCTACTACGGCCAGCAGAGCGGCGTCACGGCTCCGAAGAACGTCTACAACGCCAACAACGGTGCCACCGACTATGCACCGCCCGCTGGCCCGCCCCCGGGCAAGTAATCCGGAATAGTTACCACTAGAGGACAACACGCATACGATGCACGATTGGAGAATGAACAGTTGGTCGGACAAGATATACCCTAAGGAAGAAAGGACAGAACGGTGCCTCGTGCATACCTTGGCGTTTGCTGTGGCGTCCTGAAGAGAACCGGAATTAGGTTCTGTTTTGATACCTTGATATGTGCTACACGAATGATAATTATTCTAATTGACTTTTTCCTCATACTTTTTACGGCATCCAACCGTGCGATTCTTCCCCGCTTGGCCGTGTCTCCTGGACGATGGCTCCCGATAAGCTATGCTGTTGAACCATCAGTTGCTTCACATGTATCACTATTAGACTAAAAGGAAAATGCCATTCCCACGCACATCACATTTGATACTTTCAGTCCCCATTTGTGCTAAAGTAGCGGCCAGTAGGCTGACATTACGTGTTCCCATGCTTCTTGAAAAAAACTAACTCAAAAGTCAGATTAGTCCAATGTGCAGAAACCTTTCGTCTTGCTGCAAATCAGCATGGCGAGCGGCTCAAAGCACTGGCATCGTCTGCCCCAACATGCTGCTTACGGCTGAATCTCTCGGACTGTGCCTGGACCATATGCCACGCGGCCCATGCTCCCCTCCCGTGATGCTGGAGCGGCTGCTTACGTCACACTTCCTTCGTTAAAAAGCAGTATGGCATGTGTGAGGCGAACACGCCGTAAAGTTCGCACTACCTTTTACCCCAATCAGCGGGACGGTGTTCACGAAGTGTTGCCTGGGTGGGCAGGTGACGAGCTGGTAATACCGGCATTAAGGTCTTCACCGGGTCATCACGTTCGTGGTTTTCGTAAGCCAGTAGGCCGAATCTGCAACATCATGATGGCTACATGCTTTTCGTAACTTCGTAGACACCTATGTACGTAGAGCATGGTGGCTTGTCGAGTCAACCGCCCCAGGTCCTGTACGGGAAGGTCGTGAATCAGCCAGCATGTGTTAGAATACTTATGCTGTGTACCTCAAGACACGTCTCCGTGCTGCAGTGCTGAGAGCCGAAGTCGTCAGCAAGTCGCGGATGGCTTCCGCTTCCACGCTGGATGTTGAGACTGAAGCTCATAAGCTTAAAATGCTCGACGAATATCGACTCAATGAGGCATGATGCCGGACGTGTTACGCCGTATTGTAGACGTCAGGTGCGAAAGGATGGTTGATGTTGAATTTCCGAATGCGGCAGTCTGGAGCATGCCACGGGAAGGCTTTTCCCGTTCAGGAAGAGCCAAGCGGCTGAGTGCATGGTCAGTGGGGCTGCATCTCCGTTCCTTCAACCCCTCCAAGTCCAATTTCACGTCGCAATGCGCTCTGGGGATCAGTTCAAGTGTCCAGAGGACCTTCTCATAGCATTCAGAAAAACCCAGAAACACTACTACGTCTCGACTGCTTCTTATAGTATTTAGAGTAGAGAACTTCGGCCATGTCACCAGGTTGCCGCATTGCGGGTATTGTCAGTATTTTTTTGGTTCGCTTGACTTACATCTGTAACAAGAGCGCTCTGGTGTGGGGGATTAGCGGCGATCCCATCTGTTGAAAACGCTCGTTCCCCTGATTGACACCGCTGGGTTGCCGGTTCTGACGGCCGAGACGGCAAACCGAACCGGCACTGCAAATCCCAAACAAGTGATGGGCTTGTTCCCATTTTCCATTGGGGACAAGCTACGAATACCGATGATCTGGATGCCGTGTCTGCCGAGGGAGACATGCCGAAAAGAGCATTCACAGCGTGACGTAAACGGTGGTTCTCCAATTTACAGGAGCTTCTTGAAAGGGTCTTGGGGGTTCAGAGCTTGCAGGGCTCCCTCGGTTATATCACCGAGAGTTCGGCTGCCGTGTCTGACCTCGCCTGGATTGGATTTGATCAGCGAAATCTTCTCTGCCAAGTGCCGTCACCTTAGTGACAGCTTGGCTGTAGCATTGTCCAATGCCGTGACAAGGCCAGTTGCCACGAGGTCTAGGGAACAGGGGAGGTCTGAAAGACTGTCTTCATCCAGACATTTTCAGGAGGGACTCCTCGTACGATAGGAGAGATGATATCGAATACCCATCCGGGCTTCCAGACAGGCCACAAAGTCGATGATTTTGGGAACAGCCCTTTGACCGGCGCTTGAAGGTCTAGGTAAGCGGTAACCTGGAAGTGAAGGTTCTTGGCTGCTAGGCGGCAGCACAGCCACCACCGCCCAGTGCCATTGGTTTCACTGGCAGCCAGATGAGACGAAACGCGACAGCTCAGCTCGTCAGACGAGCCAACAGGCTTGGAGCCGGGCGTGAACAGCGTCAACGCCAGCTTGCCAGCCCGAACTGAGCCCGAAGCGGGCAAGCTTTTGGGGCGAAGGGGAGAAGGCGCTCGGGCAGGCGTTGCGATAGAGCGAATTGGACGAAATTGAGGGGCTGCAAGTGCGCGTGCACCACCGCACTGCACTGCGGACTTCACACGCCTTTTCCTCCTTCCACCGCAGACAAGCAGACAAGCAGACAAGCAAACAAGCAGACTCCAGCGCACACGTCCACTCCCCACAGCGTAATCCCGGCAGCGTCACCCTATCAGCGCTCGTTGTCCTGGCTGTCTTGGCCCCCCGACTTGCCCGAGTCCTTGCCCAGTGAAGCAGGCAGATTAATTGCGACTTGCCTTGGTTCCTGCTGTTCTTCATTTGGGGCTTCCCCTGTTCCCAAGCTTCTTGTCCTCCTCCGCGCGCCAACTTTCCTGTCTCCAGGACCCTAAAGGAGTTTTTACCTCAAACTCAAACAGCGCCGGACTGCCCACACATTCATTTGTTCCTTGCGGCGGCGAGAGAGAAAGAATCGATCTTCTGTTCTTCTGGCCCGCGATACTGACCCTCCTTTTGTTTCCATTTCTCGCTGCGAGCTGGCCCATCCGTCGCAAACCTTCTACATTCTCAATCCTCTCTCCGGTCGAACCACCACACATTGCCCATCATCCGACCTGGTCGCACACGCGCATACCCGCATACCTCCTTCTCGCCTGGCCACGGCGCGCAACAAATCGGGCAATAGAAGGGACCAAACGTCCATATTTTCTACCAGTATAACGATTTTATTAGCCTACGCTCCCTCGTCGATCATACAGCCGCTGCCGATTGAAGACAATGCGCCGATCATAACCCTCGATTCTTCTACACTGCGACGTCTACTACGTACAACGCGAGCTCTCCCGCTATATACCATACCTTCGTCCCGTAGATCTTGCGGTCGTCCCGAGAGCAAGTGCACACCATGCCGCATATCGCGGTTGCGATGGAGCGCAGCCTCCAGAATCGCAGCCTGAAAGATGCGTTTGTCCAACTGGTAGCCCGAAGTACCTTCGCTGCTTTGACCAAAAGAGCCACCGTCGACGATATAAAGGGCGACATTTCCGATGTCAGACTTGCCTTCTCGAGTTGGGACAATTGCATGCAGGCTGACTTCTGCAAGTACGCATCCGTCCTGTTGTCCCGTGGCTTTTGGTCCCCTAAGGCTAACTACCTCTATACAGATGGCCAGTCATTGCCGTCATAGCCGTGGTAGGCCTTATTCTTGTTTCCATCGTTTGGTGCATCGTACGTTGCTGCTGCTGCGGTCTGTCATGCTGCTGCGAATGTTTCCGCTGTCTCAGGTGTTGCGGAAACTGCTGTGGATGTTGCGATCCTCCGCGAAGTAAAGGGCATATGTATTTGGACGAGCCTTACGTCCCGCCGCATCACGACCAAGCGTACCGAAATGAGCCGCCCATGCATTACCCGTCCACGCCGGCCTATTCGACGCCAAAGGACGGCGCGCCTCAATACGCCACCTTCGATTCCGGGGACAAGAAGGACGCCGACGCATTACCGGCTATGCCGACGTGGGGAGATGCCGATTCTAAGCAGGTCTTGATTGAAGAAGAGGCTGTCGAGATGGAACCGTTGAAAAAGCCGCCCCCCACCCAGCCATCGTTGGCTAGAAGTGCTTCGCACGCCACTACGAACAGTCCCATGTCACCTGCTGCAATGCAAAGTCCTTACGGTCCTCCGTCCGGCCCCGGGGCGGATCCCTACGGAACCCAAGCGCAGGGCTACGACCATTACAATGGTGATTATGGTTACGGTAACCAGGGCTATGGCATTGGGGGTGCAATGGCATCAGGAGCCATGGGACAAGCGACTCCGCACCAAGATTACGATAATGGTTACGGCGCCGCCGGTATGGGCCAGGGCTATCCCCAATCACAAACCCCGGGACCATACAACGGCGAGTATGGCAATAACGGCGCAGCTGGGGCTTACGGTAACGGCTACCAAGTCCCGCCAGTAAACGACGGCTATGGCGATGTTCGGAGGGGATCGCCGGGCCCTCAAACTGGCTATGGTTATGGTGAGCCTGCTCGGGTAGCGTCACCAGCAGCCTTTGGCAATCCTAGCCGTATGGCATCCCCAGGCCCCCAGGCCGGCTACGGATATCCTCAACGAGCGATGACCGGCACACCGAGCGGATACCCGCAGCGAGCGATGACCGGCACGCCCAGCGGATATCCTCAGAGGACACAGACCCAAACACCGATGGGATACCCTTCGCGAGCACAAACAACAACACCAGGGTATGCTGGACACCATCCCGCCCCGAGTCGACAATACTCGGCCGACTCTGCGAGACCTCTGGTCCAGCCGTCACCACAGCGTCAATTTTCGAGACCGACGCCCACCGCCTCACCCGTACAAATGGGGTTTGACTTCAACACAGATAACAACCCGTCGTCACCAACAAAGACAGCACACAATGGTGGCCCGGCCTATCCCGGATACCGCTCCTACAAACCGGCAGATGCCCAGCAGGACGGCTACGGTTACTGATGACTTGAAGGAGGCTGTCTTTCATTTCACCACAATCTACAAAGGGGCACACCGAGTGCTTCCCTAGTTATGTAGATGAGCATTGCATGGGCGGGTTGGGCTGCACAGGCGAGGCGTTTCAGGGGGGTCTTTACGTGTTTGCATAAGACCTGGTGTGATATGACTTACACCAGCTGGCCGCCGTACCAAGGCGGTGGCCTTATATAGCATCGCGATTTTGATACCAATGTCTATACCACCAGATGATGCCACATGATGAACCCAACAACATGACAGTCCGTCCAGCCAGTCCCGTGCGCTGCGGAGGTGAAGGTGGGTGGTGGTATCGTCGGCGTCATGCGTGTCCGCCAAATCAACTCCACGAAGCTTTCCCTGCCACGCTTCGCATCCCGAACCACGGTGCCTCACACCCTCCTCACAAGCGCATCCTCGTTTTTTTTTTTCCAGTCCTCCCCCGACGACGTCGTCGTCGTCGTCATCCCCGAGCTGCTGCCACCTCAGCCCAGCCCTCCCGACATGGTCAGGTCCGTGGGCCGGTACGCCCCCTTGACCAGCGTGCCCTCCCCGTCCGCGTCATCGCCGGGCGCCGACCAGAACACGGCCGCCAGCCCCGTGCCGGGGCCCGCCTCCGCCAGCGCCGCCGCGCGCCCCGGCACCGCCAGGTCGTCCAGCGGGCCCACGGGGGTTTTCTTGCCGTCGTGCTGGTGCTGGTGGTTGCTGTGGTTGCTCGCCGCCGGGGCCACGAAGTCGAAGTCGGAGAACTGCGTCGCGGCGGCAGCGCCGGAGGAGGAGGAGGAGGACGGGGTGGGGGGATACGTCCACGACCACGAACTCGTGCTCGCGCGCTCGGGGCTGGGGTTTTGGGTGCGGTTGCGGTCGTGGTGGTTGGTCGGCGCCGATGGGGAGGCGGCGGCGGCGGCGGCGGCGGTGCGATCTGGATGGCGAGGAGGAGGAGGAGGAGGGAGAGGAAGGGGAGGCGAACGCACCGCGTCCGGCACCACGTATTCCGGGTACCAGCCCGAGGGTCCGGTGTTCGTGCGCGGCGTGTTCCGCAGGTCGTCGTCGTCGTCGTCGTTCGGGAACTGCTCGCCGCGGTTGCCGATGACGATCACCCTCTCCTCCTCCCCGCCCGGCGGGCGCCTGCTGGTGCGCGGGGTATCCCACGGGTCGCCGCCGTCGTCGTCGCCGTCGTGGTAGGGGAACTGCTCGCCGCGGGCGCCGATCCCCCCCGCCTCTACGCGCGGCGGACGTTCCGGGTACCGCCCCGCCAACGGCACGAGGGGGCGTGCGTGTGCGTGTGCGGCGGCGTTGATCTCGTCGGCGGCCCGGAACGCCGCGGCGGGCGACGTCTCGCTCCAAGTGCCCACCGCCACCACCGACGACGACGAGCGGCAGCGGCCGGCGTCCTCCTGCCCCCGCAAGCGCTCGTCCCACCAGCCGACGACCGCGCCGTGGCGCGGCAGCTGCCACCATCCCACGTTATGCGGGTTCGGCTGCTGCTGCCAGGTCGGCCGTGGTGCGGCGGCGGAAGCGGAAAAGGAGGAGGAGCAGCAGGACATGTCCCCGAGGAGGTCCGGATGCGGCGGCGGCGACACCGCGGCGTACCAGGTCGGCGGGCCCGACCGCCGCGCCTGCACGCCGTGCAGCCGCGGCGCCAGCCCCGCGCACCCCGGGCACGGGCCCAGCAGCGGCTGGTCGGCGGTGCGGGCGGGGCGCGGGCAGGGCGCCGCGCCCCGGTGGCACGGCGCCAGCGCCGTCCAGTAGTGCGCGCAGCGCACGTAGCGGAAGTAGAGGCGGCGGCACATATGGTGGCGCGCGGAAAGACGAAAAGGGGGAGGGGGGGTGTGGTTTTCGTTGTTGGAGGAGGAGGGCGAGGGTGTTCGTCGGGGGCCGGCGGTTGCGTTCGTTCGTTCGTCGAGGTCGAGAGGTTTGCGTACGTAGTCGGTGGTCGTGTGGTTTTGTTTTATGCGGCGCCTACGCGCAGAGTGAGTGGCCCAAGGAAGGCTGTTATGGACTTTGCGCTCGCGGAGGCTGTGGACGTGGATTTGTAGAAAAAGAATCCTGCGGGCCGGCCATGGGGTCTATATAGAAGTTTCGCGGTGACGGTGTTGCGGCCCCTCGTCTGAGTATGAATGGGCAAGAACAATGATGAGATAGCCCAATTCGTTATGAGTAGGGCGGGCGCCTATGGCTCATGGGGAGCCCTGACTCTGTTTGCTATGTGAATGGGAATGTTGACTTACAATAGATGGGCCCCATTTCACATGCCATTGAGATTATGGTTTGCATGATTCCCATAGATCCCGTGGACAATAGAGACAAACTCAGACGAAAAGATGCGACTCGTAGATAACAGCCCCACTAGCAGTTGAAGAAGCAAACACATGTAAGATCGATGGATGGTATCGTGGCAGGCACGTGCTTGAGGGCACGGCTCCTGATGGACGTAACATCTTTGAATTCCTTATGTTCCAGCAATGCAGTCAAGATACTCCAAAAGTCTGCAGCAAGAAGATGCTGCCGTGTTCTAATAAGAAACTCCGCTCCCAATGAACCCAATGAACCCAATGAACCCACGACGCCGACCCGGGCAACACAAGGTAAGCAAGTATCACGTTATTCTGGAAGGGCCAGCTCCGCCGGTAAAAGCTTTCCTCTTTCTTCCTGGCTCTTGTTGCTCCCTACGACAGTCTGGCCATCTAGATCGGGATTATACTCTTCGTGGCCTTTGGGTTTGGGTCGTCCCTCGGCGTGCCTGAATTCTCTCGACTTTGACAGTTTCATGCTCTCATTGCTGGACACGCTAGAAGCTCCATCATCGTCGCTGTCTGCCAGAGCATCGTCGAACGGGTCGCGATCGTTGTCCTCGGTGGGGAGTCGTTCGTGGTCCACCTCGTTGTTCTTGATGAAGCTATCGATGATGTAATATTGCAAGGCGTTCATAATCAAGGGGAAGAGCATCATGACGAAGACGATCTGCAGACGCTCGTTGCCCTCGGTCCACCTCAAGGCCCAGTCTCCGACTCGGGGTAGCCATGGCAATATCAAGAATATGACCAAGACGCAGAGCTTCATGCAAAACAGCCCGCAGAAGTAGATGACGGACTGCTTCAGCCACCAGATTACACTGGGCGGGTCGCCGTAGCGTCCTGACTGTATCGATTCGCTGGGCTTTCCAAATGGCGTGTAGGAGGCGAGCACAGTGATGATGCGGAGGAGTATGATGAGGATGGGAATGCCGAGCGTAGTCTGGATGGTATGTCAGCCAGATTCCGTGTACCGTTTTCTTAATCAGCGTAGACGATAGACTTACGTCGATTGCCAAGTTCAGCAAGTAGAACGAGCATGGGTTGGGGACGTAATGGTCATCACCGCGTCGCATGTATTTGTGGGCAGTCTGCACGGTAGCGGCGTCCAGTTGCACGGAAAAGCGACCGCTGGTGAGCATGGACATGAAGACGTTGGCGATGTGAACCAGCACGGAGCCGAAGACCTGCTTGGACACATCGAAGAACCAGATCTTGAGGGGTCGTTGTGGCCGTTCGCGCCAACGCTTGTAGACGAGGGAGAGCAGGGCCAGCGCGCCCAGAGCCAACTGGACGAATAAGGCGAAGGGCCCCAGCAGCCGGCACTCGCCATTCTCATCGCCACCCTCATCGCCACCCTCGCCAGCCGTCGCCATGTTCGAGGTTGCGGCAGCAGCAACCGCCGTCGCGGTGGCCGTTATCAACGAAGTCATGTCTGTAGCGGATGGAACGTCGACACCGACAGTTGCAGTTCCCGTGGTGGCAGTGGCTATCGTGGAGGCAGCATTGTGCAGCAAATCGGCGGCGGTTTCGAGTCGCGGAGCGAAAGGCATTGGCTCCCGTGGTTTCTGTTGGCCGAGTACGTGTAGGTAGTTATGTGCGGTGTACTGGGGAGCACAAAGGCAGAAACGGAAGACGGGCAAACAGGCAGGGCAGTCGGTCGGTCGGCGGAGGAGTAACAGCTCTGAGCTGGCCGGCTGGGATTCGAGGCGCAGACTCAGGCGAACCACGGACGGCGAAAGGATGGCAATGTGTGCTGCGCTGTGCTGGTGCCGGCCGGAAGAGAAGCCGACTGTGTGGGTTTTGGCCCTTGGGTCTGCGAGTTTGGGCGGAGCGCCAGGTCTAGCTGCTGTGACGTGATGATCTAACTTGCCGCTGCAGCCTGTGCTTGGGAGTGGAAGTGGGAGACCGATCGTACAAAGAGATTGCGAAAATTCTACCTTGTGACGGAACAAATGGACACGTGAGATTGTGATGCTTCAGCGGGAATGAAAGGAGGCAGCCGAGCCTCGCCGCGGTCGTGAAGGTCGACAGAGGTTATTCGAACCTTACGAGCGAGCACTATGACTGACACAACCGCAGGCCTGCAACACCTCCTGACGACCTGCGAAACCTCAAACAGTGCTAGGCGATTTCTGGGAAGAGGCGTTCCCCGCAACTTGCAAGCCAAGGAAGCAAGCCCGACGGGTCCACCTGGAGTCTGAGGGGACCGTGGCGCCTCAGCCACTAACAATCCTGTTCGAGCTGGAACCTGCACTGGACGGGACGCAGCCGAGTTGTCACGCGCCCCGCTACGGTACCGCCTTAAGCTACGCCGCGCTCCGTTACCTTATCTTCTCCCGCCGCATCGACCTGATCCGAAGACGGAGTGAAAGCCGGAGATAAGGTACCGTCCCATAGACCCGGACTCGGGCTCTGGGTAACCGATGCGGTGTTCAGTCACCAACAAGCTTGGAGACGCTGGCATGCAATCCTAACTACCGGGGACCAAGTGCTTGCAAAGCGTTGCACCTCAACTTCTTGCATGTCAGCAAACCACTACCAACTCATCGTAAGTCGAGATTGTTTTCTGCATTCTCAGCTCGGACTACAGAGTCCTTCGAGCTCCTTGAAGTAATACCATCAAGTCATCCCAGTGCAAAGCAATTTCATCGTCGCAAGTCCATTCTGTTGGAATAGTACATTAATCATGAACACTCCCCCTGTACAGCAGCCATTCTGCTTCCTGGATACTCCTTGGGAGTGACGAGTACTTTTGTCCGCGCAAGCGAAGGCGAACTACGACCATCAGACGTAGGCCGAGCCGCCGTGTCCATATAAGAGAGATGGAAACGACGGTAAGGCGCATGTACGTCTTCTTCGGGTAATGGCCTCAAGCGCAATCCTTTACGATACGCACAGCTGCTTCGGCTTCTGCGGTAGAAAGCTACGCATAAAGCTCAGCGCAGCCTTCCGTGCATGCTCAGCGACATCGCCCGACTTTCTCTTTCTCTTGTTGACCAATGGAGGTGACCTTTTCGGAATCAATGCGGTCGAGGTCGGGGAGCCGGCGGGCGTGCGGAGTTGTGGTAGTATTGACGACGACGGGACTGCAGACTTAGCACAAGGGCTAGCCTGGAGTCTGTCTGCAGACCCGTCTAATCGTCAGGCGAGGCCGTGTTGAGCCTTGAGCTGTTGGATCTCCTCCTGTCGGCTGCGAATCTCTTCTTTCGAGTCTTTGGGCTTGAGCGTCTTTTCGGGCTGATGCCACAGAACTGATTTCGCGGTTAGCAAGCTGTCTAGGTACGAAGCAGACTGAAGATGCAGGTTCAGACAATCGTCAACTTACCGACGAGATATCTGTTCTGGAAGTTGAAGCCATTGAGCTTCTCTAGAGCAGCCTTCGCGTCCACTGCATTCCAGAAAACGACATATGCTGTTCCTCTGGTCTCGAGTGATATTCCCTTGCGAATTTGACTGGCATTGAAGTTAGCGGAACGGAGGGGAAGGGTTATCTTAAGTGTAGGTGATCGAGACGTACCGAACAACGCGAACCTCCGGGTTGGGGTCGAAGAGCAACCAGATATCTTTATCCGAAACCTCGTAGCTAGGTAGAATCGAACGTCAGTTTCCTGCAGTGTGGCTCGACTATGGACAACTGACTTGAGGTTCTTGACGAACAGGACTCTGCACGAATGTCAGTGATTGTTGGAATCGTGACTGCGTCGCGCGGCGGGCGCGGGGCGACTCACGGTAACTGCTCAGGGCCAAGCTTGCCAGAGCGACTCATATCTCGATGGGGTGCTTTGGTGGAGGTCCTCGAAAACGTTGTGCTCGTTGTGCGATGGCGGTCGACGTGCAGGTGATGGGTTGGCGGATTGGACAAGACTCCGAGTTACGAGAACGTGGATAGGAAACGGGTCGATAAGTAAAGTTGAGGTGGAGTCACTGGGCGAGGGGGCTCCTCAATGATACCGGACCGATCAGATTGCGCGATGCTGACTGGCTTGATTTCAAGGCGGCCACGTGATAAGGGGATGTCGCCTTACCTTATCAATCTCTGGGGCACAAGGCCCATGCTAGGCAGCCTTGCTAAATGCATAAAGACACGTAGGTTAGGTAAATACGCCTAGCTAACTCTGGCTTGGGTAAGGCATCAAGTTGGCCCGACTACACTCGGCCACTGGGCCCGCAATCGATATGTTATTACATTTTCTCCAACCACTACCTATCCAACAACTACATCGCCTCCATCCTTGGCACCTTGTGCCCGGATACCTGCCAGCTGCGGCAACCTGTTGCGTTCATGCTTGTTAACTAAACGACTGTAAACTCACGTACTCGACTATGACAGCCATACCATGCCATCAGCGTTTGGCGTTCTTGCTGGTCCTGTAGTCTTGTCCCCGGTGGCTCAAACAAGCCTATACGAGCGAACACATCGGACTTGGCTTGGATATTCTCAAGGAGAAGGCCAACCGGTGACGGGAAGTCGATGGTCTCAGCTACCAGCAGCAGGTATACATCATTTGGGATATCCAATCCCTGGTACCTACTTCCACGGTCCAATGAAGCCTCCAGGTTGATTCCCAATCCTGGGTGCTGAACTTGATAGCTCCGGGCGTCGGCACCAGCCAATTCTCGGAGTGTGCATTGGATCGATCTTCCACGCAACACCAGCCTTCCGCCAGCTGCTAAGCCATAGCAATTGCCATCGACATAATCGCACTTGGTTTCAAGGACTTCCACACAAGGCTCCATCGGTGACACCCAAGGATAGCTGACCTTTCCGGAAACAGAGGTCCATGACCACGTAGGGACTCTGTGCTCGATTATCCGCCCCCGAGTGGGTTCTTGCGCAGCCTTCCAGAGCAGATCTATCTCAAGTGAGCCGGACCAAAGCCCAGCGAGGTAGTTCTGGCCTGGTCGAATCTGGCTCACTTGTTCTGCGATCGCCCCAATGGCTAAAAGTCTGTCCAATCCGTTTGTCAAATGCAGTCGCGAATAGTAGCCAACAACGCTTCGCCAATTCGCTTCAGCTTCGGCTCTCATGAGGTCTTTTTCCCCAGGCGTCCTTCGAAGTACCAGGTTCTTCAAAAAGCCATTAGACCATCTCCTGGAAATTCGATGTGCCGGCAGCCTTCCCGTCAGGCTATTGACGTAGTCGATTTTCAAGTTCACGGGCTGATGAGGGCCATTGTTATGAAATCCGCACTCACATGTGCTAGTCTCGTAACATTCCCATACAAGTTCTTCTTTCGTGAAGTAGAGGATGCGGGGAGAAACCAGGCGCTCTTGAAACGTCCAGCCTCGTCTGAAAAGCGGTTCACTGTGTTGAAAATGGTACAGGCTTGTGTTCTCGGGCAAGGACTGCTGAGCATACAGGTCGCAATGCTGCGAACCGGAGCGGAGGGTGGCTAGTTTTGTCTGGCGGCCAGGCGTTTGACGTGAGAATAGGCCTTCCGATCCGTCCCGCGCGTGAGATGCGCCTATCGTCAAGAAAGCATTCTGATAGACGTGGAACATCTGGCCCGCTTCTTGCAGCCAGTCTTCGGTGTCGCGCTGGATAATGCAGAGCGAGTCAATCCAAACATAGCTCATCCCAAGTTTTCGAGCGAATATGATCGCTTCCTGGAAGGTCTTTGGGAGTGATTTCCATGGTATGTTACGTCTCTGGCTCTGAATGTTTGACCGTAAGGTCAGACATTCTGGGACCAACGAACCCCAACAATGGCTCAATGCCAAATAGCGTGAGCCCTGGGGAATCTCAAGTCTGTCCACTAGCCGTACCTCGTTGGCCTTCTGCCCGGTGAAGACAAGTCTCGTGGGCAGATAGAGATCGTTCTGAACACGGCATGCGCCGTGAGAACGCAGGCATGTTGATAGATGGTGCTTGGTCCATTCCAAAGCCGCATCTGATTCCGTGTCGCCTGAGAACAAAGAGCCTTGAGGGATGCCGGCGACTGCCTTCCCCGTTCCCGGTGGTATGAGGAAGTTCCATTCCCTATCCTCCTCTTCAAACCCGAATAGGGCCGTTTCTAGGCGAATACATGGCTTCGTTTGATTGATCCAGCGAAACACGTTCAAACTGCTCAGATCCGGCTCGGGAAGACTATCAAGCAATCGAAGTTCGATATCGCAGGAAATGCAGGGGATCAGCTTTGACCTCTTGAAGAGGATCTTCGGTTTTTTCTCGCTTGGAAAAGCAATTCGAAGAAGGTTCATCGGGTTGCCATCCCACCCACAGTCCGGGCAAGGCTCCCGTCGACGCCAGAGGACTCTCAGCTTGTGGAGGTGGTTCCAGTAAGTTGGCAGAACGATCAAGCTTGGGTCACTGCGTGAGTACCTGGCTATGGAAAGATTGTCTAGCAAGTTACCGACAATGGCAGCCATCATGAGACAGCAAGGACGCGAGTCAACGAATTGAAATAGAATGATTCCTAGTTCCTCATCCCATTCTCACGGCCCTGGACACTACCTTTTCAAGGCGTCGCAGCGAAGGCTGCCTGCATGAGGCTGTGACCCTTCTCGCTCACCTCACATCTCCAACAGGGGTGGTGAGCGGCACCGCAGCCAATGGAGGGGTTGAAGGATCCATCCCCATCGCAACCCTCGTTCTTAACCTGGTCAAATGGACAAGAGACATGAAGTTCGGTAAGTTTAGAATAGAAATTGATGGGACCAGCGCGTAAAATACTATCCTCCCAGCAAAACAGTCTACATGACCAAATTGATTTGCGGATAGCGGAGGTACGGAAACGTGCATCCGCCACCGCGGGTACCAGTAGCTGAAGTTTAAGCCACAGAACCACACCTCGAACCTGATTGATGAGCCATTGGCATGATCCGTATGGCGCTTCGGTGCTGATGGGGTCGATCTTTGTGGGCTAAATGTGCATCATAATCGCTTCGTAGACCTAAACCCACGACGTCGATGTTGCATTGCAAGTTGTACAGATACCTAGGCAGTTACCTAGACAAGCTACAGTAAGGTACTGTCATCCGTCGTGGTCTTCGCGGTTCTCGTTACCGGGACACAGCATATATTCAGTGTGGCAATGTTAGGGAGCACCTTCACGGTAGCCCCCAGCTAGAAGCATTAGCCCCATCCACGACATTCGGATGGTGATCTTTGGCTACGCGAAGACCTGCGAGCTATGTAGGCCTTCGGCGCATAATCCAAGACGAAGAAAAATCACAGCCCTAAAGACATTTAACACGGTGATGGCTGGCCATTAAGTTCATGTAATCATTGCTCGAATAACAGCCGCACCGCTCAAAGCTTGCTCTTGGCTTGTCCGACGACCTTGACCAGAGCGCGGCCGTTGCTCAGGCACACCTTGCCCCCAGCGACCTTGGTGACGAAGCGAACCTCCTCGAAGCCGCCCTTCATCTCGCCGGTGCGCCAGACGGAGGTGACGAGCTTGTCGCCGGGCTTGACGGGGCTGGCGAAGCGGGCCTGGAACTCCTTGATGTTGGCGGGGTCGCTGGCGCCGAGGCGCAGCAGCAGGCCGTGGGCGGTGGAGTTGAAGGAGTACAGGCCGTGGATGATGGCGCCGCCGAAGCCCATCTTCCTACCGGGCTCCGGGTGCGCGTGCAGCGGGTTGTAGTCGCCGTTGAGGCGGTAGAGCAGCGCCGTCTCCGCGCTGGTCTGGTCCTCGAACTCCACGTCCGGCCGCTTGCCCGCCGGCGGCGGGAAGTTCTCCGTCGCGGGCCCCTTCGGCCCGCCCCAGTTGCCCTGCGCCACGTAGAAGGCGCTCCCGATCGCGCGCGAGTACACGTCTCCCGTGCCGACGTCGACCAGCTCCTGCTGCGTCTCCACCACCGTGCCCGGGCGCCCCTTGTCGTAGACGCCCAGCACCTTTGTACGGACCTCGAATTTGCGGCCGGCGGAGGTGGTGGGTAGCGGCTTCAGGAACTGGACCAGGCGCTGGCCGTCGACTACTCGTCGCGAATCGAAGTCGGGCACGCCGGGGATCTTGAGGGCCTTCTGGGCGGCGTAGAAGTCTATGACCTCTTGTGTCTTCTTCTTGAAGGCTGTGTTAAGTGTGAGTGTAAGTCGAGAGCTGTGATCGGGGGCGTCTTACGCAGGATGACGGGGTAGGTAGGGAATACGGCGAAGTTAGGGTCGAGCTCCTTTCCCAATGGTCAGCGGTGTTTTCAGTGGGCGCATGGCCGACCATGGACTCTCCTTACGTAGAGGAAGTTAAGCTCGTCGGCTGTGCAGCCTATGGTGTTGGCGAAAAGCAGGACATCTCGCTTCAGCCAAGAGACCTCTTCGGGAGGATACTCGAAACCAGCACCGGGACCACCCATTTTCACGTCACGAATGTACAAGGAGAAATGGGAGAAGAAACAGCTCGAATTAGTAAAGCTCTGCAGAGTGTATCGAATGATACGTGATTGAGTCCTGGTGGGTAAAGTAGCTTGGAGTTCAGGGCTTCATTCTTTATGGCCTCCAGGAGTCCAAGATGACAAGGTCGGCCCCCTCATACCGAGGTCCAACAAGGGGGTGGAGTCTCCAGCTCTTCGGTAATGCGAATTGCTGTCATGCCCGGCTGGGGACTAGGTACCTAACCTTGTACTACCTGGTACCGTACGGTACTTGAACATTGGCATGCCAACGCGATTCTGGCAATCACCCAATGACTTTATGCATCCCATTCCCGCATGAATCAACTCTCGAAAGGCTGCTACCAGAGGCGGGAAGCTGGGACGAAGGAGGCAGGCGCCGAAGTACCTAAGTACTTCGGAGGTGATGGCGGATGCACAAACCACCTCCATGGTCAGACCCGCACTAGCTGTCTCACCGCTTTCCCAATCCAGCAGCCGTACAGGCTCAAGCTCTGCCCCGCTATGCCGTGAAGGACGCGGGAAAGATGTTGACACGATGATTCTGCCTCCAACTGCAATTGTTATTTGGTCTAAATGACAGCATCGCTGTAGAATCATGGCTCTTTTCAAGAGGTAAGTATTGAAATTCGAACCTTATATGTTCATTTGACTTGGTTGCGGTACATTACTGGGTTAGGTGCCGACTAAAACGCCATGGCGAGCTTTACCTTTCGCGAGCCGGTCAGAAAGACCTCATGGGATGGTCTTCTTCGCAGCTCACCTCCGGTCCCTTAGCACAGCTGCCAGCCCCTGCAAAATTCTGCAGAATCCCTAAGGTAGCCAGCTAGCTAATGCGCACGTCTTTTCCAACTTATCAATTCTGACCAAGCCCAACTTCCCCTTCCCCCCCAAGACCACCAGCACTTTTTGGCAATCTCCAGTCCCAAACCTGTTCACTTCAAAGCAGCTCAGCCAACAGCAACAAGATGGCGACGACAAGAAGCACTACTAAGAAGGGCCCCGCCCGTTCCACCTCCAAGGTTACGAAGTCACCGAAAGCCACCAACAAGGCTGGCAAGAAGCCAGATGCCTCCAAGAAGCCTCCGTCCGAGCAGGTGGACCGTGATACCTCTGCCACCTCTACCAATGGGAGCTCTCCGGTCACCCCAGAACAGATTCAGGCGACCAGCAAGCCAAAGATCGTGAAGAAACGCGATTCCGAGGAGCTTGAGGCCGATGTCCCTGCCACCCTTACCAATCACACCTCCTCAACCACTCCCGAGAGCAAGCCGGCGACTGGCAAGCCTGCGATGTCGAAGAAACGCAAGTCCGAGGAGCTTGAAGCTGACACTTCTGCTACTCTGACTAACGGCAGCTCCCCAGTCACCCCGGAGAAGGAGCCGGTGACCAGCGAGCCTAGAATCGCCAAGAAACGCAAGTCCGAGGAGCTTGAAGCCGATACTTCTGCTACCCTAACCAACGACAGCTCCTCAATCACCCCGGAGAAGAAGCCGGCGACTGGCAAGCCTGCAACCTCGAAGAAACACAAGACCGAGGAGATGGATGCCATCAAATCTACCGCCCTTCCCGATGCCAACCCCTCAGTCGCCTCGCAGAAGCAATTCGCTGGCGGAATCAAGACCTCCATGAAGAGAAAGTCAGAAGATTTGGACCCTGATACCCCCACTACCCTCGCCAACGGCAGTTCTTCGGTCACCATTGAAACCTCCAAGAGGCGGAAGTTGCCAACCATGAAACCTGGTAGCTCCTCTACTCCTGTCAAAAGCAGCTCCTCAGTCAACACACACAAGGGAGTTTTAGCCAGAGCTTTCGATCGCAGGAAGGAACGAAGATCTGAGCAACTAAGCGCCGCCAAAAATGGTATGCTCTCCAAACAGATGGGCAAGGACACCACCAAGCCGGTCGGAGCCGCCGAAACCAAGGTCAGTTAGGATACGGCTTTGGCGAAGGATAAGGCTCACAACTGCAAGAAATTACCCAAGAAGGAGACGAAGGATCGGGCTCAGAACCGCAAGGAAGTGCCCAAGAAGCAGGAGACGAAGCATGAGGCTCAGAACCGCAAGGAGGTGACCAAGAAAAAGGAGACGAAGGGTGGGGTTCGGGACCGCAAGGAAGCGCCCAAACAGAAGGAGACGAAGGATGAGGCTCAGATGCACAAGGAGGTGCCCAAGAAGCAGGAGACGAAGGAGGAGCTACAGCGCCTACATGACGAGATCGTGGCCCCTGCCCTTGTCGGTGACTTTCTAGTCAACGAGACCGACCATCCCCCGCTGCCCCGGACCAGGGTCAGAAACCGCACCTGGCACGACCGAACTCCCCCGGACGGTGGCTTCGTCATGTCAGGTGGCTTGGGGGCCGACCCCGACCTCCTGGATGACCTCCTGAAGAATTACACGCGATAAGGGGATGGTTATGGTATAATCACAGAGGTGATTGAAAGTGGTTATGATGGGGTGGTTCTTCCCTTGTATAGCCACAGATGGAAGGATCAAGACACATTTGAATCAGGGTGTCAGTTGCTGGATCAATGGCATGGAAATCATACAACTGTTGGAGTTGCACACCTGGTGATCTTGGAAGTGTGACATTCGTGGACCTGCCATCGAATACCTTACCTACAATAAGGTACCTACTACCTCGCATTGAGGACAATGCTCAACATACATTGTCGCTTCCCTCGCGAGCTGAGTTCCTTCTGAGGTGTGACTTCTCTTCCTACATTACATGTTCCCCTGATGGTCATTGCCAATATGATGCCAGACGCAGCTTCCCCTTCATGGCGAGCCTAGGCCGGCAGCTATCCAAGCAAAAGCAAAACAAGTTCTGCATATCAGAAAACCATTGTCCTGTTCGTCTACATACCACCTTATTCTTTGACAGCTGAGAACTCCTAAGGACCCGACAGTGCGGTCACAGTTATCTGATTTCCATTTTTGGCGGTATAGCTTCAAAGATCAAAGTCTGGTCTCGGCGCAAAGGACGAATCTGCTGTCATCGTTGACTCGACCACTTCAAGCTCCAGGTACGTTACTCCCCGGGCAGAAGAGTCACCCGAGATTGATTGACTGTCTTGGACAGCGACTAGATACAGTACCTCTACCCTACGATTCCCAGCAGCGATCTACCCGACATTGGAGCTTGCCGAGATGGCGCCGCCGCGAAGCGCAGCACGACGGCGGCACTCGGAGGCCCGACCGAACTTGGAGCTCCTGGCCCACTGCCGGGAGCTCGACAAGGCGAATCTCGAGAAACTCCCTTTCTTCGCCCCCCGCCGGCCTGGCCGCGACAGCCGAAACAACTAGGAGTTTGGGTGCCCGCCCGCCCGGCGCCGGTTGGCCTGGTCCTTCCTCGCCAAGGCCTGGGAACAGTGGCAGCACGACGCGAACTTGCGGCGGGCCCGAGCCGAACCGGCCAAGCGGCGGCGCTCCGAGTCCGACGTGGACGACTGCCGCGGACGCACGCTGCCCGCCGAGCTCCAACGCCAGCAGCAGCCCTGGTCGAAGCCACGCGCGGACACGACGGCCTTGTCGCCGCCCCGGGCAACTCGGGCCTCGCGCCCGGCTTCGGCCCCCACGGCTGCTCCGGCCCCGAGCCCTCTTTCGGCCGCCGTGGCAGGTCCCCTGGTGTTCGCCCCGTACGCACCCCACGAGCCGGCCGTGGCCCGGCGCCTCAAGTTCCAAACGAACGGTGCACGGTCGCAGAAGGAGCCGCGCTTCAGCTGCCTCGGCTGCCTCTGGTCCTGGTGAGCCTTTCCTGTATTCCACGCGGACCTGAGCACCTTTCTACCTACACCACCCCCCAGACCCCGCCAAATCGACAAACCCTTCCTGTATCCCCAGCCACTCACCCCCTCCGATCACGCTCCCGCCCAGCCTCAAGCCCGCCTCCCTCCGCGCGCGCCCCCTGCGCCCGTGCTCTACTCTACTCTACTCTGCTCTACCGCCAGACAGACACGCGACTAACCACCACGCCCCGCAGTTGCCGGGCCCTGACGCCGCGGATCCTCCGGGACGCCGGCGCCGTCGCCTACGCGGCCCTGGGCCTGCTCTTGGCCGGCCTGTGCTGCGGCGGGACCTCGGTGGCCTTGGAGGGCAACCACGAGCACTGCTGCTGCTGCTGCTGTCCCCCGTCGGTCGTGGGATGATTACTACTCGGCCCCCCTCGCCGTCGGCGGGCGGGCAACCGTCGCAATCATCATCATCGACACTACCACCCCCCCCGCGCCTGACTCGCGTGCTGCCGCTGCCTGCCCGCCCGGCTGGTGCGAAGGGCGCGCCTTGATTTCGCTGCTGCGTAAACGGGGATGGCTGGGTTCGACTACGGTACCTAAAGTACCTAGGTAGATATGCGCAGCGAAGCGAAGCGAAGTGACGATAGCGGTAACGGGGGCCTGCTTACCGCCGCATGTTGGCATGGGATGTCACGGATACCTAGCGGTGGCGTCTAGGTTGGCCATTTAGGGGGTTGTTGTGGTTGGTGTCGGGCTGGACCGGTCTTTCTACTATGATCATTCAGCACAGGTAGCGAGTTTTCTTTTTTCATCGGTAACTAACTGTATCTCAGCGAAGTCGAATAAATAACTTGCAGCGTCAGATCAAAATCGTTCAGTCATGCTACGTGCGCTGGTATTTGCGAGGCCCTTCCCTTCGTGCGTACCCGGGTTCGATTGGCGGCGCTTACATGGCGAGCTGGGCTCATCGATAGATAATCTGATGTTTTCAATCAAGATTTTTGTTGGTCACGAGTTCTACTGCAAGAGCTGAATTGCGTTGAGCACATATTATTCTTGGTATGTCAGTTCAAGATACATTGACATGTGCGATCAATGCAACGTGAAACGGCCAGAGTACAATGACACAGAGCTGCCGCCCCTCCTGCAGCTATGTAGGAGATGTGTGTTCCTAGGTGTACGCGAGGGTAGATGCCCAAGTGCCTTAAGTCTGTCTTGGTCCCCTTCCCTCTGCCGCCCCAGGACTAAGCTGCCTCCCGAGATACCCCTCAAGTTCCCAGATCGATGCATCCGATGTGGATACCAGTGTCGATGGAGATACTCGCGTTGACGGCACCTAGCGCCTTCTCGAAGTACGGGAGCTCCTTGCCGTGGTTCGTGACCCTCGAGGCCCGCAGCGCGAACGGCAGCACCCCGTTGTCCTTGCAGTACCCGGGCGACGTCAGGGCCTGCGCGACCACCATGGTGTTGATCGACGCTTGCATCGGGAACGCGTTGTCGCCGGGGACGAGCAGCACGTTGTCGAGGTAGCCGAGCCCCGCGTTGGTGCCGTTCAGGTAGGTGGTGAAGGTGATGTTGCCCTTCCGAGATGTTAGCGGATCGCTGCCACATGGTGCCCCCCTGATGGTGGCCGTGGTTGCAACTTACAACTTCCAGGGTCAACCCGGAGGGATTCGGGAGGTGGACGGTGCCGTTGAAGTTGTCCTTGCTGGTGACGCTGACTTGGGGATCAGAGATGGACAGGCCCGCGAACCCGTTCAGGCCGGGGAGCGATATGGTCTTCTTGAAGGCGACGGGGAAGGCCCGCGCTATGCCGGCAACGTGGACGTGGGTGTCCCCCGCGAGGGTGACGGAAACGGACTCCTGAGCCAGCAGCTGCATGCTGAAGTCGGTAAAGGCGCTGACTTGATCGATTGGCATGTTCTGGCTGACGTTGAGGGTCTGGGCGCCGCCCGATGTCGTCTCGGGGAACTGGAGCTGAGCGAACGGCCGCGGAGGCTTTGCACCGGCCAGGTATATGGTCCCCTTGAACGCATCGACCTTGGCCTGGACACCGCCGCTCGCTCCGATCGTGGCGTTGATGGACAGGGTCAGCGAGTCGGCCCGCGTGTCGGTGACCGAGATGCCGTCGATGGAGAGAGACACCGAGTCGAGACGGCTCTGGGCCATTGCGGGAACAGCAACCAGGACTCTACGAGCTTGTTAGTCAAGTCTGCCTTCGGATATAGCAAAGATGGGAAGGCTAAATTTTGATCGTACTCACACGCAGGGTACGATGATGATGGTCGCTACCAAGAGCAGTAGCAGCAGATCAAGCCACCAAAAGCGCTTGAAGTGTCCCTGTCTGGATGCTGGGGTGGCTTCCTTGGTGCCAGCGACGCCCTCCTTGGCCGTGCTAGCGGGCTTCTCCTCTTCTTTGCTGATGTCTGACATGATGCCGACGATGTCTTCTCTTCAGCTTCCTGTTTGCGAATGTGAAGACGACTCGGTGTGTGCCGATGGAAGGAGAAGATGCGGACGCGCCTGGGCTCAACCGGTGCCGGCAAACAGGTTGGTATGCGAAGCTTTCGTGAGGGTACAGGAAGGCGCGCCCGTTCTCGAGCTGGTCCTGCCAACATTCGTACAACTGAGGTTCTCCTTATCCGGCTATCATCAAGGTCTGTCCCGGGCTACCATGCTGGCGCAACGCAAAACAGAGCACAAACAGCGAAAGGCCGCATTCTGCTGCGTTGCCTCTCGATACCTAAGTCCTGGATATATTTTCCTTCATAATATTGTCAAATTGCCCTGGATATCGTGCGGCTCTCTTCCGGGCCTTTTCGGCCAACGTCGCGGCGATAAACCTTTGCATTGTACTCTCATTCTACATACCTAGGTACCTAGATCCCTTGGGGTTCTCATCCACCACGACACTGGGAAATCAGACAACACCCATCGCATTCTCACTCATTCATTCGCGAATCGCCTCAGTAAAGCAGGTTTCTGCACATGTGCATGTGTCTGTCCGACCCGGCTAACTGTTGGGCCGGATTTGGGGAAGTCAGGGGCCCGATGCAGGTGTGCTCCAAAGGCCCCTCTGGTTGCACCCTCGGCATGTGCTCACGAGCACGTGGGATACATCTACTCTTTCGAAGACTCTCCATTGCGTCCCTGAAAACGCACATAACGTGCTGCTCTTGTTCCTCCACCACGCGAGTCATGCGAGAGACCCTGAGATCCCGTCTCCAGGGTCGTTTGGTCCGCTTGCTCACGTGGACGCTGGTGGAGGCGGAAGACGTGATGGAACGTTGCGGTACGACAGAAGCTGTCCAGAAATTGCCGGAGCAAGGTCAGAGGAAGTCGTACGGCACTCGGCAAGTTCAAGTTGTCACTGACCGCTGTTCCCATGGTAACACGGCTGACTCCCCCTTCTGCCAATTGGGCCGTACCACGGACAAGACGGGACCGTCTCCCTCCATCCTTCGTCAAGCTCCAGCGGGATTCCAATAGTGTGGAGTTTGTAGGTCATCGTCGACGCCCAACATGGAGTCAGCTGCGATGCACATGACCCTACGAGAGTAGATCCAGACGCGTATGGGCATTGGGAGTGGCTCAGGAGGTGATGCCACCGTTGCTACCTTTCGCCTCACTTTCCAATACGTACCTACCTACTTACACAGGTACCATGGTCACTGCGCGCTGAGGTACCCGTAACTGTACCGTAAACGTTGCTCGGGGGGCATGAAAGGACCGCTAACGGGATAATTGCGTGTAAGGATCGGGGCAATCATCCGCGGCCTGACCCCATCCCATCTACGCGAAGAAATGTCTCCGGCGAGATGGAATCCAGGAACGAGACAGACAGACAGACAGCCTCTTCCCTTGGAACCAGAAGACGTGCGCCAGCGGCCGACCCGCAAAGGCGAGAACGCTCCGGGCGCGCCCTGCTTAAATGACGGACGGGATCGACAGGTTCGACCCGACCCATATATCCATACCTACCTTATATACTTTACCTATGTATGTATGGAGTCGAACGGGAAAAGGGGGATGGATCCATGGGTCCCCCCCCCCCCCCCGATTCCATTGCAGCGCCCCCCCAGTCGGCGGCGATCCCGGGGAAGCGGGTCGGGTCAACCTTTCATAGGGGGAGGGGGGGAATTCGTCATTAGATGTAACCGTACGATCGCGGTCTGGTTCAGGAGAGTTCAGGTGACCCGCAGGTTCGTGTCGTCTTGTCCAGAGTCGTGTCCCGCCGGAGGGAACCAAGATTCGGCAGGTGTTGCGTCCCCCGCCCGGGATGAACCGCCGGTAGACGCGCCGAGACCCGGAATCCGGGTTGCATATTATCAGTGGGACCCCACTCACGGTCTGGCACGGCATGCTTCAACGGATTTGCAGTGTTGAGCTCTGGAATCGCCCGGGGCAATTGAGGATGCGCTGCAACAATTGATTATGCTCGTGATGATTCAAACCAAGACTACTCATACGTCGTGGCGATGTCAAGTGCTTCATACATGTTCCTCCTACACCACCCGACCCACAGCTTATAGCTTGGACTTGACCTTCTCCCACAACCCAAAGTTCTCTAAGCCGGCTGGACCGTCGTAGATGTCCCGTTCGACCTTTCTGGTGTTGATCTGTAGAAACCCCCCTGATTAGACGCGCTTCCGGGTATGGTAAACGAGCAAGCAGTACCTACGTGTTGGGGACCCAGCTCGTCCACGCTCTTGACGCCGAGTAACCGCATGCACGTCTCCGTCTCGGCTTTGAGGACTGCCCACGGCCCGTTAGCGTATCTTCTTCCGACGACGACATGGTGGAAGAGGGAGGCGGGGGGGGAAGAAGCAACGTACTCTCGAGCACCCTCTCGACGCCCTCCTGGCCGCCGGCGCCGAGGCCGAACAGGGCCGGGCGGCCGATGCCGACGGCCTTGGCGCCGAGGCAGAGGGCCTTGACGACGTCGGTGCCGCGCCGGACGCCGCCGTCGAGCCAGACCTCGACCTGGCCGAGGACCTCGGGGCAGTACTTGCGGATCTCCAGCAGGGTGTGGACGGCGGGGGGCGCGGTGTCGAGGGCGCGCCCGCCGTGGTTCGACAGGATGACGGCGCGCACCTGCGGCGCGTACCTGGCCGCCAGGTACGCGTCCTCGTGCGTCTGCACGCCCTTGACCACGATCGGCAGGTCCGTGTGCCGCGCCAGCCACGGCAGCGTCACCTTCCAGGTCAGGTCGGCGGCGGTGCCCATGAAGAGCTGCTGGCCGACGCCCGCCGCCTTAGCCGCCGTTTGCGCCGCCTTGGCCGCCGTCTTCACGCCCTTCCAGCCCTGCTTCTCGTCGAGCTCGCGCTTGCCGGGCACGGGGGCGTCGAGGGTCAGGCAGACGAACTTGTAGTGGCCGCGCAGGCGGTTGACGCGCGCCAGCATGGCCTCGCTCCGGGCCCGGTCGTTCTGCACGTACAGCTGCCAGCCGAAGCCCTGGCCGGGCGGGGCGCCGGCGACGACCTGCTCGGGGGTCATGCTGGCGTTGTGGGAGACGACCTGCAGGGCGCCGAAGCGGGCGCAGGCGCGCGCGATGCCGGCCTCGCCGGCCGGGTGCGCCAGCCGCGCCATCGCCGCCGGCGCCACGAACACCGGCAGGCCGTAGCGGTGGCCCAGCAGCGTCGCGCCCGCGTCGCACCGCGCGCAGTCCACGAACACCCGCGGCCGCAGCAGGATGTCCCGGTACGCGCGGCCGTTCAGCGCCTTGGAGACCTGGTCGTCGCTCGCCGAGTAGTAGTACGCCCACGCCTTCTCCGAGATCTGCTTCGTCGCCAGCGCCTCGATCTCGTCTAGGTTCATCAGGCTTCCCAGCGGCGGCGGGCCCTCGTCGTCCTCCGTCGTCGTCTTCTTCTTCTCTTCCTTGCCCGCGTTGCTCGTCTGCACCAGCGTGTCCGGGTCGACTCGTCCGAGCTTCGCTTCCGGCTTCAGGTTCTCCTCTAGTGTGCCTGGCGGGTGTATCGGGTCGTACTCCTCGGTAGCATCGCGCCCGGCCAGCTGCAGTATCACTTTAGATCCGCCCGGATGTTCCGGAAGAAAGTCGGTCACGTCGTAGACATTGCCGTAGAGGACGACCCAACAGCTCTCGGCCGTGGTGTGCTTCACAACTGCGGCAGTCAGCTATCTGGGGTGCGCGATTTGTCCGGTGGTCTGCGTTCTCCTTTACCTTCCTCTGCGCTGATAAGCTTGTCGGCCATCTTGAGCCGCTATAACCTAGGCCGGTGTAGAGTGATAAGCTGCTGCTCTCAATTGAATGTAATTAGGAGGACAGCACGGCGTCTTCCTGTCAATTTTGATCTAGCTCTTCCAGGGGTTCGCGACGCAATGCAGAACAGGAAAACAAGACTCCAAACAGATATCGTGAAGTTCCAAGAACGATGTCGCGCTGCGATGCTTCGGCTTTATTTGACCCGCCCTCACTGGCTTGACTGGGCGATGAAAAGCGGCGGGAAAAGGCCGCGACCGGTGACCGCGGGGCTCAAACACGCCGGGGCCCCAGCACCTAGGTAAGTACACCCGCTAGCCAGCCTGCCTAATGGCAAATGCCACGCCTCGCATTGGACCGTTCGAGGGCTTCTGGACGGGCGAGTGTGGATCTGTGGGGGATTCTGGGGATGGGAGCATCGGGATGGGCAATTCTCGCCGATAACAGCTCCCGGACGATTCAGCTGCACTTTGGGCTGCATGACCTCATCTTCTATCGTGAGCTTAGACTTGAACTTGGAGGTCCTGATGTAGATGTAAGAAGAGATGAAGACCGTAACTGTCGCATTCCCACGGTTTCGTGTCGTCAATCGACCTGCCGCTATCTCATCCCGTTTGACTACCGGCCCAGCTGAACTCTCGCCACGCATGTCATCTTCACGAGAGCGATGCCGGGGTTTTCTCCTTCTGGTCTGGACACCTCCCGGATCCAATGTAGTGGTCTGAAGGCGGCTGCGGATTTGCTCGACGTGGTTTTACGAGCCTTTCTCATAGAGAAGTTCAGCCGGACCAGAACCTGTCCACTAAAGATCTTCGGCTTGTTGCAAAATCGAAGTGCTCAGGTGGTCGATGAGTTTGGGCCAAGCAATATCTCCCGCCGACTCTATTTCGTAGAGTTTATGGCCAGAACAACTCACCCGGGCGACCTCATTGGGCACCAGACGTGGCTTGGAGTACCCAGTCCGTTACTAGAAGATGTTCTTAGAAGCCTGTCGCAACATAGAGAACTCTTACCCTATGACGGCGTCGCCAGGGAGACTCCCTTCCGCTTTCTCAAGGCTGCGGTTGCGAAGATGAACTCCATTGATGGGCATGACGTCTTGACCGCAAGTTCCCCAAACGGCTCGCAGCAAATCCTTGATCTCCGGGCTGGCTGCCTGCCAGGCCATTGTGCAATCAGGGTAATTATAGAAATGAACGACTGCTGCCACCGACCGGGTACCTATAACGACTTGCCGGACGGATCCCAAACCGAGGCAGCAGGCATTGGCAAGGAAAACGAAAATAGCGCGCAACCCCCATTCGACGAAATACGGGTTGCCGGGTTCATCAGTTCTCCATTTCCAGCCACACGTTGCATCGATGAGTTCCGACTTCACTTCATCGGTAGTCGAGTGCGGTCGGGCCATGTTCGGCAGCGCGCAACCAGCCTTCGGGTGGGATCCTGGAGACGGCTGGGCTTCCAGGGCTTCGTGCCCCGGGACTGGGCCGACGGAGTTGTGAGCTCCCCTCCAAGGCGGGCTGCTCCACCTCGGGCCGGGGCCCCGGGCTGACCATCCCACCCGACTGGCCAAGGCCAAGCTGTCCCTGACACCGATACCATCGTCGAAGACACTTGGACGAAACTCCACGTTGTCTTGAACTGACCGCCGGCGTAGATGGTTACTTACTGTTGCTATTATCGGCAGCTATGGTGGAGCGGGCCGGGCGACCCTGGATGAATGGCTGTAACCGATACGGGCACCAGCCTGACGCTCATCATATACCTACCTAGGTACCGAATCACAGCAACCGCAATAAACTGCTGGCAGCGTACCTAGGACAGGTGAACAAGTTGATTCGGTGACCTGGACCTTGTGAGCTCGTCGAATCCCATGGTAGGCCTCATACGGCAGTGGCATCTGGAATCTGTTAGCTTGGCATTCATCATCATCATCATCATCAAGATCGTGCGTCTTCTTTCCAGATGTCGCCGCGACCCCTGCGCATTGGCAAGCTGTGTTGCCTAGGCATTTGCCCATTACAATGTAGTAGCTCTCGACACAGATGTGGAGGGGTACTGTACAGTCTCCTCGAGGTGGACCGTATACAGACGCGTTTGCTGCTTCCCGGGCAAATGAGCACAGCCCTCGCGGGTGACCAGCTGTGCCAGTGTAATAATGCAGGTCCGAAAGCCGTCGAGGAGGGTCCAACGACGAACACATTGTGCTGAGACTACCGTACCGCCGAACACGAACTCGCGGTACCCCTCCCTCCCTCCTCCTCCAGAAGAGGTCCCTCGCCTCGCTCCTCGTCCTACCAGTCGGCAACGATCCGGGCGGCCGAGACATCGGGATCGCGAAGGCCTTCCCAATCCAGGGCCGTCCGGCTCAGATCCAGCACGAACGCGGGAGCACGAGAGCCTGGTGAGCGGCAGCCGGCAGCCGAAGGTCCGGGAGGCCAAGCAAGCAAGCAAGCAAGCAGCTCGTCTCCCCTCGCTCACACGGGCGGGCTCCTCTCTTGCCGAGAGGTAGGCGCCTCGCCACCGGTCTCGCCAGTCGCTGTTGATGTCTCTGCCAGGCTGACTGACTGCCTGTCTCGACGTGCCATCCGTGTCCGAGACATAGGACGGCGCCCTGGCGCGTCTGGCAACGTGGGGGAGGTGTTGTGGGCAACGCAGAGGGGTTCGCACAGCCGAGATGTCTTGCTCGAGCTCGCCCCGTGTGTCGTTCAACGGGTGGTGAGACCTATGGGAGAGCAGCAGCAGCAGCAGCAGCAGCAGCGGCAGCAGGCAATCGTGGTGGTGGGCTGCTATGCTTCCCACCGTTGCCGTCGTGCGAAGACCGGGAACGCCTTCGCCATATTCTGCCGCTTCGAGAGCGCGACGCAGGATCATGTGCAACTCCTCCCCTCCCAATCTCTTCTTCGTCGAGCCGTGGGAACAGCTCTTGCTTCTTCTGTTCGGGGTGGCATTGTAGGCTGCTGCGCGGTCTCAGCCCAGGTCTTGCGCTCAGGGCGTCGTTACCTGGTTCGCACGTGTTGGTCTCAGCGGCAAGCAAAACACAAGACCAATCCTCTTAGTAGGCTGCTGGGCTGCAATGGCGCAAACTGGTGTTCTATGTGAGATGTCACATTGTGGCAAGTCAGTCAGTCAGTCAGTCAGTCATTCGCCGCGACGAGAGCCTATTGGTCGAGCGCAGTTCACTCGCTATTAGCCCGCTTGGTCTCACCTCGTCAGTTCGGGGGCTCTCGTCGTTCTGCGACGACATGATGTCTATCCGGCCACGAGTCAGCCGCTGTCCCTTCAGCCAAATGGACCACCATGTGCGGCGCTTCCCCAGATTGGCTCAATGGAGCCCAAGCATCTGGAAGGAAAGAGGCATCGATCCCCAAAAGAGCGGCGTGGGACGTTTCAGAGTTACACCATATATCTCGCCGATCTAGTGCGCGGAACTTACCACACCACAGCATTCGAAGTGCTCTATTACCTTAGGAATGCTGTGTTTCCGTAAGACAATATCTGTGCGACGCTGTATTTGGTAAGTTAAGTACCTATATCCTCTGCACGGTGACAATTTGACAAGGTCAGCCTGGAAAGTCAAAGTTGGGAGTGCCATGTCATGACTCGCGGAGATGCTGCCATTCTCGTTTCCCATTGGCTCGGGGTGGAGCGCTTTCCAGTTCCCAGCGCCACCACAAGGGCCGTTCCTTTTAGGTCATTGATGAAAAGTATTGGAATTTGGTTCCGCGTGTGTGATATGTTCTGCCATGACGGGGTCCGCATGGGGGTTGGGGGTTGGGGGTTGGGGGTCAATTGACCATTCTTACAACCTCCAGCAGAAGCCCGAAATCAGAAATTTCCAGGACGAGAGTATACGATTGGTGCTTTCTCCGGGATCCTCATGCTCCGGGGCAGCTAGGTCGAAAATAGTCATATGCGCGAGGGACTAATATTCTCCTACGTAGAGTGCAGTGATGCACGGCCGTTCGCCATGCACTGACCTTAAGAAGAAGTACTTATTACTTGTACGGCTCGCGGGCCTGATACTTCATCTGATAAGAACCAGCGGTTGGATCTCGTCTGGTCCCCAGAGTTCAAACCGGTAGTATGTAATAAGGTAGGTAGGCAGGCACGCAGGCAGGCAAAGCTTCGGGAAATGTCTTGTTGAGCTCGGACTGCCTAGAACTGCGCTGCAGGGCCTGGCTCGTCATTTCGTGATAAGTCCGAATGGACGTGAAGGAGAATTTCCCATTACGGTAAACCAGTCAACCAGTGCCAGAGGGATTTCCGATTTCGAGACGCGCGGAAGCTCTTTGCTGGTATCGGGGTCTCGGGGAATTGCGCCACAGCCGTCCCGTCGCCTATTTCCATATTTCCCTATTTCCTCCTCCCATTGATCCACCAGGCCGCTCCCGTCCAGTCTCTCTCTCGCTTTGGGCTCCTTGTTCGCGATATTTCGCTGACCCAGACGGGCTGACTGACGGGCTTGGCAGATCAAGAAGTCAGAAAACGCGAAAGGGACGCCCACAGAAATCCATATTAATAGCAGGGAAGAGCGGAGTCGCGCCAGATCCCGATGGACGCTCGTCGCCTATCCAGATCTGGAGGGCGTGATCGAATGATAATTCGACCAGCTAAACATGGGGAAGCGCCGGAACCAGGGTCCAGGCCGGCAGCCGAAATGAGGATGACGAGAATGACCGAGAACTCTACCGCGCCTCCGCGAGTACCAGACTCGATTCCACACGATCTGCCACCCACAAGCCCTACTGCGTACACGTTGCGAAATTCAGGACTCGCTCCAATTCTCTGAGACTGTTATGTTAGGTACCTAGGTACGGAGTGATGAGTGACGAGTGACGAGTCCGACGGGAAACCCTTGGATACGGCGGCATCCACCTAGGTAGTCCACGAGGGGTCCCGTCCTGTCCCGTCCTGTCCTCCTGTCCTCCTGTCCTCCTGTCCTGCTTCTGGCCTGGCCTGGTCTACCGAGCTGCCTGCTTTGCCCTGCCCTGCCCTGCCCTGCCCTGCCCTGCCCTGCCACGCCGCACGCTTGCTCAGAACCTAAGGTCAGGGTCGAGCGGATGCGCTAGGGAAAAGGGCGGAATCCTGTCGAGTCCGTCCTGTCGCCTTGCCCAGAAACTGCGCCAAAAAGTAGGAAAAGTGGCTATTGGAACGTGGCATGCCGCTGTGCCACGCCCACACGCCGCGTGGGAGGACGAGTTGAAGGCGAGGATGCCCCCCTGTTGATTAGGTATCCGTCTTCACTGCTGCTGCTGCTGCTGCTGCTGACGGTTTCCATCTGTCCTGTATCTCCCCCCCCAGTGCCCACAGCCGCGGGGCCACGATGGTCCGCCAAGACACTCGCAAAGGTGTGCGTATATTGCCCTGACCTCATCACCCCTTCCTCCGTGTGCCCTTTCATCCATCATCCTTGGATGGGTGAGCAGCATTCATGCAGCCTTATTACTATATTCCGCAGACAAAGACCTGACTAAAGGGTAGGTATGGCAGTGAGGAAACCGGGCGCAACAGGACCGCTGGGCCGTGAGCATGAGCCCAGCGCGGCACGCCTTCGACCACGTGGATTCTACTACATGTGCCCTTCCAGGCCAGCAATAGTAGCTTCTACCGCCCCGTACCGAGTACAGCTACCGACAGCAAGGTAGAGTTATAACTTATTAGAGCAGAGCGGGGGCTCAACTTACACGCAAAGCGAATCCATGCCACGCCTGCAGCACTGCTGACATGGCGACTAATAACTGTAGAAATAGGGTGGTAAGAACTTCCATGCTATCCACCGATCACAGCTAGACAGGCATACATAATAGACGAATTCGGCATTGTGCTGGTTGGTGCGATGGATAGCTCGCTTTAACCTCCGGTCTTGGTCAGACATCCAAGGTATCTGGGTACTCCAGACTGGGCGCCGACCTGTTCAGGTACCGGAAACGGCCACCTCGCAAGCCAGGAAGGACACTTTTTGTAAATGTTCCGGGTGCTGGAGATCCTCAAGATGAGTCTGTCCACGGCATACATACCTAAGGTTAGGCAACGCACTTGCTTCGCATATTGTGATGCGACAACACCACCAGCCAGTCGGTCATATTCCTCTGCGGACCTACCCGCGGGACATGGGACATGTGACACGAGCATGTGCTGCACTCCCCTCCCTGCTACCTATCTAAGGTACGAGTCGTACTGATTAGCAGGTAAGTACAAGGCCGAGTATACCTACATGTGTCCCCGCTGTGCCGGGTTCATCTGAACTGTCCAAAGTACTGCCACGCGGGGTCGGTGCCCGGAAATACCTCAAGCAGGGCGCGAGTACCCGGACACGACTGGGCACACACTTCATCAGCGCTAAGGTACTTTATCAAAGAGCATGGATAGTTACCTAGCGGTAAGCATGCAAACGACCTGCGTCGATCACGATGGAGAACTTGCCAAGCACGGCAGCTTATCAAAGACACGTGCTGCATCAGGGTCTCTCTCATCAATATTAAGTCGCGTGCTTGTCAGCCTGCCACGCCTACCTACCTACCTAAGTTACTGTAAGCCCCGGAAGGCCGAGTGTATGCAGAAGAAATACCTACTGTGTCCGTAGTAGGTATAGAGAGAAATGACCTCGCATGCCAGCCTCCTCCTCGCCCATCAACGCTGTCAGACAAGAGGTCGGGCCTTTTCCTCCCAGGCGCGCACCAGCACTCGGGCATCGAGGGAGAAGATGTGGCGAACCGACAGGATGCGCACTCGAGGAACGGCAGAGGTTGTACGGCGAGCACAGCCGGCAGCAGGGTCATTAACTGTCCTGAATTCCCGGGAGACAGGCGAGTTTTGTCGCGTCTGTTCGGGTACAGGCCTGAACGGCCCTAACACGGCCCTGGGGCCCAAACGGACAACAGGCGGCGAGTCGATATCGAGTTACATCTCGCCGTCAGGGGTCATGTAAGCACCCGCGGATCCCTCGACCTGCAAACTCGGGCGGCAGCGCTAGACGGAGACAAAGTCAAAACCGTCAAAACTGCTGAGCCCTTGACTCAAGAACCCCCCCCCCCCCCCCCCCCAGGAGCCGACTCAAGGCATCCAGCAGTCTTCTTATGCGGGAAGGCGGCGCCAGCGTGGACGGGCTGATCTGGTTCAGATCCGAGTCTAAGAACAAGAGACCTGTCACCTGGTACTGGGAGGAAGGGGAGGGGCTCGGGATCTCTGGAGCAGGCTGCACAGTATATTCCGGTCTCTGGGAAGTGATGAAGCGCTGGAGTTTTGAACTTCTGACGAGTTGCATGGGCGGAACACTTCCGTGGAGTAGCAGCAGCTCCCCGCAGTCAGGCAATGGTTGGATGCAGATGCAGTCATTGTACGGTACATAGTACACCGCAGTGCCACGGCCAACCCCCCAAGCCCTTACGGGCCTTATTATTCGACTCAGCTAACGTGACATCGGACTTGCAGCTCAATAATACGCCAGCGCCAGCTGCTCTCACGTGGCTGGTAGGCAGATCTCACCTACAGAAACGCCAATTTGCGCGCCTGTGAGGCCCAGCAATTGCAGGATCGGTCAGTAGAGCGGACCTCCCAGGAATAAATACCGCGTAATTGCTCCAGCAGAGAGAGAGAGAGAGAGAGAGAGAGAGAGATGTTGCAATGATGCTGTTGGCCGCTATAGCAGCACATCACATATTTCCATACCGCCTGCCCCAGATGAGATAGGTACTACTATATCATAGAGTATCCGGGGCGTAAGGTACGGGGAAGTTGGAACTGGAGAGCCGTAAGGTAAGGGGGCCGGAGTCATAACCCACCTGGTGCTCGCAGTCGCTTGGTCCACGCGTATCTCAATTCCGTGTGTCTGGTGTGCGTGGTGTGCGGTGCGTGTGTACGCATACTTCACCCAGGGTGCCAGGCTTCGAGGTAGGCGTGAACACACGCAGCCACATGGTCCGGTGCCAGAACGCCGAGTCCCTCATTGTCGTATTGCGGTTTGGTACAATGTAACGCAGTGCTCCCGAACAGAGCAAGTCAATCATCAGTGGGGAAAAAGGATGTGGATGCCCTTGGCTCGTCTTAGCCAGAACCAAGACCCGTCGATTGGAGGAGAGGAGGCCAGGAGGCTAGGAGGCAGATCTCACTCGAGGTCGCTGCGCTCCAAAAACATGCCTGAAGGTCTCCGGTCCGGGCCTACCTAGGTACCTGCCTAGGTCACCTAAGGCCGGGAGACCGTTCGTCACGTCCCTTCCAACCCATCACCCTGATAGCTAGCTGGCGAATTTGCTTGCGCGCGCGCGCGCAAGCAATTCGCCAACTACCTATCTGCCTGCGCCGTGACGAACGGTCTCCTTCAGGTATTTAGGTCGACGGTGGTACTTACCTGGTAAAGGTCGCAGTCGTTCCCGGCTGGGACCAGCAGACAGGTGGACCTAGTGGAGGCTAGCCGCAGTGGAGGTGTAAACGGACCAATCAAATCAAAAATAAAATGACCAATCAGAGGCCATAAACCTATACCTCCCATCACAACGAAAACAACCTGAAGGAGACCTTCAGGCACCTGCCGCCTTGTCTCTCGGTGAGGTCTTACTACATACTAGGTAGCCCGGCTTGAATCGCCACGCTCCTGGCCGCTGGTAGTCTATCTCTTTGGTCGTAGATAAAGTACGCAGACAGGCGGACAGGAGACGCCAGGCGCCGGCCTCCAGCCTCCAACCTCCAACCTCCAGAGGCCAGAGGATTGCGCAATCGAAGAAGCCGATTTCAAGGACCGCAAGGGACCTGGTGCGGCTCCAGCAGGGAGAGAGAGAGGTCCTCGCTTCGATTGCCCGAGCTTGTCGCCAGGCGAGCCAGGCGGTCGGTCGCTTGGTGCTAACGTGTGGACAAGCCGACAAGATGAATTTCGGCTGCTGCCCGCTCGTGCGACTCTCGACTCCCGACCCCCGGCTCCTCAGGACGGCGCAGCGACGCCGCACCTTCAAGTGCCTCTTTACCTAGACTTTTACTACCGTGATGATGTGATCTCAGCACTTGTTGATCCGTCATGGTCATCTACTTTCCAAGTCGGGGAGCGTGGGCCGGGACGTCGACGCCTCGACGGGGCAGCCGACTCGGGACGATCTGTCGGTCTGCTCTGGGGCATCGTCTGGAATCCTTCCATCCATCTCTCTGCTCAAGTCGGGCCGGCCGACACTCACCTAACTACTACCTGGCCTTTGGGCACGGTCGCGCAGCCACCGACCGCATATCCCATTTCATCCCATCTCGGCGGCCATCCAGAAAGTACCTGTAGCAGCAGCAGCACCATGCGTAGGGCGTAGTGCCGCGGTAGGGTGCGCTCCGGCTACCTCTACTACTGGCTTGGGCAGGCCAGTGATGTAGAGTAATAAGTAGTAGCTTAGGTCCGGGCGGGAGGATGGGAGAATGGCACTGCTGTGAGCGTGAGCGTGAGCGTCCAGAGCGTGTGGGCGTGAGGGAGGTACAGTAGGTAGACGGGTAGAGAGCAAGTGGGCAAGCGATGGTGAGAGCCAAGCCCCTAAGAGTGTTCCTCGCATCCAGCGATGCTACCACGCGCGTACCACATCCCCCCCTCGAAGTACCGCTACCGGGCTGCCAGGCCACGATACCGCTGGTAGTCCGGTGCTAGGCCCCGCTCTCGTGCACATGGGCGGGACGCCATCCACCACCATCCCTGCACCGGTCTGCTCGACATCTGCGCAAAGTCCCCGGTACGTGCATAGCCACGCGGACTCAGGAAAATAAGCTTGGGGCGGATCAGCCCCCCGCGCTACGTGCTCTCTCGTCCCCTCGGTCACTTTGTGGCAGGTCCAGTCGACGCACGCCGTGCCGCGATCTGTGCCCTGCTGCCGCGGCGCGCTAGACGGCAATCCACCGGCCCTCAGGTACCGGCTACTTCGCGCCCACGTTCCGCTTGGGCCTTGGCTGCTGGACAGTGCCATGCGACGGGTCCATCTCATCTTGCCCACATCCTGACATCCTGCCTGTCTTGCCTGTCTGCCACGGGCCTGTCCCCCTCCCCTAGCTGCCTTAGCCCGGCTTGCCAGGTAGCCTCCCAAAGGCACAGGCATCATTGCATGTGGCGGCGGTGGCTCTGACGCCGCTCGAGTCCCTGTACTTCGCCCGTCCCAACTCTGAAGTCGTTCTTCCATCGCCCATCGGCCAGTCAGCTTACCCAGGTACCTCGTCCCTCTGGCCCTGCCGTGCCCACCGTCCACCGTCCACCGTCCATCGTCCCAGGCCCACGCTCCACCGTTCCGTCCACAGTTCAGTGTCTGCCCTCTAGCGTCTTGTGCCGGTCCCTGCCCGTCGTCTCTCCAGCCTGGCAGCCCGTCCCAGACATCCAGACTCCAGACAGTCCCCAACCCGCTCGATCTCTACCACCCTACTCCCTACAGGACCGGAGTTATCTGTTTCCAGTGCTCTCCACGAATATGCTATGGTCAAGCCGTCTACCATCTACTTCCTAGGTTGAGTAGTAGTAGTAGTAGTCCAACCTACCTTCACTGCAGAAGGGCCTCGCGTTCCCGCACTTCCATCTTCTTTCCCCCGATCCTCGAGTATTCGACGACCCTTCCACTCCGCCGAATCTGACCCTCGATTGCGCTGCGAGACGCCCTTCACGCTGACCCGAGAACCGTCATTCGCCTGTGTGCCGATTTTTTTCTACCACACCGTGCCTCGCCTACCATATCGCCTCCCGCCAGCGCTCTGAGCCTATCTAGAGAGCTTCACCCCCCGTGCCCTTCCACGTCTTCGCCACGCATACGCAGCATCTTGGTATCCTAAAGGGCCTCGTGTCAACCTTCCACTTAATCTGCAAACCGCTCGCCCCTTTGTGATTACCGGAGCCTGAACGTCTCTCCCCACGATCACTACTCACTGTCCCGAGGTTGCCACATTTGCGCCGTACAGCAATTGGAGGTCTGTAGCTCAATGCTCCCTCAATTCACCGTCTAAGTGACCGTTGAACGCCACGCCGTTCTCTCGAATTTCACCGCTCGAGCAGAAGGATATACCTCTGCCCATCCGGCCAGTGTACGCCTGCTTCGTGTTGGCTTCCATGGTTTACCGATTCAGCTCCATCTGTGTTCCGTACGAGTCGCGTTGAATGCGACCTGTTCCAGTCATCCCCCCACCTCTCGAAGTCGCACTCTGCAGCATCCAACATGACGGCGGAGCAGCTGTCACGGCCTGCCTCGCAGAAGCTCCCGGCAGGCTTGGCGGGCGTCCTGAATGCTCCCGAAGACCACCGTGATTCAGCTTATTATTCGAGCACCGATGCTTCGAGCAAGCGTATGTTTCCCCTCCATTGCCACCGTCTGTCTGACTTGCCGCTGACCCTCGCCCAGATACTTCAGCAGCCTCAGGTATTGGGATCAATGTATACCATTCGGTACATGACAAGACACCGTCTCCGACTACGACAAACTTGGCCCCCCACCCGATGATATCGCCCGCAAGCAATATGAGTGTCGCGTCGATGGTTTCGCCTACCACACCGGGCAGCGGACGCTTCGACCGCCCAACATCGCTAGATTCTATGCCGCTGGGAATGGCAAGCGCAGGGCCAGATTCGCGGCGCGAGAGCGTGGATAGTAGAATCAATCAGAACTTCAATGACCTGAGACTGGGTGGTTCGCCGTACGCCAGTGCTAATCAATCGACCACATCAATACAAGGGAGCTTGGCCCAACAACGAAACCCCCGTGCCGGCATCGATCATTTGGCAGTTCACAGAATGTCGAATGGCTATCAGCCGAACATGGATCGCACTCCCGACCACAAAACCTCCCGAACCGCACCGGCGATCACGGGACCGGCAACGAGCAACATTGCAAGAGCTGCAGAGCCGACCAAAGGTCAAGCCTGGGCTTTCCCCGAGGAAGAGATTCAGCGTATGCCTTCCGGTCCAGCCGGCGGTACGTTTCTAGACTCCAGACGAAGCAGTGTAGCAGACTCGATCGCGAGTAGCCAATTCACTACGGAGTCCAGACTACCCCCTGGCCAACGGCGCCTGGATGACGGCTTGGCACCCGAGTTTCAACGGTTATCAAGCGCCTCGGCTGATTATCAGACTGTTCACCATCATACCCTACAGCACAAGCAGCTGTCCGACCTTCATAGTGAGGAATCCAGCCCACATAGCGGAACGCAGCCCTATAGCAGGACACCGGAGCTCCGCGTTAGCCACAAGTTGGCAGAGAGGAAGAGAAGGACAGAGATGAAGGAACTGTTCGAGCAACTCCGTGACTTGATGCCGCAAGAACGAGGCTCGAAAGCTTCAAAGTGGGAGATTCTGACTAAAGGTTTGTGCCGTTATGAGCTCGAGTTAAACGCACCAGCTGACTGATTCCCCGATAGCCATTGCAGAACACCAGCGTCAGACAGACACTATCAAGACACTGTCCGGCCACTGCCAGAGTGCAATCCAGGAGACGGAAATGCTACGTCGCGAAATGGAAAGGTTACGAATGGAGAATGCGCAGCTCCGAGGTACCATGCCAGGCATGCCGCCGAATCAGGGACAGGGCAGCCAGCCAGTTCCCTCGCAACAACCACCTACCGATCCATACGGACAGGATCCTTATGGTAGAGCAAGCCGACCCGAACTCCCGCCGCTCCGGGCCTTGAGTGGTAACTTACCCAGCGCACCAGAGTCAATGACGGGCGTGCAGTATGAAGGACAACGCCAGAACGGCTACCAGCAAAATCGCTATTGAAGAAAGCAATACAAAGAATCATCAGGGCCGTCATCTTTTTCCTTTCTTTCGACTCTACCCAGCTCATAGCAGCTGCCATAAACTTATATGTACGCGTTTGTGTTTCTTCATCGATACCCCGGGGAGATTGACGGCGCAAATATGACGATGCATACCGAGTGCCCAAAATCCCAAAATCCCCAAGAAGACTCACTACCTGGGGTGGACATGGTGTTGACGATGGAATGGGTACTACCGCAACGGGTTCGCCCGTCTGCCTCCCCGGCGTTGGTGGGACTATTGACCCGGTTCTTCGAAGATCAGCGGGTGACAGTCATCCCCCCAACTCTCGCTGGCCACTTGTGGGTCGGGGCGTTCATTCGGATAATGCAAAGAGAAAAAAAGAGCGAGGTCAAGGGACAGGAAAGGGTGGTTTGGGAAGGGGAAGGTGCCTCATGGCGGGAGAGGACCTAGTGGTGGGAAACGCTAGTCGGCGTCTACCTAAGGATCTTATATTTTCGAGTTCACTTCTGGGCGACATCGAAGCTCTTCGTCCTCGCTCCGGAGTGTTGTATATACCCACCAACTGGCCGCGTGGTCTGCCTTACGATGCGCTCAATGACTGGAATATTTATTGTTGGTTTGCGTGGGACGATATGCTCCATATATGGGCTGCGAGAAGATGGGAGGTCATTGGCGGGCAATGGCCATAGAGAATAGGCCATAGGGGATGGTGAGAGACTTTCTGGAGTCCATGCTACAGCATGCATGAGCTTCGAAATGCCCATTCTCTTCCAGAGACTAGAGTTCATCTTCTGTCTAATCGGAATCCTATAATTGCGCAATCCTACTGATCTAGGTCTGTTTGTTAGTGAAAAACACCGCAGGTTACCTGGTAGGTGATATTCATCCTCAACCGCAGGGTCATTATTGTAGTGGAACGTACTTCGCACTCAAGTGCTCACTCAACCTGAACCCTGCGGGGCTTGCTTGTGCATGAGTCGGTTAAGCTCCTCTTGAAGAAATAGGTGGGTAAAGAGTCTATTTCACATTTCGAGATGCTGTCAAGCTCTTGTATCAAGTGCTTGCAGCATCTTCATTATAGGTACATACCTAGGTAGGTCTAGGTAGGTGAGCTGGAGAAAGATTGAAGCCATGTAAGGTACGGTACCCTGACAATAAAGAGGCCAGCGGGCAAGAACTTATGGCTTGATGAAATCGGCTGGCTGGCGATAAGCATAGACGCTATTCCGTTTCGGGACTAGTGTGACCGGAGATCGCGCGCCCTCCTCCATTTTTTCGCCTTCCCAGTGGTCGCGGTCCTGGACAGGCTAGAAATTTTCCTCTCAGCATCACTCACCTGGGTACGAAGGAAGCCAATTTTTGCTCATCAACTCATCACCATCGTGCACCTTCCCGGTAGTCTTCGACGTGAGCAAATAGCCAAGATGTAAGCAATTGATCCCTCCGGCACTTACCTTGAAAAGTTCATGCGCCTAATCAACACCCATGGCAGGCACTCCGTTCGCCGTGCCGCTCTCCGAGCTGCATGCTCTTCTTCCCGAGTCGTCGCTGTCCCTCGTCAGCAGGTTGCATCGTTCGCCCTGAACATCGGCAAGACCAACCTGCGACCGGCTGCGATACTGCCCATCTCCCGCTACTTCTCGCAGACCGCCCGCGTCGCCGAGGAGCAGGACAAGGATGCCATCGTTGAAGAGGCCATTGACTCCACCGAGCAAACCACCACTGCTGAAGGCAACGCTGCCGAGCAGGCTGCCAAGGCCGCCGCAGGAGGAATCAGCGTCTTCGTGAGCAACATCACCTTCGATGCCACCGAGGCGCACCTGGAGGAGGCGTTCAGCAAGTTCGGAACCATCAACAAGGTCAACATTGGACGTGACAGCCGTGGACTGAGCCGAGGGTATGTGAACTCCAGCTGCTGTGGCAGTATGCACGTGAATCGCGTGGATTCCGAGACTGACAAGCGTGAACAGATTTGCCTTTGTCGTGTTCCAAGATCAGGCCGCTGCCGACCAAGCTGTCAACGAGACCAACCAGTCCTTCTGGCACGGACGTCGCATCCGGGTTGAGCACCGGAAACCCCCCACCCAAGCGCGCAAGGGCAACGTTGGTGAGCCGACAAAGTCCCTGTACATTGGCAACATCCCCTACGAGACTTCGGATGCAGACCTCAACGCCTTGTTCCGGGAGCTGGACAACGTGACGGATGTTCGTGTCGCTGTCGACCGCAACACTGGCTGGCCGCGTGGCTTTGCCCATGCTGACTTCAACGACGTGGAGAGCGCGCAGAAGGCATGCGAGAAGCTCGCCAAGGTGGAGCTGGGTGGACGCCCGCTGCGCGTCGACTACGCTGAGACGAAGAGAATGAGAGAGAACCGGTCGTAGAGTAACCAAAAAACCCGCCTTGCAGAGGTCAACCACAATGGAGGGGCATGGAGTTTGAGGCAACGGCAGTGGTGTAATGCTCTCAAGATCCAGGCGCAAATGGCGTGAGCCGTCAACGGCTGTGTATACTAACAGAATGGTGGCTTATGTACCTGATGAGTCCAGTGCCCGCCGACTTCGGTACCTAGCTCGGGCAGTACGGTCAGCTCTGGCGTTTCGACTTGTACTGCTATACAAATGTACCTTTATCTCCCATCCAGTGCCAGCGATCCGAGAATGGCTTCTACGCCGGCGCAATTGACTTGGCAGCAACCGTCTCCCGTTGTCTACCTTATAGTTGCAACACTATAGCGGTAAACTTGAATGCCGCATCCCTAGCACTATCTGTGGAAGGCCGTGACCAGACCGTAACTAGGTAGCTGTGAAATTGAAGAGCAAAGCTGACGGTGGAGGCATCGCATCTCAAAGGCATGGAATGGAGGTCAGGTCCATCTGAACCGGACGTGGTTTTCGCCGCTTACCTGAGTCGGGCAGTCGGGCAGTCGGGCAGTCGGGCATTCAGGGTCTGGGGAGGGACCTCATTTAGTGGGGCATCAGCGGTTGCCTTTGGCGTTCGGCCTGTGAACGTTGAACGGTCCGTCCGTCCCTCGGCAATCCTCGCGTGCCTCGTGGACTGCAGGTGCGGGCAAATCGCCAGTGACCTCACAATCCCCGGCCCTGGTACCTTACCTACCGCCAACCTACCTGCCCGCCCCGTCCCCTGTCTGGCTTTGTCACGCATTCCACGGTTGGAGCAGCTGCCCTCAGGTGTTGAGTACCTTGGACCTAGAACTGCGTCCTCCTGGCAACGTGCAGTGGGGTCTTGCCCACCCTACCTTGAACCTTGACCTTGGACTTTGACCTTGACCTTGACTCTACCTGCTGCCTTCACATTACTTGCGACACATCTTCCCTTACGCGTCTTGCTCCTCGCAACGACACGACGGTATCCTGATGCCAGGCTCGCCACATCTCCCAAGCTAGATTCGGACGCAGCCAGCAAACATGTCCTTCCTGGGTGGCCCCGAGTGTTCGACGGCGGGCAACCCGCTCAGCCAGTTCGCGAAGCACACCCAAGAAGACAATAGCCTGCAGCGGGATCGTATCAGGAATGGAGGCCCCCAAGGCGGCATGGCCGGCTTCCGCAGCGCAGCGCAGCACGGTCCGCAAGACGAGGTAACTTGTTCGCGTATCCCACAGCCATAGCCCAGTACTGATTGATGCTCCCATGTGCCCTACAGATGATGAACGGCTTCCTACAGCAGGGCGGTCAGCTACCCAACATGCCCGTCGAAGGCATGAACCAGCTTCGACTAGACCACCCAGCGCACGGCGTTCATCTGCGCGCGAACTCTGCCTCTCCCGCCTGGGCAAACGAATTCCAACAAACTCCCCAGCCCGCGATGGAATCCGCCTTCAAAGTACCGCAGGCGTCTCACTTCAGTCCCGACGACTTCGCCAAGTTCCAGCAGATGCAGAACCAGGCGAGTTCGTCGCGCGCAAGTCCCATGCCTTCGGCCATGCCATCCTACCAGCGGCCTACGATGGGCGTCGGTACGATGAACAACATGGGCATGGGCATGGGCATGGGCATGGGAATGGCTGGCGGCATGTACGGCAGTCAGATGGGACAGTTCTACAACCGCCCCGATGGCCAGGCAGCGGCCGGTCAGATGGATAAGGGCAAGGGAAAAGTCGTCGAGCTTAACGACCAGCAATGGGAAGAGCAGTTCAAACAACTTGAGCTACAGGACCAGGAGGTCAAAGCTGACGACGAGGCTGCAGCCATGGAACCTGAGTTGAACAAGCTCGACGAGCAGATCCTCGAGTCAGAGACGAACGAATTCGGCGACTTCGAGTCTATATGGAAGGGCATCCAGGCAGAGCGAGCCGCGGCGAAGGATGCGGTGAATGAAGATGAATGGGTTGACCAGTTCGCGGACCCCGATTGGGCCCAACGTTTCGGGGACTGGGATGGTCTGGGAGGCAACAGCAGGCTGGTCGGTGACCCGCATATCGAGAACTATCTCTTCGAGGAAGACAATCTCTTCAAAGACACGCCCAACCCTTTCGAAGAAGGCATGCGTATCGTGGACGAGGGAGGCAACCTCTCGCTTGCCGCGCTCGCCTTTGAGGCGGCCGCGCAAAAGAACCCCATGCACACAGAGGCCTGGGTCCAGCTCGGCATCGCTCAAGCGCAGAATGAAAAGGAGACTGCGGCGATCCGGGCGCTGGAACAAGCCAAGAAACTCGACCCCAACAACACTACAGCCCTGATGACACTGGCCGTCTCGTATACGAACGAAGGGTACGACAGCACGGCGTATCGGACCCTGGAGCGGTGGCTGTCCATCAGGTACCCTTCTATCATATCACCGGCCGATCTGTCACCGCCCTCTGAGCTGGGCTTCACAGACCGCCAGCAATTACATGACAAAGTCACGAAGCTATTCATCGATGCAGCGCGGCTCAGCCCTGACGGCGAGCACATGGACCCCGATGTCCAGGTGGGCCTGGGCGTCCTTTTCTACGGCGCCGAAGAATACGAGAAGGCCGTCGACTGCTTCTCCTCGGCCCTGGCATCATCGGAACTGGGTGACGTGAACAACCAGAACCAAGTGCACCTGCTCTGGAACCGGCTGGGGGCGACGCTGGCGAACAGCGGCAAGAGCGAGGACGCGATCGCGGCGTACGAGAAGGCGCTGACGCTGCGGCCGAACTTCGTGCGGGCGCGGTACAACCTGGGCGTCAGCTGCATCAACATGGGCTGCCACGCGGAGGCGGCGGGCCACCTGCTGGCGGCGCTCAACATGCACAAGATGGTGGAGCGCGAGGGCCGGGAGAAGGCGCGCGAGCTGCTGGGCGGCCTCGAGGGCGCCAGCGACGCGCAGCTCGACGCCATGACGACGCAGAACCGCAGCACCAACCTCTACGACACCCTCCGCCGCGTCTTCACCCAGATGGGCCGTCGCGATCTCGCCGAGCGCGTCGTCGTCGGCGTCGACCCGGACTCCTTCCGCGGCGACATCGACTTCTAGGTGAGGGAGGAGCGACCGCGGTCCGGGGAGATATGGGTGGGTCGGCGTCCCCGGCGGAATGGGCGTCCCCCTGATCGGCAGTTTTATCAACGGGTGGTCCTACTTGATAGGGGCGATGGACACAAACGACAGGTCGCCGGGCAACTCCAAGATATCCTCGGTCCGTGGCGGCCGACGAAGGTGTAGAACCTCCATCTACTGCTGAACCTGCGGTGCCTTCGCGCTATGAAGATTTCGAGAGCATCTGCTGGCTGCATCGGTGATAGCTAAGATGTCATTTCACGACATATGCGATGTTAAAAGTGTTCAAGTTCGATTGGCGAGTGATATGGTATAACATAGGTCCCCTTTCCTTCCCTTAAGCAGTGCGTAGGTGCTTCTGTTCTATACTGAAAGTGTCCATCGTACATGCGCCCCCCCACGTCATCATTCATCCCTCTACCCATCTTGCTCCCCAGCCCCCCCTATCCCTGGGCAGCTGCTCAACATCATGTCCACCTCACACCACTTTCATCCCCCAAAAGAATAAAAAACCGGCCCGCGAAGCACGTAGAATGTCAATCAACATCCCCACCTACGGAAGGATCACCAAAAGACCGACCGGCCGTCGTCGTCTCCCGGAAGGTAGGTAGGTTGGTGGTGGGGATCCACGAGCCCAGCCCAGCTCAGCGGGCGGGCTACCTACCTAGCCGAGGACGGCGCGTCCTCGCCCCCGCCCCCGAACACCCGCCCGCTGCACGCCGGCAGCGGCTCGTCGCCCGCCGCCTCCAGGCCCAGGCCCAGCGTCCGCAGCGCCGTCGTGCTGGGGGTTGCCGACATGGCTTGGCTTGGCTTTTGCTGGGGGGGGGGGAGGGGGGTTTCTCGGGTAGAAGGGTAAGGTAGGTAGGTAGGTAGGTAGGTAGGTAGGTAGGTAGGTGGTGGCAGCAGCAGTAGTAGTAGTAGTAGTAGCAGAGAAGGAAGTGCTTGCGACTACTGGAGATAGTAGATAGAGATTGATGGATGGATGGATGGATGGATAGATAGATGGCGAGGAGATGATGATGATATAAGCCGTATGTACCTAGGTAGGTAAGTATGTATACGGATGGTTGATGGTTGGTTGTGTGTATTTGTGTGTATGTGTGTGTGTGTGTGTGTGTGTGTGTGTGTTTGTTCGAGGCTCGTCTCGTAGGTAGGGAAGAAGGGTTGGTTGGTTCCTCGACTCAGCGGGGTGGACGGAACGACGACGACGACGACGACGACGACGATGACGACTTGGATGGTAGGTTGCTTGCTTGCTGCTCGTCGGTGAAGACAGACAGACAAACAGACGGACGGACGGACGGATAGGTAAGGTTAGGTACTTAGGTAGGTAGGCATTTATCTCACATTCCATCTACCTAGTAAGTAAGTAAGTACTGACGTAGGGTTTTATAGCTACCTACCTACCTTACCTACCTTGCCTTATTAGAAAAGGGGAACGAACCAGCGACGACGGGTGAGGAGGGTAGGTGGTGTGGAGTCGATTGGTAGGTCGGGACAGCCGCATGTCACCGGGTCACTCGTATTACGACACCTCCTCCTCCTCCTCCTCCTCCTCCTCCTCCTCCTCCTCCTCCTCGTCATCCCCCGGGCCCTTGGAACGAACTTCCACGAAAAAAATCCCATTTCGTTCGCCCCCTGGCCGGTTGGCACAGGGTGAGATGCCGCGGGTTGCGCGGTTTCTGAGTCACCGATCCCCGTCGTCAGGCTGCCTCGCCGCCGAGCGTCGGTTGGTTAGATGGATGGATGGATGGATGGATGGATGGATGGATGGATGGATGGTTGGGTTGGGCGGCCTGCTTTGTCGACCCCGTTGGGTCCACGGCTGCCGAGCTTGGTTTGGTTGCCTCTGTCGCCTCGTCCGCCCTACGCCAACGAGCCGGGCGAGCAGAGTATCACCGCACCCCTGCCTGCAAGTCACCGATCACCGAGCAGCCTTCCATCGTCGCGAACTCCTGTGGTGTGATGTAGGACCACCGTCTTGCCACCGCTCCGTAGTAGAGAACCAACGCCATAGGGCTAGCCCCAGAACCATCACATCACGCTCGCCTTGGGGGCGAGTCACAGTGCCATGAGCAGTATTGTTGGTTCAACATTCCATTGTGCTATATACAGTTACAATGGGCTGACTGTGGGTATCTCGAAATCCCGATGCAAATGCGCAAGTATTCGTCGTCTCTCATACGCCCTTTTCCTTCCAAGGGGAAAATCGGTGCTGCTGCTGCTGCTGCTGCGGCGGCGGCGACGCGTTCCGCGACAACAAGGTGAATATATTGATACAAGGAACCAGAAAGGGCGTAGACAACACCTTTGCCCTGGTGTGGTAATGTGTAATGATCAAGACGATCATTTGACTCCAATAAAGCCAATACCGTTGCGCGCAACGGCGACAGCCTTCTTCAAGGCCTCTTGCTCCGTGTCAGTCCACTTGACCGAGAGCTCGTCCCAGACGCTGCCCGGGGCGTTGTATTCCTTCTTGTGCTGGGCGTGCATGTCCTGCAGCCGGCTCATCTCACGTGGGTCGCCCGAGCCGCTGAAGACGACGAATGCAGTGCAGGGCGGGAGGGAGTCGTAAACGCGCTTGATGCGCTGCGTCAGGTTCTGGACGCATGTCTCCAGAGACACGCCAGACATATCGGGCGGTTGCCAGCCCTCCGAGTTCTTGCTTTCTTTCCACCAGCCTTGCAAGGCCTCCAGCTCCCGGAAGCGCGCGAACACGAAGTCAACCCCACCGGCAGGGATCTCTTCGGCTGTTGGATCTCCCTTCACTGCGCGCATGATACCCTCCAGCACTTCTTCATCTGAGCTGCAGCCAATGGGAAAGTTGGCTGCTGCCCCGGCGCCTTTCATCGGATCTCCCCAGTCGATCATCGCGCTGGTTTTGCCGCGTCGGACGCCACCGGTTGCCTCCGCGCCTCCGTTTGCGCGGTACGCAGTCCCAGCTCTGTGCAGACGACGGAACAGGTTCTCGCCTTGCGACTCGTGACTCCCCCAAGATCGGCCCTTCTCGCACTTCTGCTTGACAAGATCGAGGCAGGCCTTAGCGTCCTCCACTGAATCATGACCAGCTGCACGGTTCTGGATCTCGCGCTTCAAGAAACGCTGCGCGAGGAACTTCAGACTGTTCTTCAGAGGCGGCCCTCGGTTGTGAGGGAACAACAAGGCGGTGTCGACGATGAAAGGGTGGGTAAGTCGCAAGGCCTTGAGGTCCGATTCCAGGGAATGGCCGACGAGAATAGTACGAGGATGAAGAAGCAGGAGCAATTGCTGCTGTACATCCTGCAAGGTCGTGGTGATAGGAGCAAGCATTTCCTCCGTGATCCCAGAGTAACGGGTGACGTAGTCGATGATGGGCTTGTCAGGCTTTACAAGCTGATCCATTACGATGGTGCCGTCCCAATTGACGACACTTATTCGCGTCAAGGAGAACTCTTCTGGACCTGTCACGCACATCTCACAGTCGAGTGCGAGGACGTCACGACCTGCCGTGATGCTCCCCTGCTGGATCTCTTCCTCCGGTACATTGCCTTCCTCCATACTCCGGACATTGGTGTGAACCCATCCAGGTAGGTCTTGGAGGTTCTTGCGACGCTCGGGCGGGACACAAGCGGGGTGTAACACGTAGCCATTGGGCTGGAAATCCTCGGGCATCATCAGAAACTCGGTGATCCTGGTCCTCTCGTCCTTCCAGCCCGTGGGCTCCTTGGCAGGCCGTGCTCCCTTGTGACCCTTCTCTTCCTTGGTCTTCTCAGCCGGTGCCGACAGCATGGTGCCCATGGGCGAGCGCATGAAACCAAACTTTTCGTTCCCAGAAGCTCGGACAGGCCAAAGATGGGGAAACATATCGGCAAAGTCCTTGAGGATGTCCGGAAGCTCATTCTTCTTCAACAAACGGGGATAATAATCATCCGGTGAAGTCAGAACCCGGGGCCTGCCAGGGTCGGCCGAGTGGTCGTTGTAGGTAGAGAAATCTACATCCTGCTTGAACATAGCCTCTTCAAGGCCCGGGACGGCGATGGCAACGATCTTCCGAAACTGGGTTCTGTTGGCGATGGCCACCCACTGCGGGGACACTCCGTCGGCGTAGATGTAGAGTATCAGGTTGCGCAGCTGGTCGAGGGTGATTTTAGACTGCAGCTTCGCATTGTAGTTGAAAGTAATGGATGGGTAGTTTGATGAAGTAGCCTGGGGTATCTTCTTTGTCTTCTTGGCCTTCTTATTTGCCCTCTTCTCGACGGTCTCCCACTCGCCCTCGGTATTGGTCTCGTCGTGAGGCCGGGGGCGCTTCTTGATACTGGCATCGCTGTCAACCGTCTCGGTGGAGTTGGATTGGTGCAGCTCGGTGGGTAGTAGATGGTCAGCCGAAAGCTGCTGCTCAACGGGAAGCTCGTGATCGTGGTCGGCAGAAAGCTGCTGCTCGATGGAAAGCTGGTGGTCGGCAGATAGCTGGTGGTCGGCAGCAATATCGTTGTCTATGGAAAGCTGTCCGATGGGATGATCCTGCTCGAGCTTGATCTCTGACTCTGAAGGCATATGCGACTCAGCAGTATCCAGCAGATCCGGGTGCGTCGCATTGATGTCTATCTCCGGGGCATTCGAGATGATGGAGAGCGCCTGAGCCATGAACCCGTCAGGTGAGGTGGCCGAGGTATCGTCAATGGCCGGGATGGCTTGATCGCTGGTAGTGTCGTCGTCCATTTTCGCCGAAGGTGTGGTGTTGAACTTGAACGGGCGAAAACTCGACGCCTACGTACGCGCGATGCGGATGGCAGAGTCGGCATGCATGCAAGAATTGACTCGGCAGGCAGATCGCGGCGGTACTCCGTCCCTCTGGGTCTTCTAGGGCCCTTGGGTCCAACTGCAGCGGGGGTTTCCAGGCCTGAGATCACCTCAGCTTGCAGGGCCTTGGAAGTTGAGAGCACGCTAGCTTATCGCTTATCCGCCCCACACAAGCTCCCAGACCCTGAAGTACTTTACTTCACCTTGCCGCCTCAACAACCAACTCGTTCCCGCCTGCCTTGTTCACTAGAAGGCTGTATGTCAATTCACGACCGAGACACCCTCTATCAGGATGGACCAAGTCAATTGCTCTTGCGCCAACTGCCATCACCGCATCGGCGTCTACCCAAACCTCTGGACGCAGCTCGGCAAAAGTTATATCAGTCCCATTGTCACGTCCCACCTTGAAGTGAGCTAGGAACCTTCGGGCGAGGTACGAACTGGGGAACAGCACACTCTGGTGAAAGGATGCCTTCTTCAAGATGTTGCCTGCGTACAATGCCAATCTGTCATTGGCCTCCAGTGCTTAGACACACCGACTGTCAACCACGTCCTTCACCCGTAAGTTGTTCTGATAGAAAGCCCACTTACCCCAGCCTAGCAATGGTTGACCAGCGGACAGAGCTCAGCTCTTTCTTCGTATCTCATCCATTCTCACTGTCAATTTCGAGAGCAAAGGGGATGTAGACCTTGTCATCCAGAGGACCCTCAAACTCAAAGAGCAATCTCACCACTCTACCAGCAATGGGTCAGAACTTGGCCAGATACTCGCCAACTTAATCGTTCAAGGCGAACAAATTCAACGACTGGATAATGCAGGCTACCGAATCATCAACGCCTTCGAACATGCTATCAACCGCATTGATCGAGGGGTCAAGAGCCTTCAAGACGGCATAACCGAGCTGCATGAAAATCTGACGGAATCACGTGGCAGAACAACTCACTCGGAAGCCGAAACCATCTCGCTCAAGGAGCACTTGAAAGCTGCACCGAACGCAGCATCCGATATACCTCGGTATGAAAGGCTTGAGCATGAAATAGGTTCTGCAAAGGAGGCATTTGCCAGTGCCTGCCAGTCTTTGAGAAAAGACATCCATGATTTCGCCAAAGAACAGCACGAAAGGCATCATGCTGTCAAATCAAACTTTGACAGCATAAGTAAGGACCTGGCAAACATGCGCAAAGAACTAAGCGATACGAAGAAGGTAGCGGAAGCGAGCGTCGTAACATGCAGTGCCTATGCTACCGAGGTACAGTCCTTGAAGTCTGAACTGGAACAATTCAAGGGAGAAGCAGCCCGTGATCGGCGGTATAAACCTCTGTCGAACAACTGCCCCCTTCCAACTCCTGAGCTTGGCATTCTTGCTGACAACATTACCAAGATTGGCCAAAGGGCAAGTCAAGTTGAACCTTTGCACATGGAGATTGAGCTACTCAAAAGTCGGATACAAAGGATGGAATCCGAGACCCTTAACTCGGAGAAGATACCACACTCAAACCTTGATTTTCAAAGACCTCTTAACTACCATCCTGCCCACCTCACGCGCGGATCGCCACTCTCGCAACTTGCTGGGGCGGCCAGCAACACTGCTGTATCCTCTACAGCCACACCAACAAAGTCAGCAAAGAGATCTACACTCGTTGATAGGAGTGGTCTGTCGCCAACGCTCAACGGGGAACCATCCTCTTCAGGTACGAAACCTACCAAGTCGCATCGAATCACAAAGGCCGGGGCAATAGATAAACGTTGTTTGAAGCGAAAACACGTATACCCACAGGAACGAGGTCACATGGTTTCAGGAAAGCAGTAGGCAATAAACCTTTTCCAGTTGCAAGAATTACCTCCATCGAATCCTACCCCCCTAGACTTGACAGGCGAACCTGCTTTAGGACCCAAACTCCTCAGTCATTACCGGCAGTGCGAACTCGGACAGCTTCTGTATTGGTTTCAACACAGCCGTCTCAAAGAATCGCCTCTCTTCTGGAGCAGAGGGATTTCTGACGAGCGCCCTGACGAGCGCCTGCTCCGTCTCTCGCCCAGGCAAAGACTCCAGATCGTTCAGCAACGCCATTGCCTCCTGGCAAATTGCCCATTCCTTGGAGTGTGCGGCCGGGGCATAATGCATGACGAGCATGAGCACTACCTGGCACATGGTAGCTTGATCCATCTCGCTCAAGGCCTGTTTGATCTGTGAGCTACACCTCCCGCCCGTCCCCGATGACGGGTTGGCAGGGCCAGTATTGGCAAGCAACTTGGCGACCATGAGCAGACCCTTCACCCTCTGCGGTGCGAAGGGCATGGGAGCCCTGTACGGATCGCTATGTAGAGCTAGAAAACAGGAGATAGCCAGACTATACTCGTACCTCTCTTGCTCGCTGAAGTACATGCTTGCTTCCACCAAGACTTGCGTGAGGGGCTCGATGGCGAACATGTTGGCTTTCCGTAGATCCGCGCAGGTTTGCCATCGCGAACGTATGGCTTTTGCTCTGTCTGGCAAGCTTTGTCCGTGTAATGGACCAGAGCAACTCGAGTAGAGCGTTTCAACATCCCTCGAGAGTGCCCCGGAACGGATGATTGGGGGTTCCCGTAGGTTTTGCACCTCGGGTACCAGACTGAAATGGTTAAGGTCGAGGTGAGGGTAGCGTTGACAGACCTGGTAGACATCCAGGTCGTCCCTGCAACGGACGCAGCTACAGTCGAAATGATAGCGTGCTTTTAACGCTTCCCGGCGCTGTGAGCGGGGAAGGTGGTTTTCTGTAGACCCTCGCGCGTCAACCCTTTATCCTCATAGGTACCTACATAAGCTTAACCACGACCCCGGGAGTCGACTCACCAATATAGGAGATCACAACCTCCTCCCCTTCCCTGATCTCTTGGCTGGCGTGCAGCATCGCCACCCGGCCATGGAACTGGACGAAGGCGTTGGGCACGCACGAGTGGTTGACCATGGCGAGGGCCGGGTTGAGGAACAGCCCCGCCTGCCCGACGTCCGCGTCCAGGCGGTTGAACGAGTTGACTTGCAGCTAGATTCGCGACCAGTTAGTCAGTTGTCTTTCGATCCCCTAGGATATGCTCGCTCTCCTTCTCGCGGATGTCCCCTCCCCACGCGTGCCTGTCCCCTACCACGCACCGAAATCCACAATGAGAACACAAGGCACACACATACCTTACACAACCACTCCACCGCCTCCGCAACTAACTCCTCCTCCTCCTTCTCCTCCCCCCCGCGCCCGAGATAGTGCACCGCCGCCCGGGCCTGCAGGTGCATATCGGCCCAGACCTCCCCGCGCTTCCGGAACCCGCTCGCGTGGCCCCGGAGCCCGCGACACGCGGCGCGCAGCCCGGGGCGCGCCAGCAGCTGCAGCAGCGCGCGCACGGGCGTGGGCAGCGTCCTCCTACCTCCTCCTACCGCCCCCTCCCCCGCGGCCCGCCGGAACGCGGCGCACTCGCCGCGCCGGTGCGCCAGCCGCGCCCAGTCCGCCTTCTGGCACGCGGCCCCGCAGTACGCCGCCGCGCGGCAGCCCGTGCAGCGCCGTAGGGTTGCTGCGGATGAGGGCGTCAGGCAGTAGTGGCAGGTCGTGGGCAGGCTGGCGCGGTCCGGGATCGCGAGGCTGCAGTCGGGTTCGCCGGAGCCGCCGAAGACCCCGATTACGCCGCCGGGCGCGAAGGCGCGCGTGGTGCTCAGGCCCCGGCCCCGTGATGGGGTGGGCGAGGTCAGCGCCAGGCCCGGCGGGGGTGTTGTCATTGCGGGGTTGGCGGGAGAAGGCGCGGCGGTGGTGGTGGTGGTGGTGAAGAGGCTGGGTGGGATGGGTGAGGATGAGGTAGTACCGGTAATACCGCAGCTGAATGTGAACAGATCTCGTGGGTTGTTCCTAGGAAAAATGTTCGGCTGCGCTGTGCCAAAAAGGTCGCCTCAGAACATGGTGTCGTCTCCTCTTATTAGAATGCTGGATGTTGAGATCGGGCGCCGTAGCTTGATTGATGGTGAAGGTTTGCAGCTGGTGTGTGGGGATTTTCGCAAACGCGGTGGCGTCCTGTCCTGCCCGCCGGCTGCGAAATGGACTCGCGACACACTTGCATGTTGACTTCAGGGCGGCCAGAATCACGGATCATACATCTTTGGTGCTTCTACTCGGTACCTTACGAACCTGTTGATCTCTGGCACGTACTGCTCTTACTAGCTACCAAGGTAGCTTTTATCTAATGCTCTTTATTCTTACGCGGGTCTTGCTTAAACGAGCCCTGCAGGTAAGCCGGGATAGTCTAGACCGACCGCCTGATGCATCCTTCGCGACAAAGAGCTGCCGTTAACTGTTCTTGGCACAGATTCCGCGTCCCAGACCGAGTGAGTCATGTCGGGCGAAGATAGCATTCTTCTTCGAGCCGGCGAAAGCCGCCGGAGGGCTGGCTCTACTTATACCTGGTTAGGGACGACGAGGTCCTCCGGTCGCCACGGCGTGATGAGCGACTGGTCCCGTCCACCACCGCCACCGTCTCGAACTCACCAACGATGCCACTGGAAGTGAAGCCCGCGACCGCCGGCGACGCCCTGCGCGCCGCCACCATCGAGCACGTGGCCTACGCGCCGAACCCGCTGAACGACGTCCTGTTCCCGGGGCCCTTCGCGGCGGACGCGGTCGCGGAGCGCGCCCGGGAGATGGCGCAGGTGCTGGACCACGACCCGACGGTGCACTGGCTCAAGGTCGTCGACACGGACCTGGAGGGCGAGGCGTCCATGGTCGCGTTCGCGCAGTGGCACGTCGTCACGGCAGAGCAGCGGCAGCCGCCGCCCCGGACCCGCGCGTTCGGCCCCGGCTGCAACCCCGAGGCCTGCGAGCTGCTCTTCGGCAGCATCGCCCGGATGCGCGCGAGGGCGCTCGGCGATCGGCCGCACGTGTGTAAGTGCTTTGCCGCGTCTAACCCAAACATCATCACCTCGTTCCTCGGGCCCGGAATGCTAAGCTGCCGGTTTTCAACGAAGACCTCAAGTTCTTGCAGACGGACCCGAAGCACCAGCGACGAGGGGCCGGGGCCATGCTCATCAGGTGGGGTGTGGAAGAGGCCAAGAAGCTGGGCCTGGTGGCCTATCTGGAATCTTCGGAGGAGGGCCACGAGCTGTACAAGCGGTGCGGTTTTCACGATATGGAACATGTACCCGTGGACTTGAGCAAATGGGGCGCAACGCAGAAGAGTAATTCCTGGTCCATGATGTATGAACCGTAGGTACTTCCTTATGCCACCTAACAGTGGGGCGCCGGTGGTTTGGTACTGTACCTTACAGTGACTCCAATTAAGTTTCGACCAACTTTTTTTTTCAACGCTTTCGTTTTTTCTTTATTTACTTCTAAATAGCCACATATATACGTAAGAAAATTAATAAAATTGCTAGTATATACTTTTACCACTAAAGAGTTTTATTATAATTTTTTTAAGTTTTAAAAACGAAAATTAACGTAACTAGATAAAAAAGTAAAACTAAGGTTTTTTCAATATTTTTAAAGTTTATATGTTAATTTTTTAAGATATTTATATAATAGCATTATATAAAACTTTAATTTTATACTATGTTTTACTCGAAGATTTCGAATTTTAAAACCGTTTTTTTATATTATAAATGGTTGTTGTTTTATAGTAATGAATAAGGAGTGAACCTTGAATTTTTTTAAAAAATTCCGATTTTACATAGAAATTTCTGGTTTTTTTTTATACTTAACTTTTAACCTTAAAAATCTTTACGAAAAAAAATCGTAAAAAATCAAAACCTGGTTATATTAGTACATTAAGCAGTTAAATATTTTATAGTTTAAAAAGTAATATATATGGGGCTATACTCGTTAAGCTGCACGCTTTTAAAGTTAGTGTGTTTTGCTGTAAAAAAGACACTTGGTCGAAACTTAATTGGGCCCACTGTAGCCAGTTGTGGAGTGCCTCTTACCTACCTAGGTACAGGCAAACAACCCCCTGATCCTCCCGTCTGTAATCGTATCTTTTGCATCATCGGGCTTCACCAACTTCCGTTCGGGAGAGCCCCTTTTCGAAAGTGCTGTTTGTTGTTATAGACATAGAGTCCTTCGTTTGCTTAGAACCCAGCTTTCGAGTTGCACGCCTCCTGACACCACAGCAAGTTCCCATCGTGTCACCCCCGCTTTCGTCATCACCGTCAGCTCCTTACCATCACCGCCCCAACCGCCCACTCTCGGCTCCGGCAGGAAACCGCCATCATGATGTCTTCCTTCTTCAGGACGCCCCAGGACGCCACCGTAGGCCCGAAGCCGGACCCGCCGGCGCCGCTGGCCAACACGTGGGACGTCCGCGCGGCGGCGGGCGAGCCGGTGGCGGTGGTGCGGGTGCGCAACCTGGCGAGCGCGATCCCGGTCGGGCGGGACGCGTGGGGGCGGGCGAACAAGCTGCAGCCGGTGCTGCTGTCGTCGGAGGTGTCGTTCGCGCGGGCGTTCGGGACGGCGTCGGCGCGCGACGAGGTCAACGCCGAGACGGTGCACTACGGCAGCCTGAGCAAGACCCTGCTGGGCAGCCTGGAGCTGTGGGGGCAGAACCGGACGGCGCAGCAGACGCAGGCGACGGGCGTGACCGCGAAGGCGGACGCGGCCGCCGACGCCCCCCGCACCGCCGACGTCTTCCAGCTCCTCTGGGTCCGCATCACCGGCCGCACCGTCGACGGCAGCCGCGTCGCCCTGCCCCCCGACCAGGTCCCCTTCCTCGACGCCGCCCGCCTGCGCTCCCTCGCCCTCTCCATCCACCTGCCCAAGGCCTCCCTGCTCGGCGCCGGCGTCAGCCTCGCCACCACCGCCTGCTTCAAGCCCCAGCCCGAGGCCGGCCAGAACCCGCTGCGCTCCTACGCCCGTACCCTGCGCCTGCACGGCCTGCACGTGCCGACCCTCGTCGGCGTCAACGACAACGAGCGCAAGGCGAAGCAGATGCTCGTGGCCGACGTCGAGATCGAGCGCTTCGACGTGGAGGAGGACGTCCACAGCGAGCTGGAGAGGCTTGTGGTCGAGGTACGTCCGATGCCCCTGGTAACTGCTTCGTTTCTCGGAACGAAAGGGACGAAACGCCGCGGACCCGCTGGCTGACCATCTACAGACCATGGAGGGCTCGTCCTTCGAGACCCTCGAGGCGCTCGGGACTACCATTGCTAACAAGATCCTGCATGACTTCAGGACAGGCGATAAGCCTACGACGATGAAGGAGAGAGGATGGCAGGTGAAGGTCTGCCTAGAGAAGCCCATAGCTGTCCCGTTTGCAGAATGCCCGGCCGTCGAAGTCAGAATGGGGCAATAGCAATAGACGTCTTGTTCTTGGAACGGCTTATACCCATGACTGTGATGTCAATGGAAACGTCTTACCTAGGGATCTGTTTAGAAAATAAGTAAATAATGTCCATTGGCTGTCTTGCTCTCGATGGAACCGTCCTTTCAGGTAGGAAAGTGGCATCGAAACGCAAAGCTGCCTCTGAGGCCAAGCCCATCTACACCTTAAAGGCCAGTGATATCTCCCAAGGGGAGTATGTGGCCGACTATCCACTGGAACCACGGGTCTGGCACCACAGGTTCACAATGGTGTCATCCTGACCTGTTTCTCTGCCGTACAGCGTTCTGTGCTCTCCAGGCTGCCACATATCAGCTTCTTATATGATGACCGACTATATTAGCCGGCAGGATTATATCCAACCCCAAGGCCCCACAGATCAGAAAAGGGCAGGGGACACACTCTACAGAATAACCCGAATCGGCATAACTTACCGCATCGAACCATCGGAAGGAAGTGAGCTGATTACAGCTGCCGGGTTCAATGCCAACGCCAGACCACGTGTATCCACGGGCAGAAAGCTTTCCACTATATGCACGTCCAGCACTGACTAACATGCAGGGTTAAGTTAAATTCTAGATTCACGTGGCCGTACCTTATAAACGCCATGGTGTCCCGTTGAGGTGGTGGTGGTGGTGCTGGTGCCCTCAACGTTTTCTTGTATCTCGTCCGCGTCACGAAGCTCCGATCGCGGAAACCCCGAGCACGACGACAAGCCACGATGCTGCTCCCCAGCGCCCCCCAGGTCTTCGCCACGACGGCCTGCGTCGCGTGCGCGGTGCACGGCGCCTCGCTGAAGCAGGTCACGGACTTCGGCACCAACCCGACGAACCTCAAGATGTACACCTACGTGCCGGACCGGCTGGCGGAGAAGCCGCCCGTCATCATCGTGGTGCGTAGCAGCGTACCTACTTACCTACCTACCTACCTACCTACCTACCTACTATGAACAAACAACCCTTCCGATCCCCCATGACGAAGTAATCAAGTTGCCCACGAGAAGACGCGGCCTGGCTAACGAACGTGACCCGGTTACCCAGCCTCACCCCTGCGGCGGCTCCGCGCAGGACACGTACGGTCGGGTGCAGGCGCAGCTGCCGCCGCGCGCCGACGCGCTGGGCTTCGTGCTGATCTTCCCGCAGACGCCGAACTCGTGCTGGGACAACACGTCGGCGGCGTCGCTGACGCACGAGGGGGGCGGGGACACGCAGGGGCTGGCGAGCAGTGAGTTTCGGGTCCCGCTCCTCTTCCTCCTCCCCCTCGCCGCGAGGCGATATCTACTACCAAAGGAAAGTAAAGTAGGCACACTAACACCGCCGCGCCGACAACCAGTGGTCAGGTGGGCGCTGCAGGAGTACGCCGGCGACGCGGCCCGGGTCTTCGCGACCGGCTCGTCGTCCGGCGGCATGATCACCAACGCGCTGCTGGCCGCGTACCCGGACCTGTTCGCGGGCGGGGCGTCGTTCTCGGGGGCGCCGGCGGGGTGCTGGGACGGCAACGCCGCGACGGCCGGGGCGTACTGCCCGCCGCGGGGGGGGACCTTCAGCCCCGAGCAGTGGGGCGACGTGGTCCGCGGCGCGTACCCGGCGTTTAACGGAACGCAGCGCCCCCGCATGCAGGCCTGGCACGGCACCGCCGACGCCGTGGTCGCCTACCGCAACCTCGACGACCAGCTGCGCCAGTGGAGCGACGTCCTCGGCGTCGCCTTCGCCGCCAACGTCTCCGCCGACCCCCAGCCCGGCTACACCAAGATCGTGTACGGCGACGGCGACCGCCTCGTCGGCTACAGCGCCCAGGGCGTCGGACATATCGTACGTGCTGCTGCTGCTGCTGCTGAGGATGATGATGCGTGCCGCGACCTTGGCCCACCTGTTCTGGGTGGCGGATCCCCGATCCCCGCGCTGACTGCGACGATTGGACAGGTCCCGTTTCACGACGAAGAGGTCCTGAAGTTCTTCGGACTGCTGTAGAGCTCGCGAGAGGATGGGGGTGGGGGCTGGCGTATCTCCAGTGGTACTGGGGAAATGCATTTGGGCGCTCTTTGGGACTATCAATCAATACCATATGAGTACCTAGCTGGGACGAGCGAGGTCGACCCAGGGGAGGGGTCCTCGCGTAAAAGGGCCATACGGTTCTATTAGGACTACACTGTGGTGCGGATGGCCTCGAATCGTCATCAGACTTTGCGGCAGAGAGGCACGTCCCCGTGGGTGATCTCGTCGACGAATGCGGGGTCTGGGTCGAACAGCATAACATGGAAGTGTTCGACGGCCTGGATGGATTTCAGGGACCGCCAGTTCTTGAACCAGATGAACTGTTTCGGCAGGTCAGCGGGCGTTTGCTTGATCGTAACGAGCCGTTGTCGTCTACTTACGTGATCTCTCGGCATTCTCGACCCAAACGTCGTGCGGACGTAGTCGTCTATCTCAGCTCTTGCGTGATCCGTGAGATCGTCGGTCACAGGGTCCTCTTCCAGGTCGAACTTGGTCCAGACGACCAGGTGCACGATCCTCTTGTCTATACCATACGGCCAGTCATTCCACAGAATCTTGATGTCCTCGTCGAACTCGAAAGGCTTGCCCTTGGGCTGGATGGGCGACGACCAGTGCAGCCGCTCATCGAGGACGAAGTTCATGACACTGCCGTAGTCTCGTCTCAGCTTCCAGGTGTACTCCAAGTACTTCCTCAGTTCCGATGGTAGCCTCTGAAAACGCTCCAGTCTGTTGTCCGCAACGATCTTCTGCACCTCGGGCCATGTGGCGATCTGATATTCCGCATCGGGCGTGCTGATGATGCCAATATCTTTGGCGCTCAAGCCGCGTATAGATTCTGGACACTCTTCGGTCCTCTCCTCCTCGGGCACATTCACGTGCCAGTAAGGCAGCGTATCGAGACTACCCATATTGTGAGTGAGGCGGGTGGTCGTCGCTACCTTGGTGATCAGCTAAGTTAGGGGCGGATGGTGATCAGATCGAGATGGTTTGCAACGTTGACGACCTGAGCGAGCTTCGAGTAGGGGCTATCGGTCTGCGGGAGTGGCTGATCCAGGGACGGCCCCCAAGGGCTAAAACACGAAACCCCATTATTCCCATTATGGATAAGGTGTTTTTCGTGCCAATCAGACGCGAGTTTACTCACTCTCCGCCTCCGACGCCTCGCTTCGAACCGAAATCTCGAAATCTCGAATTCATGGTGCACAAGAGGTCGGACAGTCACCTGTCAGCTGAATATCTGCTTCAGCATATCTATCTATTGTTTGAGAGTCCGCTCAGCTATCCGCCACGTCTAAATCTACTTGGGATTGCCGTCTGGGGTGCCTTGCCCGGGTCATGGAGCCGTGGTCCCGGTCTTTTGACTCCGAGCCCGCGCAACTTTGACAGAGCTTTGGTGGTTCTCACCCACCCAACAAGCGCTCGACGGGTGCTTGTTGGATCGATTCTCTATCACTGTACCTCCTGAACTTCACATCTGAATGCCACGCCCGCTACCCTCCACCCGTAGGAGATGGCTCCGGTCTATTGCGCACGACATGACATACTGGTGATATCTTCCAGGAGTTCTCTCCGGCTGATGGAGACATGGTTTTCTAATTCTATCGCCTTCTCTTGTTTTCTCATTCGCCTGCGTTCGACTAATAAGGTCCCGGCTTGTCAGGTGGTCTGCTCAAACAGGATATCCCTGGCATTGTACGCCTCGCTCCAGAGTCAGATCTCTCAGTTTTACCCCACGTGGGAGCAGAGCTCCGACAGGCAGTTTCTTAGGATGTGTATGACGTAGATTTCAGGAACGTGTCAAGCGTGTCTCTGGTACGGCCAAGGGCACGCCAGCCCCTCTGCTTCGCTGTACTCTTGTGCTGACGGAACATATGATTAGGTAGTTGACCACAGAGAAGCAGAGAGGCATGGCACCGTTCATGTGTTAATCAGTGACTTCGTCCCCTCGGTTCTTCTCGAGGCGGGGTTGGGGGCGCCAGGCCACCCACGCCTCGGCAGCTCTAGCAGCATCCGCGCACAGCTTTCTGATGATTGCGAATGTTTGCTTCTGCAGTACAATCGAGATTGGCAAGGTGGTTCCTGATTCTGCAGTGAATTCTTAGACTTCGAGTCTCACTTTAGCTCCCGCGGGAGCTGAGATGAGGCTGACCCACTTAGTCGGAGAGGCGCACTTTCGGGTACGGTTTGCGAGACGGGAACTCGTGCAAAGTTCAGCAGGATTTCGCGTTTGCCTTGTTTTTTCTACTAGCACGAGAATACCTTGAGCAGTTTCAATGCCTACCAGTATACCTACACAAACGAAGACTTACGAATCTTAGGTACCAAAGTCGTTGGCTTGGCTAAAGAACAAGGTATAACGAGCAAGGTGCCCGTCGACTGCCGCTCCAATGGATTGGCATCTAGCCAGCCACCTCTACAACCGAATGCGACTGACACCCAGAACGCCGCGCGATAGACACAGGCCTACGAGCTCAAGGAGGAATAAACACAAGGAGTAAACTTATGGGCCGATAGTCGCGATGCTACACGACAACAGCGAACCCAGGCTGCCATTCGACCATGTCTTGTCTTCCGTCCGATGCCCCGCCGCACGTAGCATTCTAGTAACTGTGCACCGTAGGACCGGAATGGCGTGGCACGGAACGGTCGAAGCTTGAGTCTTTGGTCAATGGCCCCTGACATACCAGGTAGGCACCTACCAGGTACGATAGCCTCAATGTTCAGGGTCCATGTAGGTACCTAGGTAGGGTCTTACCGACTCGTGGAAACGCCAGGCCTGCTTCGCTTCCAAGAAAAGGGGTCGTTCTACCAGACCTATAATTATCGTAGCATACAGAATCCAGCTCGCCAATTGTGGCGTCGAACGCAATCTGGATCTTTCTGCAACCATGTAAATTCACGGAAGGCAAACCAATCTCCCAATAGTTGGCCAGCCATGGCCCGGACAAGCCACGGGTGAAGGGGCGCCGAGGGGCTAGACACACCGTGCTGGATATCAGAGCCAACCCGAGGTGCTGCTAGTGCACTTGCTCAAAGCCCGACGAACTCTGGATTCAGGAAGCTGCATAGAGATCAGTCAACACTTGAGCCGCAGGCATTTTATTGAGTGAGCGGGAGGGCAAAGAGGGCAAAGAGTATCCGTACAGCTGCAGCATGTACAGCTCAGCAATTCGAAGTCGCAGATCAACCTTCCTTAGCCCTATAAAAGGCAACGTCCCAGGTGAAAAATGCTGAGGTGACTCTGTTCCAGTTCCTCACTTTCAACTCAGCATCCGCCCTTCCTCTCCGATTTGATTGATTGGTTGTCATCAGTCGTGTTGGATTCGTTTGTCAGGTATGTGGAAGACCCGTTGCCATCCCATTGTCCAGAGGCAATGACCCGTGCCCTCTGCCGCCTCCCTCCCTTCCTTATCGCTTTGTTGTCGCCGTTGCCGCTGCCATTGCCCCCCACTACCACCACCAGCGAGCGATAGACAGAGATTGATGCGCATGTGCTGCCATGTGATTGCTGCAAACGGGCTGCGCTACGATGATTAGGGGGGTGGTACAGTCGCAGGTGGTGCAGCGGGATGGCAAGCAATGGCAAAGTTGCCCTTCCAAGGTTGGCAGAGGAGGCGGGCAAACGTGGATCAGCCCAGTGGGGAGGGCGAGATGGACAAATGGGAATGCGAAGCTGCGGAATGCGACAAGAGAAAATCCATGTCCAGCTGCAGGAGCTGCAGTGGCTTGAGTGGTTTCGAAAGTTCGAAGAGCTGCTGGCTGCTGGCTGCTGGCTGCTGTCAGTGATGAGGGGTAGCATCGGAGCATTGCACAGCAGAGCAGGTGCGAGATGTGCAAGGATGGGGGTTCATTACGTCAATCGTGCGAGCACACAAGCTAATCTTTTCTGCCTTCAGCTTCACGCACGCCCACGAAGACGAAGAAGAAGAAGCACACACACCTGCCACTGCCAACCTGCTGCCGCTTGCCCTTTGCTTGCCCTTTTGTCAAATGTGAGGAAGGAGACACCCGCCTGCCCGCCTGCCCGCCCGCCACCTTCAAGTCATCAAGCAAGTACCTACCTAAGTACCTTATTACTGACTGACTGACCTTGCCTTATCCAGTGCTTGCCAGCGCAGTCCAGCAACATCCATCCACTGCAGTCCGGCGCCCAGACCCAACGACCTACCCCGCCATCTCAGCTGCAGGCCTGCTCCATACGGCATCCGTCCGTCACCCTAGCCCAGCACCGTCCCAGGCATCGTCAACAAGCGGCGAGCCGCCCCTCGGAAACTTCACCTCCTTTTTCTTCCCCCACCGACACGTTGCCCGCCTGTCCTCGTCTTCTTCCCTCCACCCGCGATAGCTTCGTGAATCCTCTTCTTCACTCTCCCATTCTCTCTCACCCATCCCCAATCCCCAATCATCCACCATGGCGCAGGCAATCAAGAGCGCGCTGCCCTCGCACCTCAAGCCTGGCAACGGCAAGGACGACTCCGACTTCACTGGCAGACACCATGGCAAGACTCGATCCCACATGGTAAGTTAGCTGCCCCATCGTGACACGTCCCAGAGCGCACCTGGCCTTACCTGGCCTTTCCGCCTTTGTGTCTGCCCCTATTCTTGCACCACGCCCTCAGCACAAAGCCCTCCTGTAATCTTCCCCCTCGGATGATAGTGTTGCCTCGCAACCATATTTGACCACCTTTGTCCCCGGCGCTGGCTGCCACACGCAGGGCAATCGAATTGCTGCTTCAGGTTGAAGGACAGTCCTCTCAGGCACCAGCAGCTGTGTAGTCAAGCTTTATCTACCTAAACGACGGCGCCAAAGGTCACTGGGCTACGCCGATCACTATCGCGTTGCCCCTACTTGCCTACCACATCCCACATCCCACATCCTCTATCCATCCCACTTTACCACCCTAATAACTCCCCTTACGCGCCAACTCCCACTACGAACCGTTTTCGGGTCCCGATCTGTTTCTGCCACCCCCTGCGCGCTGCCCTCTGCCCTCTTGCTTGATCCCAACTCGCAGTATCACCATGGCCGCAAAGCTAACAGACGACTCGAAGGCTTTCGAGAATGCCTCGACCAATGTCGCTGCCGCTCAGATGCGCAATGCGCTAACTGAGCTGGCTGAGACCGTCAAGGATCCCGGCCAGAAGAAGGTGAGTTACACTTGTTTTGACCATGGTGTGCGACCTGCATTATTAACCTTCACAATAGCTGTTCGAGACCGAGATGGACAACTTCTTCTCCCTCTTCCGCCGCTACCTCAACGACAAGGCCAAGGGCAACGCCGTGTACGTACAACCTCCTCATGCCACCTGCTGCTGCATTGCATTCGGGGAAAAGGAGAAACTAATAGGCTTGCTGCAATAGTGACTGGGACCGCATTGCTCCCCCCGCCCAAGGTCAGATCGTCGACTACGAGGACCTTGCCAACTCCGAGTCCGTCGGTTTCCTGAACAAGCTCGCCGTCCTCAAGCTGAACGGTGGTCTCGGTACCTCCATGGGTTGTGTTGGCCCCAAGTCGGTCATCGAGGTCCGAGATGGCATGTCCTTCCTGGACATGTCGGTGCGTCAGGTCGAGTACCTCAACCGAACATACAGTGTCAACGTCCCGTTCATCCTCATGAACTCGTTCAACACCAACGACGATACCGCGGCTATCATCAAGAAGTACGAGGGCCACAACGTTGATATCATCACGTTCAACCAGTCGCGCTACCCGCGTATCTACAAGGACTCCCTCCTTCCCGTCCCCAAGAGCTTCGACTCCAACATCGCCGAGTGGTACCCTCCCGGACACGGTGACGTTTTCGAGTCCCTGTACAACTCGGGCGTCTTGGACCAGCTCATCGAGCGTGGCATCGAGTACATCTTCTTGTCCAACGTGGACAACTTGGGCGCTGTCGTCGACCTGCGCATTCTGCAGCACATGGCCGAGACCGAGTCGGAATACATCATGGAGCTGACTCCCAAGACGAAGGCCGACGTCAAGGGTGGCACGATAATCGACTACGAGGGCTCCGTTCGTCTGCTCGAAATTGCCCAGGTGCCCAAGGAGCACACCAACGAGTTCAAGTCGATCACCAAGTTCAAGTACTTCAACACCAACAACATTTGGATGAATGTCCAGGCCATCAAGCGTGTTGTGGAGAACGACGAGCTCGAGATGGAGATTATCCCCAACGGCAAGTCGATCCCCGGTGACAAGAAGGGCGAGTCCGACATCTCCATTCTGCAGCTCGAGACTGCTGTTGGTGCTGCTATCCGTCACTTCAAGAACGCCCACGGTGTCAACGTGCCCCGTCGCCGCTTCTTGCCCGTCAAGACTTGCTCTGACCTCATGCTGGTCAAGTCTGACCTGTACGCCGTTAAGCACGGTCAGCTGCAAATGAGCCCCAGCCGCTTCGGTGGTGCCCCGCTCATCAAGCTCGGCGGTGACTTCAAGAAGGTATCGGACTTCCAGAAGCGCATCCCCTCCATTCCCAAGATCATTGAGCTCGACCATCTCACTATCACCGGCAATGTCAACGTGCACCGCGGTGTTACCCTCAAGGGCACTGTCATCATTGTTGCTACTGAGGGCTCCACGATTGACATCCCTCCCGGATCTATCCTGGAGAACGTTGTCGTTCAGGGAAGTCTGCGCCTGCTGGAGCACTAAGCTCCCGCCGTAGTCTTTGCGGACATATCTTCTTGTTTTCGCCACCCTGCGAAGCATTTTGATGCGAATCTTGCCTCGGCTTTAGCTGTCTTCACAAGCCCATCGGCCTTATAGACGTTGACAGTGGTCGCTCACCACGGACTATGGATAAAGGCGTCTTCGGATGCCAGGGGGTTAATGAAAACAAAAGCACCCGCGTGCTTCCGACACGCTGATGGAGGATTGTCTCTGGGTTCTGGCCATGACTATAGAGTAGTAGGACGCACTCTACGAGGTTTGCGGCAATCAACGGAACTTTCAGACAATGGCGATCCCAATTGTGACATGTGATTGCTATTTATTGTGCGTGCTTGAATCAGAAGGTTATGTTACGGGCTCTTTGGAGCTTCAGTTCTCGAACGTAGTCATTCATTCATATATCCGTCCACACATCGGCTTCGCAACCTCAGGTGTTGATCGACGCTTCTTCCAATCGCGTTCGCCAGATCGGAGACAACCAGCGTAAACCAGTTTGCACAGCTCTATGCTTGCCAAGATGGCCAACCAATACGCAGAAGCCCAGGTATGTACGTAGTGGCCACAGCTTCACTACCTCGCGCGCGTCAGCTACCGGCCGATTCCGACCCGGCTTTCCAAATGTTTGAATGCCGTCCGTCGTGTCTCGTCATCCTCAGGAGCCCAGAGGAACGTGGGTTAGACCACGCACCGGTTTCCGTAGCTCGCTGCCCATCCCGCTCTGCCTACCGCGATACAGCTTTGCATGCCGTTCACTTGCCCTTCTTGCGGCTGCAGGCGGGACAGTACCAGCGGCCTTCGGGGCGGGAGCGGAGGCCGACGCAGTTCCAGTGGAACCACTCGTAAGGGCAGTCGGGGTCGTCACAGGCCACCATGTCGCCGTACGACACGGCCTGGCAGAGACAGTACTTCTTGCCCTCGTCGTCTTCGTCGTCGGACCCGCCGCCCCCGGTGTCGGCCGACGCCGCGTCAGACCCGTCGTCCATGTCCGAGTCCTCGTCGTCCGAGGGCCGGTCCAGCATGTCCTCGTCCACGCCCGAGTGGTCCGCCCCCGACGACGCCCGCTGATGATTCCGTTGCGTCGTGTGATTCGCATGCCGAGGGACGGGCGTCCCGCTGCCCGCGCGCGAGCTAATCACCCGCTCGTCGTCCCGCGGGGACTCTGCGTCCGATAGCTCGCTATCTGCCGTCGTCGAGGCGGGCGAGCCCTTGGCGTGCGCCGCGCGCTTGACGCGGGACAAGGTCGACTTGGACGTGGGTGGCTTCTTGCGCACGACCCCGGCGGATGGTGTACCCTTCCGTCCCGTTACCGAACCGCTTCCCTTCGAAGAGCCCCTCGGCCCCGCGCTGCCTGCTCTTCCGGAGTTTCCCAGCACGCCCCCCTTAGGGGTGCCAGGTCCCAGTGATGAATGCCGGGCCAAAGCGCTCGAGGGGGCGGGTAGAGTTCCCAGACTGGAGTTTGTACGCGGGCCTCTCTTAGGAGCACCGCTTCCTGGTCCAGCGGAAGACTCGCGTTGGTTGCGATTGAGTATCATGCTAGCGGCAGGCGTGGTCGGGGCGGAGTTGGAGATGTGGGTATGGGACTGGGCATTTCGTATCTGCGGATTGGAAAGACGGGCACCGGAAGGCGTTGCGTTGTTGAGGATGGGATTGAGGGGGTTCGAGCCCGTCGATACGGCGAGGACTCGGAGGCTCGTATTGCTATTGTTAGCCGCGCTCGGTCGTATCAAAGAAGGTATCTCATCAGGATCGGTGAAACCTGGCTCGCCCTTATCGCTCAGCGACTTTATGTAATGATCAAGCTGGCGGACATGTTTGTCGAACAGCAACTGTTGCTTTGAAGCAAGCTTCACTTTTTCCTCCGCAAGCTTCTCAGCGCGAGCGTAGTTCTCCGAGATTATGTCGCGCAAGGTCGACTCCCGGGAGAAATTAGAGTGGCTGCCGTTAGCTTTGATCCATTTCTGAATTTTGAGGTCGCTCTCTTCGATGGTCTTGATACAATCGTGATAGAGCCGGTCTTTGTAAGCGAGCTCGTCCTGAAGGAAACGAATCTCTTCGGGCAGATTGGCGGTGCGATTGATGAACTCTTCGAGAATGCTAGCAGGGTCTTGCGGCTTCTCCTTCTCCTCGACAGAGGGCGCCATCTTCTGGACGAAGTCTATGGTAAGGTCGTCTCTAGGCATGGCTGTTAACCTGGCCCTCTTTCGCGGAGCACGCGCGCGGTGTGTGGGCGGTGACTAAGGCAGCATGTAGGCAAAGCAGGTGCGTGACGGGGTGTGTGAATGCGACAGGGCACTGATGTGGTAGGTAGCGAGCGGCCTGACGATGTTCGGTGTTTGTTTGGATGCCCACGTATCTCTTCCTCCGTGAAAGGTGTCGAGCTTGCGCCACCACTAGGTCTAGGCCTCAATAGAAGGCAGACTCAAGTATGCAGACGGTGTGATGAGGAGGCAGGCAGTTTGGATCGCAAGCGAGAAGGAGTGAATCTGAGCTATGGCTCACCTTCCAGACTGGGGATCTGCGACTCGGGAAACGAAGCATCAGTCAGTTACCCAGCGCGAGAGAGACCAACCCAGACCCTCGGAATGGACCACCAGCAGGACGGGTGTTGCGCAGGTTTTCCGTGCCTCTATCCGGAAAAGCGAAAATTACGTCCGGTAGCTGCAAAGCGGCGCCGTAGGTACAGAAGATGGGTTGGCGGCGGGCGCAGGAGGTGGAGAGCGGGTTAACGAGAAGGAGAAGTGGATGGCGATGGGAATGGCCCGGGCAGCCAGGGCTGGACCCGTAGGCCAGGGCAAGCTTCCCCCCATTGGTTCGTCTTTCTCAGCCTCTTCAGGCCTTGGCGCGGGCATTGTCGGGCGAACTGAGGTGAGGTCGCGGCCGGGCATTGGTCAGCGGGGCATCTCGTTTCCATTCTTTTCAACGCCACACGTGGCAGAAAGCAATCACCATCCAGGCAGGCCAGACAGGCCAGACAGGCCAGACAGGTGCAGCAGCGCTCGGGATCGCCTACCGGCCGTAAACTATCTTAGCTAATACTGCGGGTCCTATCCGCATGGAGTAAGGTGGATGCTGTCGTGTCCGGGCCTGCTGGTGCTGGCTGGAGTTGCCCTGCATTTGCGCTTTGCGCTTTGCGCAGGTCAGTTTGTCAGTCTTCAGCCACCAATCATTCTCATCTTCACCTCTTCATCTCATCCTTCGCGACGACAGCTTCCTTACCCTGAACTTGCTTACCCGACTATATCGCCACTCTGAGGTGCCGGAAGAAAGCCAATCACTCCCGTGCTCGAAGATCCTGAGCATACTGGAGCCTGGAGAGAAGATTCGAGAGCGGCGTGGCGCCATCCACCGTGGTTACGCGACTCCCGATCGATTTCACATCCGTCCCCAGCCTATCCCCATATTCCTTGTCATCCTGGCCAGCCTCTTCGCGCCGGAGCCTACAGTAGTGATAACGAGTTCAACAACGAGTTCACCTTGGACCGGCGACTCTGGTGAGCTGCGACACATCGAATATCAACGCCGAGTCAGGCATCGGTGGCGCTTAAGGCGCCTTCGGCCTCTTCGCCTTGCCCTGCCCGGGGCAGCTCGGCCTCCGGAGGTTTTCGCGAATTCGGCCGGCCTTGCGCACAGGTCTATATCCCCGCCATGGAGCAGGATCCCACGAATCCATACTCGTTGAGGCTGCCCAAGCCCAACTACCTTCCTCACAATGTGGCAGCCGACCCGCCCGTGGTCAAAACCTTCAACAAGCCCTTGGGCAGGCCGAGCGACATGGAGAACGCCGCCTATCTGAACAAGATCAAGCGATTCGCCCACGAGCACGGTATCACTAAGCCCAAGGGACATACTGTCTCATTCCACTTCAATCCTGAGATGGAAAGACACCATTTTGGCCAGACACATCCTATGAAGCCCTGGCGACTAACCCTCACCAAAAGTCTGGTGTCGGCATATGGCATGAATTTCGCCATGGACAACTACACTGCGCGCGCTGCGACGTATGAAGAGCTCACATCGTTTCACACCAAAGATTACGTCGAGCATCTAGCCACGGTTGCTCCGCAGCCACAGCCACTCGACATGGACAACCCGTACCCTGATCTTAGTTTCAATCTCGGTGGTAGTGATTGTCCCTTGTTCGAGGGCCTGTACAACTACTGCTCTTTGTCAGCCGGTGCTTCGCTGGACGCTGCGAGGAAGCTGTGCGCAAACCAGTCAGAGATAGCCATCGCATGGGGAGGAGGCCTACATCACGCCAAGAAGTCTGAGGCATCGGGCTTCTGTTACATCAACGACATCGTCATCGGCATCCTACAGCTCCTGCGCTGCTTCCCTCGAGTTTTATACATCGACATCGATGTCCATCACGGAGACGGCGTGGAGGAAGCCTTCTTTTCCACTGACCGAGTGATGACCGTTTCCTTCCACAAATACGACCCGATAAATTTCTTCCCGGGCACAGGCGCCTTAGAAGACAATGGTCCGAAGAGCGAGTACAATCCCGGAGCGCACCATGCCATCAATGTCCCGTTGAATGACGGCATCACCGATGAACAATACTCCTCCCTGTTTCAGAACGTTATCTCGAGGGTCATCGAGAAGTTCAGGCCCGGCGCCATTGCCCTCCAGTGTGGAGCTGATTCACTGGCAGGTGACAGACTGGGAAAGTTCAATTTGCTCGTCGAGGGACATGCCTCGTGTGTCGAGTGGTGTAAGAAGTTGAATATACCGTTGCTGATATTTGGTGGGGGTGGCTATACACCCAGAAATGTGGCTCGAGCGTGGGCGTACGAGACAGCTGTCGCCATCGACCAGCAGCACAACATCCCCAAGCTTATTCCTACACATACGCCATGGCGCGATCGCTTTAAGAATGAGTCGCTACTCCCGACGATCCAGCAGATCTTGGGTGAACCACGCCAGAACCGGAATACCCAGAAAAAAATGGCCGAAATCGTACAACATGTTACAGAGCAGCTGAGATTCGTTAGCGCCGCTCCCAGTGTGCAGATGTCCGTCATACCGCCAGATCTCGGGCCTATCAGAGACGAAGTCGAGCAACGGATTAAGGAGGAATGCGAGGAAAGGGACGAGCTTGGACGCAAGCTACGAGAAGAAGCCGTCGGGGATCGGATGGAGTTGGCTTGAATCTGGATTTGAGTACTCCATGTCTCGAAGGTCAGGCCAGCTTACCAGCGCAATTGCGCAGTCTTGAGTCGGACAAGATTGGGTACTGTACTGAATATATCAGTGTCACTGCTTGCCAAGTAGCTCCCCTTTACTGTTCCTCACAGATATCTTGCCCGGCAGCCGATTGTTTGGGCGAACGATATATCTCGATGGTCGGATTAGGGAGCTGGCTTTACGTATCAAGACCTGGCGGAGAAGACCGGAACGTGAATAAAATTGCATTTTGAACAGCCGAGTAATGCACGCGAGCGCGCGTCTGCAATCCTTTCCCACCTTCTCCCTCCCAGACGGCGGGGAGGAAAACTCCATCCAGTAATGGTCTGGACAAAGTCCATGTCTTCCAGGCGAGCAATGGCATTTGTGACCCAGCGTCAAAGGGGGAAGATCTGGTCTCCATACCCCAACGCACTGATGCCCTCGTAGCAAGAGCAGCCGATTTAGTCAAGAAACGATGCATAACCGACTCGATCCCACTGCATTCAATACATCGAGCATTGTAGTCCTTTCCAGCCAATCGTGACGGGCTGTCTGGCAACGGCGATACTGTACCTGACTCCCGATTGTTCCTGTGGAGCGCCTCGGAGAAGCATCACTCAGCACCTGCATGACCCCGCTCCTCGACCGACGAAGCGAACTACTTTCCATGAGAAACTATATGGCCAGAATATAAAGATAATCTGTCCTTTACAAACTGACAATCACGGCCAAGTGTCCTGGGGATCCTTTTCATACCCTTGGTCTTGGACGTTCGAGCTTGACTGATCGATATCCCTCCAGTGATCATGGATACGACCGAGGACTTCAGCCCGTATCGGGCAGATGGCAAGCTGGTGAGTACAACGTTCTACATGGCCTCGGGTATTGCCAGATGCTGATAAGGAGTTCGATAGTATGGGTTTGTGTGCGTGGTTACTGGGGCCAACCAGCCCCTAGGGCAAGCCATCGTTCGCGAGCTAGCAGGTCCGTGTGTTGACGCAGAACTACGAGTTGGGCTGATGCTGATATACAACACCCACAGCTCATGGGGCTGCTTCCATCTACGGTGAGGTGAATCCGATGACCACGGATGCGTCGAGAGTCATGGTTTCGGCAGACAGCTGACAGTGTCTCGAAAAAGCCTGTGACAAGACGGCCAGCTCCGAAGCGGATTCCTACAAGAAGTTGGTAGAAGAGGTGGGAAAAGACTACCCCAACAGCAAGATCATCCCGTACCCCTTCCACGTGAGCAAGGAAGAGGAGACATTGGTGCTCATCGACGAAGTGCTCAACGCGTTCGGGAGACTAGATGTTTGGGTTTGCTCTTCGGGTCTACTGGGCCCCTCGTCCATCGAAGCGACGACGCCGGACGACCTGCAGAAGTGCTTCGAAGTGCACTCGATGGCGCCTTTCTTTGCGTTGAAGTATGCGCCGGCAGCGATGGCCAAGTTGACGGAGAAGCAGTCGTACCCCAACGCAGCGCCCAAGTCGCAGAAGTACGGCAGCATCATCGTCATAAGCAGCGTCGCCTCGGTACATGGAGGGTGCTGGGGGCCCTGCTACACCATGGCCTCCCATGCGGCTCTCGGAGTGGTGAAAGCCGGCGTGGCCACGTTGAAGGGCACGGGGGTTCGAGTCAACTGCGTGTCGCCGGGGCAGCTGGACTGCGGCGTCGATCTTCAAGGTGTAAGTCCAGAACCCCGGCCAGCCCAACAATGCAGGCGGTATATGGTAAGGTTAAGTACTTACTTACGACACAGTTCGACATGCGAGGCATGACTGCACAATTCCCACCGGCGAGCCTCCAGAAGCCAGAGGTAAGCGACCGGGCAGCTTTGGCGATGGCGTCCCCATTCTACCTAATCTCCGGCATGGTCTGGCTGACTGTCAACGCAGGTGCAGAAGATGACGATTGGGCTGGAGCGAGTTGGCAGGACGCAAGAGGTCGCGCGGGTCGCCGGTTTCCTCGCCAGTGGATTCTCTTCCTACATCACGGGGGCAAATCTCATCGTCGACGGTGGTTCCTCGTAAGTCCCCTGCCCTGCCGTACGGCCTCGTTGGCGGTTCTCGTAGCTGACGTGATGTTTGCAGCGTGATGAACCCCTTGACCATCCCTATTTGATCGATGAGATAACTTGAGACTTGGTTGAGACCTTTTGTAGCTGTTTGTAGGAGACAATGGAAGGGAAATGCCGTGGCTGAATTAATTACAGCGGGTTTCCCCAGCGACAAAACAGCGGCTACCTCCTAAGGTAACGGCGCATTCCGCAAACCCCATCTTGACCCCACCTCCGACGACGTGCTCCTGCCTGCCGTCTTATCAAGAATGAGAAAAAAGTAGGGCGATAAGGTTCGGCTTCCTGATGTTCGCTGCCCTGTGCTGCCGTACTTGTACTTCTCTTTCGTCTTCAACTCCCGTCCTTTTCGTGAACAGCCCGGCATCTTACCTCCTTGAGTGCCTTGCCTATCATGTCTGCCCCGCAGTTCAAGAGCGTCTCCAGCGCCGACGCGTCTGCGGTTGCATCCACGTGCCGCGACTATGGCCTCAGTGAGGCCGAGTTCAAGGAGCTGCACAAGCGCTGCGTGGCGGCCAAGTCGACTGCGTACTGCCCCTACAGCCAGTTCCACGTCGGGGCCTCGGTGGTCTCCGACAAGGGGGCCTTTTTCGACGGCGCCAACGTCGAGAACGCCGCCTACCCAGTCGGTACCTGCGCCGAACGCGTCGCCCTGGCCAAGGCTGTGACCGAGGGTCATCAAGGCATCAAGGCGGTCGCTGTCGCCACCGATATTTCGCCCCCAGCCAGCCCTTGCGGCATGTGCCGCCAATTGTAGGATGCTTATCCGCCCCGTCCAATCGTAACACCCGCCGTGTCCCAGGGAGAGTCAGCTAACCGCGTACAAAGTATTCGCGAGTTCTGTAAACCTACCGCGCCTATCATCATGTTCGACAAGGATAACAACTACATTGTCCTCCGCTTAGAAGAGGTAAGCCAGGCCTGGTGCGATGCTGGAGTGATGCTCACCGCAACCAGATCTTGCCTCTGTCCTTCGGCCCGGAGGCGCTTCCCCCGCCAAAATCCTTCGCATCCTCCTGAGGGCCTACCACGCGGCTTCGACCGCCGGCATACCAGCCGAACAAGTGACTACGACGCTGAACGAGTAAGGGCTGATTACGGAACCATATCCGCGTTTGCTTCCGAGGCTCGCACGATCCTGATGACTTGGTTTACCGTCAAAGAGATGTTCCCCTTGCTTGTGTAGAGCTGGTTGCAATATTACACAATTTTGATTTTCAACGACTACAAGTAGCGTCCACGCCGTGAGCTAGATAGCCAACACAGCCATCATTCTTCCTTACAGCAATCAACTCCCCGATTATGTCGGGTGTTTGCCTGACGAAGTCTCCAGACCATTGTTATAGACTCAGCGTCGTTATAGACTCAGCGTCGCCGTCTCCATTATCGAACAAAGCATTGCAGACATCGATGTACATTCCCAACTGGGGAACAGTTTCAGAGAACACTGACCAGAACATGAAGCCAAGCGCTTAAGAGACGTCTTTGGTGCAGTGCCTCACTGTACTCAGGGTACCGGCTCATCTTCCGAGGGCTCCGTCCGTACTCGATGTACCATATGGCTGGCTCGCACGTGGCTTTTCCCCCAAACTGAGGGCCAACACCTAGCGCAGACTGGCACCTTCGCGCGTACCTACACCTTTGAATGTGAAGCAAGAAGAAAATGCGGAGAAGGCGGAGAATTGGGGATCCTGAGACTTCATGGATAAGCATTGGGGGATTGGAGGCTTTGCTGCAACCTGCAGTCCGCTGCCCAACCACAGGCCGCATGTGTATTATCATACACACCTCGCCTAAAGACGGGGGTTTTGTGTAGAGTCCTAGCAGCGGCAGGCCACGATATCCAGACCACGATCGAGTCCTGTCCGGCGCCGATTTACATGCAGAGAGGCTGGAAAGAGAAGAGCATGGCGTTCCTGAGAGGCTCGCCACCAATCCCGATAGACCCGGGTTCCAGTCACGATTCGATGATCGGACGCCTATCTGTCCCTCCATCCGCAGCAAGTTGCAAAGAAGTCTAACTCGAGTCGTCCAGGATCTCTGCAGTCCCAGACGGTGGATGACCAGAGCCACAAATGAAGCTCATTCCCACATTCCCACATTCCCACATTCCCACACAATCGGACAAGACACTACTACCCCGTGTCTTTCGAGCCTAATAAGCGGGCGAGGTGACCGTGTTGGCAAGCGTTGGCAAGTGACACGACGAAGCGAGCTCCACGGTTGGGGAAGCCTCGTGGTCGAGATGCTACATAGCAGTGCCCAGATGGGAGGGAATCCGGGTTCACTGCCAGGATTTGGACTAGGTGGTCCGGGGTAGCATACGCGCACCAATGGGCAGATGGATAGTCGGACCGGTCGCCAGGGATCTCCACTGGCGAGTATCACGAACTGCCTCGACTGCTTGGCCAGCCAGCTCTCTCCGCACTTCCTGCCGGTCCACCTCCCCATGGGCTTGACTCCTTGCTCGTGGAGCCTACCCATTGCGCCGGGGCCAGGGAGAATGGAGGGCCGCGTGGGCCGCCAACCTCTCCCCGCGTCTGTCCTGGCTGTTATGCTTACTCCGGACTCGACCCCGTTCTCCTCCTCACTCGGACCAGGGACGACATCCAACTGAGCGCAGAGGCACACCATGCGCGGTGAGTTCTCCTAATCCTAGCCCGATGGCGCCGTCGAGAGCCCAACACGGTGGAGTTTCCGCACCTATGGCAGCGCATAGATGGCCCTTTTCTCACGAGATCTGCTTCTCCTGGCGTTCCTGGAGAGGCAGCATGCACCGAGCACCGAGCCCTGCCTCTGGGGATAGAACGATCACACCCAAAACAGGTGGAGTATTTCCGCAAGCAGTCCTCGGCGTAACATTAGCTTCTCCTAACCTGTCCTGGGGTGCCATCGAATGCATGGAGCCGCAGGTTCTATCCATGGCCTGTTTCTTTTCCTTAAATACTCTTCGACGCGCACCGTAGGTGAGCCTTTCTCGGTTCTTGTTCTCGTCTCGTCTCGTCTGCCTCTCGTGTGTCATCTTCATCCTATTGTGAAGCGTCCACGGACCAAAGCCGTCACGATGTCGAGATTTCCAAAGATCAGTATGTTCGACCCCCTCACTCTCGCTTCTGAGGCTTGCTTGGTGGTCATACTAACTGTGCTATGTAGCGAATACCTATTTCGTGGCTATCATAGCCACGGTGGGAGGCATGCTTTTCGGTTTCGACATCTCCTCGATGTCGGCCATCATCATCACCGACCAATACATCGACTACTTCAACAACCCCTCTGGTATCACTCAGGGTGCCATCGGTTCCGCTCTGGCTGCCGGCTCCGTTGTCGGCAGTCTGATGGCCGGGCCAATATCTGACAAATGGGGCCGCCGCGACAGGTGTGTATAGCCCAACGGGTTTATATGCGATGATAGGAAACAGGGTTAATTCCTTTGCAGTATCATGCTCGGTTGTATTTGGTGGCTCGTCGGAACTGCCGTCCAAGTTGCTACGAACGGTATCGGTTCTCTGATTGCTGGTCGAGTCTTGAACGGCGTCTGTGTCGGCATTACCTCTTCTCAAGTTCCCGTCTACCTTGCCGAGATTGCCAAACGCGTAAGCGCCATGTATCGTCGACTCGGTCACCCAGTTCTAACAGGATCATAGGAGGTTCGAGGTCGCATCATCGTCATCCAGCAACTTGCCATAGAATGGGGCATCTTTATCATGTACTTCATCGGTTACGGCTGCGCGGCGACCATCGCGGGCCCTGCCTCGTTCCGCACTGCTTGGGGCACCCAGTTCATCCCTTGCGTTATCCTCATGCTTGGTCTTCCCTTCCTTCCTCGATCTCCGCGATGGCTGGCCAAGGTCGGCCGCGAGGAGGAGGCGATCAAGACCTTGGCCAACATCCAGGCCAACGGCAATATGGAGGATCCTCTGGTCATTGCCGAATGGGAAGAGATCACCACAGTGCTACAGGCAGAGCGCGAGGCCGTGGGTGGTTGGAAGAGATTCATCGTCAACGGCATGTGGAAGCGCACAATGGCTGGTATGAGTGTCCAAGCCTGGCAGGTCAGTTCAGGTCACGAGTTCCCTTCGCGGGACATGCGCTCACAGCTGTACAGCAACTTTCCGGCGCCAACGTCATGACCTACTACGTCGGATACGTCTTTCTTATGGCCGGACTCTCGGGCGACGTCAACTTGACCTCGTCTGGTATCCAATACGCCCTCTTCATCATGTGAGTCGGGCTCCTGCCGTTGCAGACCACCCAGGGTTCATGCTGACCAATTGCATCCAGCTTCACCACGGTCACATTCTTCTTCATTGACAACACCGGTCGCCGATCTCTGCTCATCTACGGCGCCATCGGCATGGGCGTCTGCCACTTCGTCGTCGGTGGTCTCCTCGGAACCTACGCTGAGTCCGTCCCGGGCGGTGTCGGCGGGAACGCCAACGTCACCATCAAGGTCACCGGGCAGCCGGCGCACGGGGTGATCGCGTTCAGCTACCTGCTGGTGATCATCTACGCGCTGACGCTGGCGCCGGTGGCGTGGGTGTACGCGGCCGAGGTGTGGTCGGTGGAGACGCGGGCGGTGGGCATGTCGCTGGCGGCGGTGGCCAACTGGCTGTTCAACTTCGCGCTGGGCCTGTTCGTGCCCCCGGCCTTCCTCAACATCAAGTACAAGGTCTTCCTCATCTTCGGCGTCCTCTGCCTCGGCGCCGCCGTCCAGGCCTACTTCACCTACCCCGAGACCTGCGGCAAGACCATCGAGGAGGTCGAGACCCTCTTCGCCCAGGGCGCCGTCCCGGCCTGGAAGACCCGCAAGGGCGGCTCCCGCCTCGAGGAGGAGATCCAGCACGTCCTCGAGCGCAAGGAGCGCGGCGAGGACGTCCACGTCGAGGCCCACGACGCCCGCGAGAAGGTCGGCGAGAACAACACCACCGTCTCGAAGGTTTAGGGTTGGGGGAGGAGGAGGAGGGGTTTTTTATGGCTGGATCCCCCCGCCTCTACAATCTCGGTCGCTTCCTATGGCGACTTGATGTTAGCGGACGGCGGTTTTGGTTAGGAGGTAGATTAGCGGGATAGTCGACTCGCACAGAATCAAGTATCTGCCCAAGTCGCGTCACGCCTTCATTAAGTAACAGCTCCGTACCGTTGCATTGTGGTCGCCGTCAACGCTCATTCTGCATGTGAAGTCAATCGTAGCGTACTAGGAGGGAGGGCTGCCTTGCCAATCGAAATAGCAATGCAGCGCCCAAGCGGACAAAGAGCTTAGAGACCCTAAGTTAGGAGCATCCGGAAGAGGATCGGTCCTGCAGTCACAGGGAGAAAGAGGGCATCTGTTGGCAAGTACAAAGAGCATTCATTCACAGGGTCAGAGGATCAAGGAACACATAGAGCAGCAGATGAACACTGTGTGCAACGAATAGTCAATTGAAGCAATCCCATTACGCCACCCGCACCGCAAACGCCCGATCGAGCATTTCTTCTTCCCTTTTTCATTACGTACGTACTATGCTGGTTGTCGAAGGGGTGTGATCCCCCCACCTTGCTGCGCAACTGGCCAGGAAGCACGGCCAGGTAGGATTCGGGAAGTATTACGAAGCTCATAGAGGTAGGTGAGTTGCGGCCAGCGCGTTCTGCTGCTGCAGAGAAGAGGAGAGTCCTTGGTGGTCGCAACAAGGTGAAGTTCTTACAATCTTATCGTGTGAGGTAGAGACCGTAAGAGTAGTCTCAGAGAGAGGCGATGGAGAAGTATACCCACCTGACCAGGAGATAGCGTATGTCAAGGGCGGGGAGGTTGTTGGGGTCATGGGGAGAATTACCTACTCTTTTTCTGCCAGAGTCAGGTAGGGTAGTCTCGAATTGAGAAAGTCCAGTTTGAGATGACGATCCAGTCGTGAGAGTGACCGACTGCAATGCCAAACCTTGTGGACAGTGGGTGGCCAACTGTTGTGGGTTGCCACAATCTGGCTGGGAGTTTCTTATCTGAACGCTCCAAGCCATTCGCCAGGGGTGTAGCCGCCAGTGCTTAAGTCGCCATAGTACCCATACTCACCCTTTTCTATAAGGGATTTCGAAGAGGGCCAGGGGCAGCCACTGGACTGATAGGGAGGCAGCGGGGGCGCGGCGAGCTTTCTAGCTTTGCTAGAGTATACTGCCAAGGAATATACTGCCAAGGGGGTGGTGCCAGGAGGGGGCTGACTTACTGCGATGGAGCGCAAGTGGATAGGTCGGTATAGTCGTCAGGCGGGAGGAGGTAGTGTGAGGTGCGGATGGTGTTACCTCCTGACCACTAAGGGTACCGAGAGATGGCCGAGGTTCGACCGTGACGCGTTGTTTTGAAGAGGATGAGAATCTGTTGCTCTCACTGAATGGGAGGAGCCCGAAACACCTAGTAAGTATGGTGTATGTAGAATGTTCTCGTGGCGCTGAGAGTCACAATCCGGTTTTGTGCTCCCAAACAATAACCACGACAGGCAGCGACTTCTATCTACTTCCAGCTCGAGTCTTTGTATATGGAAGAGCGAGTCGCCTGCCTTGGTTTTGTGTATCCGGGTCTCTCTTATATAGGTTAGGTCCTCCTAGCGTCTGATATACTGCTCACGGTCATCTTCATAGTATCGATGCCGTGCAGCAACCCTCTCCTGGTGATAGCGCCGAAGTTCGTGCTCAAGCTGGCTTCTAGCGCGCCTGTGCTGGTCGGCGGCACGTATTGCCGCGTCCCGTTTCGAAAGGACGTCCTGCAGGACTGCCGGGAGCTCCTCGAAGCCCTCTGGCGTTAGGGGTATCCGTTGGTCCTGCGCCAACGTGATCGCCAGGGGAACAAGGGCAGAAAGCTTCTCACGATCATCGATTATGATCTTGAGGGCCTCGACCAGCTCCGTTATATCGGCCGGTCCAAGGTCGTTCGCTTGCGCGATGAGCGAAGCAAGCATCTCCATCTCCTCCAGGCACATGGCGGCACGAGCCTCTGCTTTCCTCATGCGCTTTTGCTGCCTCTTCAGGATCCCTTTGTATGCATCAGCAACAGAAAGGGTAGGATCCTCCTCGTCGACCTGCTGGACGTCCCCTTCCTCCGGTGGACTGAGGCTGATCTGTGGAACGGTCTGGGGAACGGGACCTTCCATGGGGACGCGGTCGCCCACAGTCGCCGCGGCGCTGTCATCACTATCGTACGTCGCCAGAGGCGGGAACTGCTCCAGGCTGAAGCTACCGGGGAAAACCATCCCACGACGACGCTCAGTCAAGAGGTCGGACGAAGGCTCCGGCTCCCGGAAGACGACAGACGATTCAGCCGCTGCCGGGCATACCACCACTCGGCGGTTGTGCGACTTGTGTGCTGAGGGTGAATGTGCGCGCTGGGAAGGCAGCTCTTGCGATGAGCTGTGTAGCCGTCTCGATACCGGATGCGAACCTAGAGCCTCACCAGCGGTGCCCAATCGCCGCCGGTCGATCTTAGGAGGCTGGTATGGAGTCTGAGGCACACCCGGGGCCAAAGGCATCAAGGGAGCAGAATGCGAAGGTGGTATTCCATAGGCAGCTTTCGATCGAGGTGGGAGAGGGGCCGGACGCGGTGACTCCAGCTCAGCGATTGGAGCGTACAGCGATGCAGGCGACTGATCGAACGAAGGACGGGCCGGTCGAGGAGGAGCCTCGGATGGTCGCGGAAGCATGGGGGAGCTGATGCTTATCATCGACCGGTCGAGTTTTCCCTTCCCCTTCGCCTTCTCCTGGGATCTAGTCTTCCCCATCCACCGATGGAGGCCATGAGCCCTGTTTGCTTGGTCCGTCTCGGGAGCTCGTGTGGAGGTGCGATCCATTCCATGGCTCCTGTTCGAGTGCGAGGGCATACCATCACGTCGCCCACGAGCATCAGCGACCTGCGCTGAATCTCGGGGCGACGAGTGATGCTGCCGGAATGCCGCTCTACTCAGATCGTGCGAACCACCCACTTGTCTAGACTGGGTAGAAGCCATAGCCAGAGAAGCTGAGTGCTCGGAATCGAGTACTCGAAAGTGCCAAGGAATGGGGGTTGTGTTGTGTCTTTTGTCTTGTGGGCAGCTCTTGAGGTGCCCTGAAGTGTGTCGATAATGATGGAAGGGGGGCCGCATTTGGCAGGGATCGAAAGCGTATTATATAGGATGCAAATCCGCTCGGCGATTTTGGAGCCTGGCGAGGTGTAAACAATGCGCGTTGATCTGGCAAGTGAGTCCTTGTCAAGAGCGAGGCCTGGGCCGTTGCAAGGACAAAGAAAGGGCAGCGTCGGGGCAACACAATCGATTGTGCATAAGTCAACTGTTCGACTACAAGGCACAGCGCCAAAGAGATTGTTGTAAACGTACAAGGGAACTGGGCTTGCACGCTGCGTAAGTCGCGCTGGTGGGCTGGCAGCCAGCGTCGCCGGTTGGGGGACAACGCGCACCAGACACCATTACCCAGGCAACCCATTGCCGTACCCTATCTACCTAAACCGCTTCGTATGCCACCCAGGACCGTCTCTTGTTGCTGCCCTGTCGGCCTGCGATTGAATGTTGACGGTAACGGTGTGGGCCGCTGCACAGCTAATACTCGTTCGGTCAGCGATCGAATACAGAGTGATCTTGGCATTGGAGTGGGAGTTTTCTCTCACCTCTTGGCCTCGAAGAGCCACCAAATTCGTCAGTCTGTCCACCTTGGCCAACTTTCAGTCCAGAGCTCAACCCCACGGAAGGGAACCTGGTATTGTTACGAAGCATGTTTGACGAGACATCTCCAAGTGATGCACGAGCGTGCATGGGATATCGAGGAGACCTGGGTGTTCCGGTAACCAAGCCAGGTACAGCGGACAAACCAATACCTGACGGTTCACCGATCCGTTGACGATGAGTTGAGGGCGTGAGAGGAACATCCGCTACTGTCCTATTAGTCGTCCATCACATTGGGCGCGGGGTCAAGCCACTCACACTGTGCGCCAACAGTCCTCGGCCAGGAACCTATCTGTGTATGCAGAGGCAGCGGTGGTTGAAACGACCCTCCCTCGTGTTGTTGCTCGTACATTGCTGGGTGGCGTTGTCCATATGAGCCTTCATGCTCCTGAGGTATTCCCGTCCTTCGCGGTCCGTCGTCCATACCTGGCACGCTGAAGGACGCTCCATGGATGGTTGAGTCGACAGCATCTTCTGCGGCATCCTGTATTTGGCCCATCATCGCTTTGCGTTTCAGCTTGTCGTACAGTTCTTGCGTTTGGAGCAGCTTGCGATTCTTCTCCTTATAAGCCTGGACTAGCTCCTCGTTCTTCTTACGAAGATGGTCCTGGTCCGTTTTCACGCCTGACGGATGGTCAGCCAGCAAGTACAATGCCTAGGAAGGGTGTTACCTACTGGTGAGTTTATTGTGCAGATCTGTTATCTCGGCATTCGCATCGTTGAGGACCTTGTCAAGATGGACACTGAGGCTGGAATACTTGTCGGTAAGGGTCTTTGCCATGTACTCCTGATAGATACTGTATATTTACGTCAGCACACCTATCGCTGGATGTTGCTGGCGACGAGGACAAGCGGACACTTCCTGGGTCGTCTGGTAGGCCCAGAAGCTGAGAGCACGGCTTGCACATTCCATAATGACGTTGGGGCTAAGACCACTGAGCACGCTGGTTTTGTAGTCCTCGGTCGGGTTGAGGTTCGCGATCACGGCGTCGTCAGGGCTCGTCAGGTGGGAACCACATGCTGGACAGGAATGGCGACTCTCGTGTCTCTGGCTAGTGAGGCCAAGACGAGCAGCACAGTCAGGGCAGAAGATGTGGCTGGCAATCGTTTCTCTACATCAGTAACCGACTTGAAACCCACAACCGTGGAAGATTGCCACTGTAAAGGGGGATGCTTGCCTGCAAGTGGTGACCAGAGCACGGTCTCCCAGCTCCTTACGACACTTCAGCGCATTGCAACGCAGAGTGTGCTCCATGGTGAAGGTCGGGTGAACATTGACAGGATTAGATACCTGCAGCTGTTTCAGGACCATGTTCCAACTTCCAGCGATACGAATCCAATGCCCAGAACTCGAGTGCTGAAGGAAGGAAAGGCCTGTTGTTTGGGGTCGAACGAGTCGATGGAGCTGCATCGTATCTGAGGAAAATCGGCATTTAGGTAAGAAGCCACCTCCAATTCCCCATCTTCGTCCGCTTGCTCTTGCCGTCTCGGTGCACAGATAAGCAAGCTCGCGCGGCAGCAGCGCTCCTTCTTTGGCACTTTGGCCAAGACAACTCGAAGGCCTGGAATGTTCCACCGTATCACACTGGTGCCCCATCATCTCCGGCATCGCTGCCCACGACCTGAAGTGTTAGGTCAAGTCGATACAGAGAAGAGCGCGAATCGTATCGGATGAACCTCAGCTCGCTAGATCGAGATGAGCCGACATCGTCCGGCTATGGTATGTGGCCAACGTGCTCGAGAACGAAGCGACGGCTACATTTTACTGCCCAGCTTGGTTTTTTTTGGCCGCGCACTTACGTGGAAAGCCATCATGGTCTTAGCCTGAGGGCATTGTGAACACCCGATCGGGCAACATACTCCAATACGCGGACGACGTGGGACATCGCACGCATGAACTCGGATCATTCATGCCGCGGACTCGACTGCCATAGAAGCTCTGGGTGGAAGAAGATCGTTGGGGTCAAACCTTAAAGACCAGATAGACTGCAAAAGGGGGGTAAAATTGCTCTTGGCGTACGTGGTCCATATTCAATGCCCCGGGCCTTGAGTAAGGTGCTTCGAGTTCCGATGGAATTGAGGCAAGCCTCAAAGATCGTCAATTTAGTTCGTGTTTGCGCAAGAAGAACCGCCGAAGCAAAGTCATCAAAAGATGTCATCAGTTGTAAGGTAGTGTGTGCCAAAGGCTCAGGGCCCGCCCACGATCATGATAGGCGATTATCCCTTCCAGCCTTAGACAAAGGAACCTCATAGCATCGTGCCACAAAATTCTCCGGGCGGTCAGAGTTAAGACTGTAAAAGGGTCCAAGGGGCCAAGGGGCCTTTACGAATCGAACTCCGTCATGCCACTCCTGGTGAGACTAATCTTAGAGTTTTAAGTCTTGAAAGTCTTGACGATATCCATGCGTTCCAGCCGCCCAGCATCAACAGGTCACCCTGCCTCCGAACAATCCGGTGCTGCAGCCTGCAGGTAGGGTCCCACAGCCTCCACTCAGGGGCTGATGCCTGAATAAATGTCTATCTCTTGGAGGTGTTTTGCCCAGATGATGGGTGGTTGGGTGATTCTTTGACGAATCTGATGAGCTTGAGCGCAGCGGGCGGGAACCGCGGTGATCAGTGGAACCCGGCCGTGCCGCCAACCGCAAGAAGCCCACACCGACCCAGTAGTTTAATGCCATATGCCGGGATCATGTGGCTTGCCGCTGCTGTGAACCTCAGGATATCAGACTAGCCACATCTGAGAGGGTAGGGAGGATCGGATGGGACAAGGATCCCTCGCGTGACGTCAGGGTCTTCGGTCACAGGCTGATCTCCAGACTGGCAAACGCCATCTGAAGAAGACAGTGACTGCGACGGTCTTTTGTCAGATCTGTTAGGTGGGCCCCAGCTTTTGCGATGCGAACCTTAGCACTGGCGACCACGCTGCATGACGCAGCCGCCCAGTCGCGCCCAGTCGCGCCATCCGCCCTTCATCGGATCGCCTGGGTAATATTCAATCTTGGAAGAAGTCAGCCCAGCCCAGCCCGGCCCTGATCGAATACGTGCCACTCGTCGCCAGGGTCTTCCTACTTATTAGCCAGGTCCGCGAGAGCTTATGAAGTTTTGCCTCACCACCAATATCGCTTCCAGACTATCCGGCACATCACCTCGACCGACAAGTAGTCCAGTCCAGGTGGAGGATCCAGCAGCTCTGCCTTCGTTCCCGTCTCTGAAATCCGTCAGGTCACCTAGTTACTAGACCACCCAGCCGTCCAACCAATTCCCCATTGACAGCCATGGCCCCAGTGATATGGGGTCTTCCCCTTGGTGAGATGAAATGGTCCAAGTTCAAGTCTTCTTACATGTGGAACAATGCATATCACCGCCGCAAGACCAAATTCATCATCTACCAAGCTGCCATGATATCGACTGTGGTATCTGAGTCTCTAGGTACTGCTGCGTTGTCGGGTACGTATAACCTGCTAGTCGATGGAACCACGTACAGCGTAATCTAACACGTCCATTGTCGACTCTAGGCTACCTGGACCAGCAAACCTACATCGAGCAGGTTTCGAAGAAGACCGCCTCCGAGTTCAACAACGATATCGTAGGTGTCGGCTCGTACAATATCTTCGTCGGAGTATATGTCGCTACTATTTTCGGTGCCGCTTTCTTCTTTGATCTCTTCTGGCCGGAACGTCACGAAAGCAAAAGCGTCAAGCTTGCCTGGAAGATCTGTGCCATCCTCGCCTGCTTCTTCACGACATCCGCTGCCATTGCCCTGACGGTACGCCAAGTCATCCATCATTCCATTCTAATGCATGCGGACTCTAATCCTGCTCCAGGTCGTTGTATCGCGGCATTCTGCTCACGTGTATAATGCTGGCGGATCCAATCACTCGCAGGCCGATCTGGACAAGTTCGTCAAGGACTCGGGGGGTCCACCTACCGTATACCGCAACAACCCCAAAACGATCGCTTCGGTCGTTTTCCTATGGATAGGCGTCGTTTCAACTGTTGCATCCGCGATACTCCTTTGGAAGACGCAGGATCATATTACCACGTTTGGGCCGAAGTCGACGCACGAGCGAGAGAAGGCGCCCACAGGTGCGATGGAAGACGTCGAAGCCGTCTCCGACAAGTCTGAGCCTCGCACCTCGGCATAAGTTCTGCCTTTGATTTAACATTGTGTAAATAAATTATAATGACGATAATGACCTTACGAACTCGGTTAGGCGGTATAAAAGGGCTAAAGCCTCAACTGTCAGAACGAGAATCCCGCTTTTGCTAGAATCAGTCGGAAATCCACGAACAATATGAAATCTCGATCAGAATCAATTGATAACCCGTAGTATGTCCAAAGCGTAAGACTGCCCACCTCGATGCCGGCCTGTTTCTCCATCAACGGCACTCATCTTATGGGCAGTCTAACCATTCCAAGGCCATATTGCACGGTCTTCAATCATACGTTTGTCCCCTTGGCCGTAACGCTGAAGGTTTACGCCGGGAAGCCAATCCCCGGTTGGGCGACCGTATTCAACAACATTGATGGCAACTCTTCCTGATCGAGGATAAGGTACCCTGTTGTGACGCATCGAATGCCAGTCGGTTCCGATGAGGGGGAAACGCCCCAAGCTAATCTACCCTGGGAGCAGCACTTACGCCTGCCTGCATGAGGCCTTTTCCCACCGTGGGAGTCTCACCCGCCAACGACTAACTTACCTTACTCAGCTCAGCGTCACAGCACCTGTAGCCGAGAATCTCGGTCCAATGCTTGCGTCTGGTGGTAATGGAAAATCAGATATGCCTGATAAGCTTCTGCCCACGAGTCAGAGCCCAGCCTGCTCACGCTGTGCTGAACACCACCTTCCGTGCGCATCAATGCAGAACTCAGTCGCAATGGTCCTGCCTTCATTGATGCGATATACCGGCATCCCGTCTAGATGGCGCGCATCAAATATCAGTCCCACCATTCCATCACAGGGCCAGTTGAGCTACCTATGTTCGGGACGGAGACCACGAGACGTATCGACAGCGACGTCAGGCGGTTGGTCGATTCTTTTCGCGCCAGCGGATGCTAAATCCTGAGCCCGGAGTCCATGAATTGGCCCTTAAGATGAGCGACAAGCTGCTCCTGTGTACGGGTAATAGCCCGGTCGAGCTTATTCATGGGTATACCGGTAACTGCTTGATGGTCGACACCGTCTCCCAATCCGCCTTCGATACTCCTTACGGATTCTTGGACCAAGAGGCGTAGACACCCAACTTCAAGTTCGCGTTCGAGCACTATCTGAAGATATTGCCCTTGTCCTCCTTCGTTCCAACCTGGGGCCGTGCGATAGCTACGTCGCCTGGAGCCTTACCCCGCCGAGTCCCTGAGCGAGGACACCGCTCTCACCCGGACGTCTACGAACAAGAAATCCGGTCACAGACGAGCGGCGCGAGTGAATCCTAAGAGAGGTCGGATATCTGCTCATCCGCTTGGCTGAACCCTGCCAGAGGACCTGACTATGTACCGCCTTGGTGGCGAGGGCTGGCCACTCGTCTCTGGTGTTGTGACTAGGTAAGTCTACAACCTTGGCCGTGCTTAACTCCCATCTTCTCACCAAGCAGACCTTGCCCCACGTCTCCCACAGGAGCTCAAGGACCTCGACGCACGTCATCTGGGGATGTAGAATGGCCGCGGGTCTACCGGCGTCCGTAAACAAAGAGGCATAAAGAGGCTGGTCATCCCATTCATTGCTCAGACTTGTCCATCTTGCGCGAAGCAGCTCGAAACAAAGAAGATTCCCTTTTCATCTAGGTTCTATCTTCACCTCTCTCAGAGCCATCTACGCCATCTACATATGTACTCGAAGAAGAGATTTCGCGGTCAATCAAGTAGTCGAGATCGCGTTACCCCAGATCTACTGCCCGCTTCGGTGCTCGAAGACAGCTCGTTGAAACTGTTCATGCCGCGCCATAACTGGCGGGTGCATGGGAGGCAAGATCTGGCAGAAGGCCGTCCCGCAGAGACCAGCCTCATGGTCGATGAACCACTCGATGCTGGGGACTCCGCCCCAGAATACCGACCGTCCCCGGTCGGAAGCGGCCTTCTTGGCCCTCCTTTGCCACTAAGCCGGCGAAGCACCATGTTTTCCTGATGGACTTTGGGCCGGTGAAGCCGACTAAGGCCCTGTGGGTATCATCGTTCTTAATATACTCATTCAGCCCCTACTAGAGCTTCTCGTCCAGCTGCGGCCGGAATATCTCCTCGTACGAGGCCGCAGACATGAGTCGAGGGTCGCGGCGCGGAACCGCTGACAGGAACGTGTAGTACGCTGCGAGAGAGGCGAAGCCACTCCCGCCTCCGAAGCATTCTTCGCCACCGAACACATACTCGTGGCCGGACGTATGGGACAAGAGCATCCTCAGAATGATCATGGTCGAATCGGGTTCGAAGATGCCATAGTCGTTGGCATCGTCCCACCCGGTAAGTATTCCATACTTGCCGATCTCAGGCAATAGCGGCTTGACGTCTTGGTCCAAAGACAGGATGCCGTCTTCGACGCAATGCAAGACCGTGATTGACGGCCGACGCTATCGAGCAGATGGAGGAGGCAGTGAAGGGGCGGTCATCGCCTTCTTCCAAGCTGGCTCTCCCCATGGATTAGTCGTACACCCAAAAAGTCGGAACCTGTCGCTGATGAAGGGCGTCCATTTCAGCCATCTAGACGTATGCAGCAAGTGCCGAGACTCCTGGAAGCAGCTTCGATGCCAAGGCTGGCTTGTAGACTTGCTCTTGCACATCCGGAAGGTATCCGCTTTGCGTTATGTTGTTGGCTGCATGCCCTGCCATCTCATGCATTTACCTTACCTGCGCTGACAATTCCACTCATTGGCCAAAGAAGAAGTAGCTAATATCCTGAAGACCGGACCATCAGAGCCTACCGACAACGTAGCGCTCATCGTCAAGGGTTTGGTACCAGTTCTATGGCTGTGCAGCGTTCCATTCCTGTGCATATGCTGAAACATTCGAAATGCCCAAGCCTCGTTGTATCCCTCTCGTCCACGTTGTCGCTTCCCGTGGCGGGGTCCCGCGCCAACAATGTCGCCGATACCAACGCCGAAAGCCCATGTCGAAGCATTTCGGGTCCAGCATGTGGGTATCGCGGACGATCCGGTGGCGCCGCTAATAGAAGCTTGAGATGTCCTACCAAGGTCTTCGCTCGCCTGGAACCTTGAGGATCCATCTCGCCAATCTGGTAACCCCGCGAGGGCATCGCCAACGGATCCCCACCGCTGCCTGCCGACCGGCTCGGATGGAGTTGCTCGGGCGTTATAGATGAGCTCAGCCAGCCGCAGTGATCCATGGATGACAGCCTGGGATGGATCTCCCGAAGCCCATTATCTGCTGCCTGCCAGTGCAGTCTATTTTCATCCCCACCCCTGCCCATGCATGGTAGGAATTAGCCTCGTCGGTGATGATTCAGCCAGCTGCCGGGTAAGGCAAGACCGGCAACCCAACCATCGACACGTGGGCTGAGGAATCCCACCAGGACTGAAACCATCTATCTCGATGTTTCAAGTTTCACAAGCTCGGAGTAGGTATTCCTGCTGTCGCCTGCCTGCAGACGATGATGCTGCTGGCCGCCCACCTTACCTAATGGAAATTTGACTGAGCTGGCCAGGAAGAATGGCACGTGCCGCGGCTGTCCGTGTCTGTGCCTCTGCCCGGCAGGTACATACTAAGTACCTACATCAATTACTGATGAAATGCTTGAATTACTCACTCAAGTCGAAAGTAGTAGAGCCAAGCTCGAGCAGAATACAGAAGACTTCACAATTGCATGGGGTACGGTACTCAGATGCCTATTTGGTTCCGTGCCTGAAGTCGAGATTGGGAAGCGAGAGAAGTAAATGCTGCCGAAGTGGCGGTGCACAATAGAATCATTCTGGAAGCTGTCGCCTATCAGGTCTGCTGGTGTCTCGCAGTGAACTGACTGTATCCCTAACCCAGCGAGCGTTACATTGGGGCACTTCGGGTAGCACGAAGGTAATAAGCGTCGTTCAATCCCCCCGCGGGATGGGAATCATGGGATGCGCGAGAAGGGGTTGAGGGGTCCAACCCGCACAAGGTGTGCCGCAGTTGATCTGCAGGGTAAAAATAGCATCTTCGACTTCGATTTCCCGCTACTGTACCTAGCTAAATCCTTATTCGCACAGCATCCTAGCTTTTGGAAGATCCCCACGAGGCATCAATGAGGCTCGTGGCCCTCAGTGGCACCAACCACCCAATCAGGCATTCGTGATGCCGATAAGATGAGCGGCAGGGGTGGAGACGGGACAACAACTGAGCCCTGTCCCCGGTCCTCGACTCCACCTTACACCAACCTCCTTACCTACCTAGGTACTTTAGGTAGAGGAAGAAGAAGAAGAAGAAGAAGAAGAAGAAGAGGCTGAAAGCCTTACATAATAAGTCAACCATCCCATCGTGACGCGTCTTATGTCAGACTGCTGCGCCTGTTAACCGCAGTGGCCTCGGGCGCCTAGTAACCCTTCGGGGCTGATACGCGAGACCCGGGCAGAAATCGCCGCGCGCCAACCGATCCTTCATACGACACTGCCGCAACCCAGCTGGAGGCTGGAGCAGACGGGTCCGCCATCGGGACTTGGAAGTGTTTACCTACCTACCTACGTCAGCGAGAAACCTGAAACACCAAGTCCATGTGTTAGTTGGGGGTTTCGTAAGCAGAGCTCACATCTCGTCAACCCCTCTGACCAGACTGACCTGGACCGGCTATCAATGATCAATCACCAGCCTCGCCTGGTGGCTGCATTGCCTGAGCTCGCCAGCCACAGACAATTGGTGCTTGCGAGCTGGCGGCCAAAAGTAAACAATCCTTTGCCAAGTCGATCGGCACCAAACCGAGCTCTTCGTGAGATCAGCGGCCACCTCGGTCCATTCGAATCTGGCAAGCGCTTCTCATCGTCACCTGCAAGGGTCTGGTAACTCGCGGGCTGGCAGCCACGCCACCGACCTGCAAACTTCTGTTCTGCTATCGTCGTCTCACACTATCGAGGCACACCTGTGTCGGCCTCCTCCCGCGCCTGGTTCCTCGGAGTTGCCTCGACGTGTTCCTGTATCCCAATTTTAGTTTCCTGCCAGGCACCACGTGGGACGAGGTTCTTGATCTCTTGGCTGATTCTCCCCAGTTTCTTAGCTAATCCCACCTGGCATCCAAACAGGGCGCCTTCTTTCAGCCTCGAGAACCCACAACAACTGCGGGTCAGATCATGATCAGTCTGGTTGGGTCGAAGCCATTGACTGTTGAGAAAGCTTTCATTAGAATCCAGAGGATCCGGGCTAGTCATTGACCGTATCTCTCGGGTCACCAGTTTTGGGACTGGCTTAGACCTCCCGCAGAACAAGAGAGGCCATCGGATATCGACTCGCAGGCGTCTGGTGAGTTGTCCATCACAGATGTATAACGGTCCAAGTAACGGCACGGGACAACGTCATGAGGAGACGGCAGTTCTTCTCCTGCGAAGCAAGCTGCCTTCAATGGCAACCTGAATCATGCCATTCATGATATCACAGTCTCGATACGCCACGGGCGTCGTGACGACATCTCCGTAGACTGAATTGGCGAGGAGGAAAGCTGGGGGCATACCAGGAACCTGCCCACCCCTGGCGAAATCGTCGAACGCGTATTGGCCACCTTCATCGGCACGGGGGTTACGGGGACGCGCAGTGAGTGTACAGCAAAACGGCCCTGCTGCTGTAACGACGCTGTGGCTTGATGCAGGATGAGGAGCAGTCAGCATTCGAAACTCGAAGAGAAAACTGCACCTCCGGATGATTGGCTGGCGTATGGGTGGTCCCAAGAAGACCTGGGTGGTATCATGCCTGTGAGCTTTGGTGTGCATGCGTGCTTGTCACTAGGTACCATGATTATCTATGGCACCGGAGCCGTCCTGAGTTCCATGCATACTGATATGCTTGGCACTTGAAGTACAGGTTTCTGGCTGGGACCCCTGCTCCTGGTAGTTCTGCAGGTACTCCATTCTGGTTCCCGTTGTCACCTTCGATACAGGGGTCCGCATCTATCAAGAAGCTCAGGGTCCTGCCAGCTACCTGTCTGAGCATATAAGTCTTTGGGCCTCCCATTGATACTCCCATCTACACCCACACAAGCCAGTCTAACAAGGAAACCCACCTGTACCCTTCAGAACTTTCCTTCTCGTTCAACACACTCTACACTACCTACACAAGATACCATGGCATCCGTACTATCAGAGGCCCCTCGGCCTGTCGTCAAGCGGTCCGAACGGTCACGGGATACACTATACGCCGACATGATGAAGCCCGACGAGGACTTGAGCAAAATGTCCGATCCGGTCGAGCGTCGGAGGATACAGAACCGCCTGGCACAAAGAGCTTACAGTATGTCTTGATAATCCAGCGAACGGACATCACCAGCTAACCTCTCCCGCTAAGGACGCAAGATGCGAGACCAGAAGAACGAGGTGGAGAAGCTTCGGAGTCAGATCAAGAGGTTACAAGAGACGCCTGAGACATGCGCCAGTGGCCAAAATAGCCCGAGTACCTCGCCAGAGGGGACACCCACAGGCACGGGGTCTCTCTCGCCCGCACATTTCGAGCTCGCGTCTTCTGCAGGGAGCGAACCGCAGTGGATGAATCCCTACTTTCCCGAGTGGCCCGAGAGTGTGGACTCCCACGGGCTCATGACGGGCCTGGCATCTCCGGAGATAGAGGCGGCCATGGCGTTTGGCGACCCGAAAGTCATGTCGCCGGCCTTCTCGCCTGACCTCTACGGCTCGACACATGGCTTGCCCGGGGCCGTATCTAGCCTCACGCTGTCTTCTCCAGGGACGCCAGGGCGAGCACACCACCCCCGAAGCCTGAGCACGTCGGAGCTGCCGCACAGTCTGGGCCAGAAGCCCAACGCCGGTTGGCCAGACCCGCAGATCTCCATGATGGAGCTCGAGGCTGGAGCTGGCGGGGCCGAGGCGGGTTCCTCGGAGGCGCAAGGAGCCTTCGTTCCCAAGTTCGACGTGGCGGCGCACCCGGAGCAGTTCCAGTACCCCTCGCCCCCCGTGGCGGAGGATGCGGCGGGCTGGACACTGCCAGGCGCGAAGGCGGTCTCGAGGGCGCGTCGTGCGCTGTCCGACCCGGATGCGGGCCCGGTTCCCGACGCCAACGCGCCCATCGTGCATCTGGCCGTCGCCGGGGGCCACATCGGCACGCTGCGCATCCTCCTGAAGCAGTGCCAGGTGTCGGTCAATGCGAAGGACAACAACGGGTACACGCCGCTGCAGCGGGCCATCATCAACGGCCACCCAGAGATCGTGGAGCTGCTCCTCCAGCACGGGGCCGAGATCAGTGTGGACAACTAAGCTACGGGCCTACGGCACTGGCGGCGTACCGGCTGGGCTTCTAAATTTGGGATACCCTTTGAGATAGTGCTTACTTGAGTGCCTTCTATTCACTTGGCGATTCGGGATAATGGATCACGAGCTAACTTAGGTACTTACGATGGGATGGGACAGGATCATGGATGGGACAGGATGGGACCGGCATGCATGCATACGCCCCAAAAGTGGGTGGAAGCGCGGTGGGTTGGCAAAGCGTACATACTCGTTCTTACATACAGACCTAAGCCTCCTCTACTATGTACCTAAACAAAGAAACACGTACAAACCACTTCGACCACTCGACCACTTTGCATTCATACCGTCTCGACGGTGGCAGTGAAGGTTCCCGCCTCGAAAGTCGATTCACTCGATTCAGCACCAAGCCCATACCTGCAACCGGTACTTCACCGGATGCTCCGCGGACGAAGCTTTTACTTATCGGCGCGGAGACGATCCTTTCCCTTTCCGAGGTAGAGTGGCCACCCCCACTGAACAGGCTTGAATCTTTTCGAAGATTGGTTGTGCGGGGATTCTAGAAGGCTGACATGGCTTGATGGCTGACGACCCTGGCTACCTGTGTTCTTCTACCTACATACCCAACTAGGTCGGCGCGGCAGAAGATGACTGTGGCTCGCGATCAGCACTCCCCTCGCCCTCGACGATTTGCGTGGCTTATCACGCGATGGCGAGTCTCGAGTTCATTATCTCGAGGTTGAAAGCTAAAAGATTGCAAGTTGCGAGCTCGTGCTCGCCAGGAATTTGGAATGCCATCACCAGAGTAGAGTCCGTTGAAAGAGGTGGCCAGGGGGTCCCCTGCCGTGGACGGAATCTGCAGCTGGCTTGGCCGATGGACCAATCCTACTGGGTCTCCAGCTTGGTGATGTTATCGAAATTCAGGATCTCATCATCCCTAGGTAGGGTCACAGAACATCGGCTTCGCCCTGTCCTTCTTTGTTGTTGTTGGGAAGGAGGAGGAGGAGGAGGAGGACGGCCCTGCTTCGATGACCTAGGTACCTAAAGGACCTAAGGTAGTGGAGGACCCAAGACAGCAAGTGGCTGGCCGCCTCTGCTCGGGCCTGCCGGTTGGCTGCAGGTACTGCGCCTACCACGGCGCAACGTGCTTATCACGACGACATATGAAGCGGGGAGAGATGAGCACCCAAGACCCAGATGCCCTGCCTGCAGCTGCGCAACTCTGACCCAGCCTCTTGGCACTCGACCACGATGCTCGGAACTTCCTATTTGAGCCTCATAGCCACAGCAGCGAAGAGATCCTCCTCCCTGAAGCACGCAAGGCACGTACGCTATGTTGGATGGATGGATGGATGCCTGGACGCTCGATAGCAATGGCGAGGAAGAAACCACGAGTCACGAACCATCCATCGACCATTCCCTGCGAACCAAGAAACCCTCAAGTCTTACCGCATGCTGCATCTCTTCTCACTACCGCCTCCTCCTATCAGGTGTTGCTAAATACGGACTCTGGGGTCGGGGCCCAGGCGTGTCCGGCGATCCGATCTGACAGCCCGCTCGCTTAGCCCCATGGAAGTAAGCTGTGCAGGAAAGGTCTGGCAGCATGGCAACCCTCTCTAACCCCTCTTGACCCTACGCAAATTGACCGTGGTATATAAGAATGCTGGCATAAGGGCTGCCAGTCTCTCGGCTGGCGGGCACGCGCAGCTACGCGACGTGTCTCGATGCCACGTCGCCGACTCACCGAGCGCTCCGGCTAGGGTCAAGGGGAAGAATGCTCGTTGAGCAGCTGCACCGACATCCCAAGGGGTCGTTGTTTGCCAACCTACCTACTTCTTTGCGCATCGCCCCTTGGGTCGGCCCATATCCCCTTTTCAGAACTCCCTTGGGGGAGGGGGGGACAGTCCCTACACCACAAGGCAACTGGCCATACAAATCACTTTCTACTATGTCATCATCGCCCACCCGGAGCGCTCTTCTTCGGCACCAACCTTATCTCACTGTGACTGTCCCATTCGAGATCTAGCGGTACATCAAGGCGAAAGAGACTGGAAGCGAGCATCAGATAGCTAGAGGCGAGGACAGGGTCTCCATGACGAGCTTGTCAACGGCGACGCGTGTATGCCGAGCCTTCGCAACGAGACTTCTTGGCGGCCCCAAGATCCGCAACAAGCTGAAGCCACCGCGGACCTTGCCCAGTACACGCAAGACGCAAGACACTGCGAGGCGAACATCGGCTAGAGACGTCCGGGGCTATCAGTGTGTGTGGTGCGTGACAGCGGCACATACCCTCCGGCACACGTCTCGTTGCCATTGATACCACCGGCTGCTCCACGAGATCACCGATCTGTCTCTTCTCCGCGCGGCTCGTTCGTGCCACCAGGGAGACTCGGAAGAGGGCCGAAACCGTGTACGACGACGTCTCAAAGTGAGCAGGAATCCGACTCGCAGCCGGAGCGGGAGGCGGGAGAGCCCCTGGGAGGCTCATGAAGAAGCCGGAACGGCGGCGTTTCGCTCGTTAGCTGCCCTCTCGGCTCAAGGGCAACAACGGCTTCGGCACTGCCAGAGCCGTACACACCCTGACTGCATACTCACTCCTGTCACTTGACTCGATGCTACACAACATTAGTCTGTAACTGGGAGCCTTGGGCGTTGCAGAGGTGCGGTTGTTACCTGCCTAAGGAGTCCCCTCTTCCGAAGTCCTAGAGGCTGGGGGAACAGTTCCCGTGTCGCGAAGGTATCGATAGTGCCGGAAAAAGAAGACCAAGACGTCTCTTTGCCACGGCCCAGAGGAATCTGAAAAACGGAATTCGATTTCTCTGCTGCTGCTTACTCCGGTATGCGGGTGGCCTCTTCCTAGATGTAACTCACATATGCACGGCGTGACGGTTGCGTATGCGGAGATGTCATATGCTTGCTTCAGAGACAGGAACCACCCAATCAAACATTCCATGTCTGGCTCTCGAAAAGCAGTGCACGTGAGTATCGAATAGAGTCTCGCCAAGTGATTAAGGTCGATGGCGAAACCCTAGAACCCCCACGAGCTGCCAAGACTACTGGCTTCAACCCAGACCGTGGTGCTGGAGACGAAAACCTTTTCTTCTTTCTTCGCACCGAGGATCTTATCGTGAGCCCTTCGTCTTCGTTCTCAAGCTTCCCGTTGCCGCTCCATGGTGAATGGCTGGATACGCGTTCCTTGCCAAGGGCGACACGGTTGCATCGCGCCCGGTATAGGCGCAACAATTATGCAGCGGCAAATCTCAAACCAGACCGAGCACGACAAAGGTACCGCTTCCCGCCCTCGCATTGGACACAAACTGCATGGCGAGCTCGAAAAGCACCATGACGTTCCGCGTCACAACGGGTCTTGGTATGGGCGAGAATGGTGTCCTGCCCGTACATACGACAGGCCAAGGCTGGGGGAGCGACGTGTTCACCACTCCATAAGAGCTTCTGGGTCACAGGCAGCAACGAACCAGCCGTGTCACGCGTGGTGCGAGCGAGCAGACACGAGCACCACACAAGAGGTGACCATGGGCGCAAACAGCTTGTGCCCTGCGATGCCAGCCTCTTCCCCGGCCTGTGTGATCTAGAGGGGGTTACGAAACGCAGGACACACGAAACACGAGACAGCCTATGAGAGACCTGGTTTAATAAAGGGGTATTTGAGAAAATTGCTTCCAGGCTACCGTAGCTTGCCTATCCTGGCTCCGTGCGCGAGTAACGTGGTCGGCCTAAACGGTGTCGACGGGACACACCGGTCAGGTCCCCCACCTCACGAATTCCACGGCATGTGGATGTCGGACGAATCTATGCAGGGCTGCATGTAATATATCGGTTCCCCTTGAAGAGCTTATGCGAAAGACCTGCCTGGGTTCGTATTACCTATTTCCCACGCCGGGCCCCATCGGAGGCCGACTCGGGCCCGAGATGGGGGGAGGAGCATGTCTGCCGGCCAAGTCGGCATGCGCAGGAGAGGCATGGCAGTAGCGCGCGGGATCTCCATCGACCTTCACTCGAGCGCTGACGGTTCGTGACTGCCAGGATAGATGCCAAATTCTCATCCAAACTCGTCCAGCCTCGGGTAGGATCGATCCAGGCCTAGCTTGAATGACGTCCGAGGGACCTCAGAACACGGATAAGGTACCTGTGTAGTAACAACAACAGGGCTTTCTTGCGAGATCGAGGTTCTCAGTGGTAAACAGAGCACCTTTGGATTGCCTGCTCAACCCTGAGCAGGCCACTAACAAGTTATAGCGAATGAAGTTCAGGAGAGCGGCTTCTGCTTACGTCGCGCTTCTATGATAACGTCACTTCCTCACAGGCAAGCCTACCAACACCCTTGGTCGAGTTTTGACTGGTCATGAATGCGAAGAAAACCACGGACTAAATGCCAGCAGCTTGCTGCAGAAAAAGGGGAGTGCCTTGCTCAAGCTTTCCGTAGCCCCAAGGTAAGAAAGAACCTGGGTACCAAGCCACTTCAACCTCGGGTGTAACATGCGAGAACTTGCTCGGCTCGACGACAAGCCCTACCTTAAGTGTTGAAAGCCCATGGCGTCGCGGCGAATACCAACTCACCATCGAGTTTCGGACATTGATTTGCACTTGGCCCCCAGCCCAAACTCGAGAGTGAAGCCACGCCATGTACCCGTTCCCATTACCAACCATGGTTGGCAACTCAGAAGGGTTTAAGGTCTTCAATTTCATCCAATCGATGGTCAGCTGAACTTGCACCAGGGAGGCCTTGCCCGGATACATAGCTGGCAATCAGGTTGGGATTTCGAATCAATCCGTGGTCGTGTCTGATGCGCACCGCATCGCTCGCATCAGATACGCGATCCGTTTGCTAAGTACTTTGTCGGGTCGGGTACGGCATTGGTGCGACCCCATCTCTCAGCTTACACCGGCTGGACGGACGTCTACTATAAAGAGCCAAGTTCACGGAACGGGCGCACAGCCGTCGTGCTGGGCCCGTCTGCGGCGGAGATGCCAGAGCGGCGGCGCATGCAGTCGTCATAAGAGGTTTCGGATGCGGGCCGACCCTGCTCGTGCCTTGCTTCGTGGAATCAGCAGCAGGCGAAAAACCAGCCCATCCCTGGGACAGCTACCGCCAATCCCCGCCGGCATGGACACGAGCTGAATGCGCCGGAACACATGGAGAAGTGAGTAAATGAACAACGGGCCAGCGGTGCTACCCGGCGTCAATAATTCAGGGGCTACGGGGGGGACGCCTTCGGGCAACAGCGCACGACAGGCCGCCGCGGTGCGCCTATGCGGTCTCCCGGGGCCAGCGCAGGTCCAGCCAGTGCTGATCAAATCGCCGATAGGCGGCGCCTGGGCATGTTTCCCGCTACCGGCGCGGGGGGTGTTCTCCAGCGCGCGCTTTCAGGGGCGCACTGGGCCCTGGCAGCACAGGGTGTGGGGGGTGCGGCGGCGGCTGATCATTGGCAACCTGCCCCCTAAGCGTGGGCAGGGCCTCCCCTACTTAACCTAGCCCGCAACCGGCCTAGCGCTGTCCGGGTGCCGGCGCAGGCCGGGGCCTCATCAGTGAGTGCCTCCCACTCGGGCTCCGCCCACTGCACAGCACTGGACTGCAGCTTTCACTGTCCAGCGGCCGCGGCGTTCCACGACGGTGGGTGTCACGAGGAAGCAGGACAACACCTTTTCGCACTGCTTGCTGAACGAGGCACAAACCTCCGTGCCGCTCTCGGACGCGTTGGACGGGTTAGACGTGTCACCTCACCTTATTAGAACCACATGCGGAACCTCGTCCGTTTGCTTGCCCCCATTCCAATTCCTGTTCTCCTGTTCCACCGCCGCTGGAATCCCGTTCAACGTCTGTGAAGCCTGAGATCCAACGTCACGTCACGTCACGTCTACGCTCGTTACGTCCCTGGGCACCTGGACACAAGCCGTTTCCCTCCTTTCTCGGACTCGCTACCGCCAACTTCTGATGAAACACGATGATACGTTGGTGAGATCTGTTTGAGGGAAAAGGAAGGAGGACTGTTATTATCAGTATCGCCTGAAGCAAGAGAAAGGTTCGCATATTTCAGCGCCCGAACCTGAAGCCAGACACTTCACTCCAACACATTTTGTCGAGCGTCATCGAGAAAGGGCAGCAACGATGTCTTCCTCGGTGGCAGGGATGCAAAATCAGCTATTCCTTGGCACATTCGTGCATAGCAAAAAGCTCGACGAACTGGAGTATCTACACAACACAGCAATATGCGTGGACACCGCTGGACAGATCGTGGCGGTCGAGGCCGAGTGCGACCAAGGAAGAGCCGAGTCTCTCCTATACCCCAAGCTGGGATGGGATAAGGAGACTGTGCGCGTCACCGTTACCAAGAAAGGGCAATTCTTCTTTCCTGGCTTCATCGGTGAGTACTTAGTGATTTCCCCCAACCATACCAACGCTGTGGCCGTTGACACGCATTCGCCAGACACGCACATCCACGCGTCACAGTACCCGAACACGGGTCTCTTCGGCAAGACGACGCTGCTGGACTGGCTGAACACGTACACGTTCCCGATGGAGGCGTCGCTGGGGGCGTCGCCGGCCAAGGCCCGCCGCGTCTACGGCCGCTGCGTGCGCCGCACCCTTGCCCACGGCACCACCACCGCCGCCTACTACGCCACCATCGACGTCGCCGCCACCTGCCTGCTGGCCGACCTGTGCCTGGCCGCCGGCCAGCGCGCCCTCGTCGGCCGCGTCTGCATGGACCGCCTCGGCCCCGAGTACTACCTGGACGACCCCACCGATGGCGGCGAGGCGGCGGACCGCGCCGTGATCGCGCACATCCAGAAGACCGCGGCGGCAGCCTGCAACGGGGTCACCGGGGATGCGAAGCAGCAGCAGCAGCTAAGCCCGCTGGTCCAGCCCATCCTCACGCCGCGCTTCGCGCCCGCGTGCACGGCGGCGACGCTGGCGCGGCTGGGGGCGCTGCAGCGCGAGACGGGGCTGGCGGTGCAGACGCACGTGTCGGAGAACGAGGCGGAGGTGGCGCTGGTGGCGGCGCTGTTCCCGGAGGCGGCCAGCTACGCGGAGGTGTACGACCGGGCGGGGCTGCTGGGGCCGCGCACGATCCTGGCGCACGCGGTGCACCTGGGCGAGGCGGAGGCGGGGCTGGTGGCGGCGCGCGGGGCCAAGGTGGCGCACTGCCCGTGCAGCAACGCGGCGCTGACCAGCGGCGAGGCGCGCGTGCGCCGGCTGCTGGACCGGGGCATCGCGGTCGGCCTCGGCACCGACGTCAGCGGCGGCTACTGCCCCTCGGTGCTCGAGGCCGCGCGCCAGGCCCTCCTCGTCGCCAACCACCTGGCCATGCCCCGGCGCGGCCTGGGCCCGGGGGGCGCGAAGGAGGAGGAGGAGGAGAAGGCGCGCGCCAAGCTCGCCGTCGAGGAGGTGCTCTACCTGGCCACGCGCGGCGGCGCCGAGGTCGTCGGCCTCGCGGACCGCGTCGGCGCCTTCGCGCCCGGCTGGGAGTGGGACGCCCAGCTGGTCGGGCTGGGGTCGGTGCCCGGGGGCGAGGGGGAGGGGGAAGAGGGGGAGGAGGGGGAGGAGGGGGATGACGACGACGACGACGGCAACGTCGATCTCTTCGGCTGGGAAACCTGGGACGAACGCCTCGCCAAGTGGCTGTTCAACGGCGACGACCGCAATACCAAGAAGGTGTGGGTGCGCGGACGGCTGGTCCACGAGCGCAAGCGAGCTGCGTGCGGCGGCGGCGGCGGTTCGTCAGTTAGAGGCTAGGTACTAAGTAGATAAGAGGTAGATTGATTGTCTTCGCTGACATTAGGTAGGTAGAGCTGGGGTCAATGAATAAAATACCACCTGGGTGGGTGGCGTTTGATTCTGGTTTAGGTACTTCCTTACTTGCAATGGGCGCCGTTGCACTTTATGTGTCACTGTGCCTGCTTGCGCTTGTGGGTGACTGGATGCTCAAGCATTGTGCTAATCTGGTCAACTCGAGGGCATTCACGTCTTTCTACGGCTTCGCGAGGGGATATCGAGTTCTTCGTTGACCAAGTAGGTAGCTCGACTACTGATCCAGATCGTTATCACCAATAATACCCGAGACAATGGCTATGCTCCCCACTGCCTCTTGCCAAAACATCTACTCATCATCTTATCTCCCTCCTTGCCGCCCCTGGTACCGAGGTGGTTGCTCCCCGCTACTCCCTCTCGCTGTAAGGCGGCGGCGGACCACCCCCGGCCTCCGCCTCCCTGCGTGCTTTGAGTTCCGTCGCCTCCGCCTCCCGCCTACGCCCCGCCTCCTCCTTCTCAGCCACGCACAGCCGGCAGAGCCGCGCCGGCGTGCAGCGGCCCTCGTGCGTCCCCGTCGTTCGCGGCGTATACCGCGTCTTATGACAAAACGTGTTGTCTGGGTCGTGCGGAGCCCGGGGGCACGTGCAGGGACCTGGTCGAAGAGCGGGATGAGCTTAGGTATACGGCTGGGCGCGGAGGAGCCAGTGGATGGTCTCGGGGTCGGAACGAGTAGGTAGGTACTTACGAAACTTCATCGTGTGAGGTTCTCGTATACTCGCAGAATCACGTGTGCGGTCGACGACTTGCGATTCTCGATGTGCTGGTGCTAGGATCGAGTCAATGGAGCCGGAGTACCCGGGGACTATATACTCTTGAAAAGAGACTGGCGTGAGTCGTGCGCCATGCTCCGAACCATCGTAACGTAGGAAGAGCTCGGCGATGGGAACGGTGGCAGGGTGGCAGTTGCATAGGACCGGTGACTAAGCGATCGTTGGAGCAGAACATCAGCGGAGGAGGTCGTAGGTACTCCCTAGGTGCTTCGACTCGAAACACTACTCGGTCGCAGAACCATCTGTGACAAAGCGCTCGTCGCCCCGTGACGAGGCCAGCAGGATATAACTGCACTTCGTCGGGGCTGGTAGGTTGGATCGCGAAGGTGATCCAGGAGTGCTTGCCTACGTAAGGAACCTACCTACAGAGGTACAAAACCATAAGTTGCGCAAGAATCACATGTATCCAGGTATGTTTACAGTCCAAGGTATTTGATCATCAATCAGGGAGCTAAGTTAGTTCGGCTCCTGGCACCGAAGACCACGGATGAAAGCCCCCCTCCAAACAGCTCTACGTCTATGACTTATTCACAACTTCAGTCAGCTACATCCCCAGGTCCACTCACCTTAAATGACTGAATAGCATAGAATGCTATTAAACCTGAACCGCAAGGTTGTCACTTGATGCGCAGGTGTGCTTGAGATAGAACACTACCTCCCTTGGTCGGAGCTTCGTACCCTAAGACTGGGACATAGAAGGCCCATACCTAGGATGCTGAGTCAGATCAAGCGGTCGTTGCAGTGAGACTGCTAGGAAGGCGGTACCTTGTTCCAGAGGTAAATGTATCATAGCCCTGCCCCAGTTTACACCATCTGGTCGATATCGTCAGATCGTCTTCTGCATGTCCATGGTGAAAGCGACAGGGTAACACCAAAAAGTGGTATCACTATCAGCTTTGTGGCATATTGTAACGAGAGTATCAAAGAGAAGGCCCAAACGTCGAAACCGCAGAGTAGGTACCACCAAGACCGAAGCCCACTGATGATAGAGTAGCATAGAAGTGATGGCTCTCCAGCAGAACACGATCGCTCCCCCGATAATGGCACGCCTAACAAATGGATGCCGTGGTCGTCTCAGGGTGTGTTCAGTATGCTCGGGAACGTCGTTGAAGGGAAAGTCCTCGTGGAAGGGAAAGTCCTCGTGGAAGGGAAAGTCCTCGTTAGACGGCAGCGAGCGCGTAGAGTTTGCGCGGATCGAACCATCGAGTCGCCAATCCTCCTCCTTCAAACCGGATACGTGCGTGCGCTGCGATCGCCGCGCCAAAATGTTGTCGAGTAGCCGTCGGCCCGGCACTGCCAGTCCCCCATGATACCGCAGCCGGCAATACACTCGACGACTCAACCAAAATCAAACCGCCGGCCCAGAAAGCCCGGGAGCGCCCTGCCGCCTCTTCCTCGCCATCCTCTTAGATTCCTCGCATCTCGGGCATAAGTCCTTCCCTCCTCGATTCCTTGACGGTTGCTTTCTTCCCTCCCTTACTTGGACTTCTTGGACTTCTTGGACTTCTTGGACTTCTTGGACTCCTTGGACTCCTTGGACTCCTTGGACTTCTTGGACTCCTTGGACTTGTTGCTCGATTCACCAGTTTCGCCTGTCTCTTCATCTTGAGGGTCGTACACATTTTGATGCCCGTACACACCAAAATAATCCGGCAAGGGCAAAGATGCCGCGTAGCCCGTATGCGGATAACATGTTATACATGTTGTCAACTCGCATTTGCCTTGAAGTTCTTTGGGCGGGCCGCTCTTCCGTTCAAGGTGCGGGCACATCGTCGCGTCATAGCCTGGGAACAGTAGGGGACATTGTGCGGGTATGGTTCCAGTGTTACCGCATGGGTAAATACCAAAGGTGAGTCTGCACATCTTGTTGTCTTTTTAGAGATTTCAGTGATAAGGTAATCAAGGTGGAGGAACTCTTCGGTTGGTTTGCGTGAATTTTTGATTCTGCGACGAGGGAATCGATACGCAACGCGAGATTCTCTGTGTGTGTATATGGACTTCGGGGTGTTTTGAACAGGTCGCGTATGAGTGAGGACTCGAGTGTCATCCGGGAGGATGAAGGGTGGACTAGGCAAAGAGACTCGGTGTCGACGATACATATGCACTCATTGCTCAGCGTGTGTGGCTCGGTGGCCTAAGCAGGGCAGTGAGTAACAGGCAATTAGAGTAACCTACTTCGTGATACGGGCAGGTAAGCGACTCGGGGCCGGCTGCGATCGTGACTGGCGGCCAGTCACTGGCCGCCGTCGTGGCTTTTCCTCCAAGCTAAAACCCATGATCTAAGGTAACGATCGGAAGAAAACCTGAACTGTGATATTATTGGTAGTTATGAGCAGCTGCTTAGATAGTACATGGTGAATTTAGGGCATAAGAAACTGTCGATTTTCCATACCGTATCAGAGACTAGATTTCGGATACAAGCGACCGAAAGCTTTGGTGATCAAGTGGCGAGAAGGTCCAGTAACAGTTGGTAGGGGGGTGCTCAGAACCAGAAGTACTTTGTGGAAATCACTGTATGAAGCTTGGACACTATCGGAGACGCGTGATGAGCAAGGTATGCGCAAGTCACGTGTTGCACAAGTAAGGGATATTCATAGCAAGGGGCTGCAAGGGCGTCCTTGTTGGACTTAGCAGTCAAGGGGTTAGTCAGTTAAGCCTGCGAAAACGACACGCAACCAACAAGAAGCGACATCGAATCTTATCTAGGCAGTATTACGCAAAAAGAGATTTGAAGGGAAAAGGGAAAGGGAAAGAAAGAAAGCAAAAGAATAGGGTTGGGGGATGATGTCCCTAGGTAGGAATGTGTGTACGATAGACCCAAGTTCCTGAGAACAGTACGGCGGCCTCGAGTGGATGGTGAATCTGGCCCACTGGTTAGATACTTAAGTAGTTACTTCATACGACTGAAGGGTCATCGTAACGCGCAAACACGATGCTCGCGCAAACACGATGCTCGCCTACCCAACCCAGTCTGGGACCTGGGCCATGTGATCGGGTTCGTGCCCTGTCAGCCACATCTTCGAACCTTTCCCGGCGCTCATGACCCGAGAACAAGGTCCCCGGGTCGTGGAAGCGCTCATTAGCCGTATCCGATCCGGTACGGGCACGTGGTAGCATGCAAGAACAAAGAGTCTCGAAGTTCAATGACTTACCTAATAAAGCACAGTAAAGTTGAGTGCTCGCAACACGGTACACACTGTACCCCGACAAGGGCGACCCATACAAAGCTTGGCCTGATGGGCCACCCGCGTCGATACTGGCTCGAGACTGGCTCCCCGGCCCCTGGGCCGCCTGCCTTAGGGACTGCTTTAGTCTTTAGTTTTACCCCAGCGGAACGCCAGCCATAGTGCATGCAGGCAGGTTCGCAGGTTGCGGCCTGAACTCACCCTATCTGCGCAAGACCATCCCATCCATCCATCCATCCGTCTACCAACCACCCAAACACCCCTCGCGGTCGCGACCGACGACGGATGACCTCGTCTTCCTGGCTGAGCACGAGATCCAACCATGGCTGTTGGGCTGACCAACCGCCGGCATGCGGCCGACGAGGAGGCGCGCGCCGAAGTCGATGTGCTAAACTCGAGACTCGAAAAGACCACGCAGTTGACCAAGAAGATCCAGCTGTGTTTGGGAAGACTAGAGGCCACCGGCAAGAGCGTTCGCGACGTGTCGGGGCCTCTCACCGGCGAAACCAAGAAGCTCCAGGTTTTAGGGAACAGTGAGTCCATCCCACATACGCGAATACACCCCCCTCCCTTTCCCAGCGACTGACTGACTGACGCTGACACCTCCCTCCCTCCCTACTTAGACATCGAATCCGTCCTGACCGCTATCGACCGACTCCGCCAACCCGCCGACTCCAAGAACGATGAGGAGAGCATCATCCGCCAGGGCCCCGAGAAGGCAGGCCTCGCCAACTACCTGAACTCGATCAAGCGCCTGAACAAGGCCCTGGAGAATATGAAAGCCTCCAACCTGCGCGCCAACCAGCAGACCATGACCGACCTCCAGCGGCTAATCAAGTCGGGAAACACCCAACTCGAGAACTCGTTTGATAACCAGCTTCGCACCGAGACCCCGCGCTCCGTCGAGCCGCTTAATTTCATCACCAAGGACCGGCCCTTCCCTCTTCTTAGCCAGGACAGCACCTCGAGGCTCGGGTTGATGAACTCCTACGTCTCCGGTAACACATCGTCCGAAAACCCCCTGATCAAGATATATGCAGACGTTCGGGGTCCGTACCTCTCGCAGACCCTATTGAACTTGGCCTACGCAAGCGTGAACACGGCCAAGAAGAAGAGCTCCGACGCCATCTACCGTGCCGGCACCAACGGTATCGGCATGTATGCCCAAGCTATGGAGGGTTTGTTCGTCGCTGAGTACGACAACATATGCAATATCTTCCTCCGCCAGGACTGGGGGGCTGCTCTGAAGGCAACCTGCCAGGCGCCGCTGGCGGAGCTGGCCCGCACACTCCGGGAGCTGAACAATCACATCAAGAATCACCTGACCACTGACTGTTACCTCGCGTACGAAGTCACCGAGATCATGTCCAACCTTTCCAACAAGATTGAGTCTCGCACCGGCGAGCTCAAGTCCAATCTGGCTGCTGCGCTCAAGCCCGTACGTGACACGGCCAAACTTTCGCTTGGAGAACTGCTCGAAGACACCAAGCGCAAGGCCGGATCAATACAGGCTTTGCCACCTGATGGCGCCTCCGTGCCGGTGACTTCAGAGACCATGCAACGCTTGCAGACCATGGTGGAGTTTCTTCGGCCAATATCCAGCATCATGGTGTCCTTGGGGGATGGCGGCTGGAAATCAGCTGCCGCGGCCAACAACAGTACGGACGCGATTCCTAGTTTGGCATCCTTCGACGTTGGCGCAGACGGCAAGGAGATCTTTGCTCATTATTGTACCGATACCATCGACGCTTTGATGTCCACGCTGGAGCAGAAAGCCAGATTACTCCTGAAATCCAAGTCCGCTCTCGGCGTCTTCCTGGCCAATTCCGTCACGGTCATCGAACGCATGGTCCGGGACTCGGATCTAAGGCCTATCTTGCAAGGCAGACTCGGCGGGTTGGACGTTTGGCGCAAGAAAGCCAAGGCCTTCTACACCGAATCCTGCAAAGAAGTCTCTATGCACCTGTTCGATGTAATCCACACAAGCCGCACGGCAAGGCCAACTTCGGGCTCGAGCGAGTCTGCGTCGATCCTCAAGGGACTTAGTAGCAAGGACAAAGACAGTATCAAGGCCAAGTTCACCATCTTCAACCAATCCTTCGACGAGCTCGTGGTACGACACAGGACCTTTGCCATGGAAAGGGAGGTCAGACAGATGTTCGCCAGGGACATGCAGCAGATGCTGGAGCCCCTGTACAACCGTTTCTGGGACCGTTACCACGAGATAGACAAGGGCAAGGGAAAGTATGTCAAATATGACAAGTCCTCCATCGCCGCCGTCTTCCTCAGCCTTTACTAGGGAAAAGGGAAACACGTGGCTCCCAACTTGCAGAAGACTGGCAGCTTGTCATTTTACGAGCGTCAACAGTACGATGAAACCCTGCGACTATTCTCTACCGTTCTTGACGATACCCCTTCTCTCGGCGACCACGAGTCACCCGCTATCAGAGTATAATACAGTTATCCAAACTCGATATCCAACCATATCCGGTCATAGGGGATACCACCCCGTGTCTCACATGTCCCGGGCGACTGAAAAGGCTGCCCGAGAAAAAAGATATGCCAAGAAGCCCAAACTTTGGGGTAGTTCATGCAAGTGCTGGAAAGGCCTGCATGCCTCTCTTGCTGGGGTGGTCGGCGTTGCGATCTCATTCGTCGCTTCGCCCCTTGCAACAAGCGCTTGGGTTTTCCACAGGCTTGACTGGCAAGGTATGTCGGTGAGCATCAGACGTCTGAATTGCTCACCTTGGGAAAATGAAGACACAGTACACCCAGACGAGGTTGAGTGTCCCAACGGCTTCTTTTCTTTCAGCCCAGCACCCTGGATCGTCGATTACGTCTACTGGATCGTGTCAAGTAGTTTCAACCAGATCGAAGACGCACGGTTTGGTCGACCTCACCGAGATTCAAGCATGTCGCCAAGGATCCCAGCCGACTCAATGAGCGTCCCGCTCGCTCAAGCACGCCAAATTGGCAAGCGACATATCACACCGGTGCGACACTACGCATCTCCTCGCCACTAGATTACCTACGGCCGTTTTGTGCTGGACTCGCATACAGACGAATCCACTCAGTGGCCCGAGCAAACAAGACGCGGGACGATACTCGGAGTGAAAGCGGTGATCTCGCTTCGCGTAGTTCGCTGAAGTACGTTCCAAAATTGACTTCACACCAGACAAAGATAATGGCTTCGGGTTTAACACGGTGGAGGAAGTCCAACTCCCTGCTGCAGGGGTGCCAAATGGCTTACTCGATGGTCTATCGGGCCCAGCCTCGACGGGCAGAGCGGAAGGAGAGCAGCATGCCTGGCGTTTTCCTTGCCGCCTATTCAGTAGCACTCGTTTTCAGAACCACTACAATCTAGCCTGACGTTAATAAGACCGCATGTGAGCACCACCTTCTGCTACTGTCATCCACCCTCCTTTGGGAGATTAAGGGATAGCTGTCCTATACAGCCTGCATATCTGCCTGACTGACTCCATCTCCCTGCTGATACGTATTCCCATCCACTTAAGGATCTCGAGACCAGGAAACTGACTGGTTGCTGCGCCTCGCTGTCGACACATCTGCAATATCTTGTGTATGGGTAGCGTTCCGTGTTGGGTCCGGAAACAAGGCGGGAGTGATCTCGCAGTCGGCTGTCAACGGAGGAGCAGAGCTCGAGCGACCATGGTTGGCTCTGATCATGCCTACCCTCCAGGTGAACTCATGCGGTCGCGTGAGCTGTTTGATAATGGGTACGTAGTTCGTCGCCAATCCCAAGTGATTCATCAACATCCGCACCGGACCGTTCCTTCCATGGCCACTCGACGCCCACATCCCGCTTTGATCCCGGTCTCGGTCGTAGCAGTAGTAGTCGTCGTCGTCGTCGTCGTCGTCGTCGTCGGCTTCGGCTGGCTGGCTACCACCCACCCACCCACACACCTGTCTGACCTGTCACATCCAGCACGCTGGCTGGCTGGCAGGCAGGCACGCAGGCGAAGCCCGATCCTGTCGGCGGAAGCGCAGCAGCGGCAGCAGTCCAACCCACGCAATGGGCGAGGAAGAGAACGATAATAGAAAAGGGAAAAGGAAAAGGACAAGGAAAAAAGGGAAAGGATCCTCGCCCGCGGACGCGCTCGGCCTCGACGTGAACGCGACGGCGACGGGGGGGGAAGGGGGAAATAACGTATGATACCACTACCTAGGTTACCCGAAGGGGTTGGCGGCGGCGGCGGGCCTCGCTGCGCCCGGACGTCAGACTTTCGTCGTCGGCGTCGTGGTCGTGGTCGTGGTCGTCGTCGTTTCTCACGTCAGTTCTCTCGCGCCTCGTTCGATGGGTCGGTCATGTGGTCCAGCGGCAGACAGATAGATGCAGTGATCACTGAGTCAGCAGTAGCAGCAGCACTGGAGACACGACGCTCGCGTGCTCGGCCCCGGCCCCGGGGTCGCGCCTCAACGTGGGGATCGACAATAAGGGGCCGATGCCGCGCCCCCCCCCTCCTCGGGGGCTCAGCTCGTGCGTGTACAGTACGTCGACCTCGCCTACAGATCCCTTCCTTAAGCGATGTAGGACTGGATACAGTAGGCAGTGGAAGTGAAATACCTACCGGCCTCGAGAAATCGGCGGATCGTTACCGTCGCAATCTGATAGTCACCGCACCGATACGTGGTGTCATCCTTTCTGGGTCACCTGGCTGGGTTTCGGACCCCTGGATATTGAACAGCCGTAGTGTAGTATTGGTCATGGTATATTGACGCCGAAAACCTGATATCACCCCCCTCCGTGCCAGCTATCGAGGTATAGATACAACAAGCAAGCGATGGACGGACGGTATACAAGTTTCTTCTGGGAAATCCTTCCAGGCCCCCCACGCGAGATCGCCCATGAACCCCCCCCCCCCCCCCCCCCCCCCCGAGAAAAGAAATCCCCCCCGTCACCCATGCAAGGCAAGTAGCCCAGGGTAATTCGCAACCCGAACCCAGGCCGGCAATTGAAAACGGGAAGACGGTGCGAGGCTAGTAGCCTGTAGGGGAAACGACAGAATACGCCCGCGGGGAAGCCCCCCGAGTTCTTGATCCGCCACAGCCTGAGACATGTCAGATCCGGGAGCCGTCCCTTGCAACGCCCCCGTCGCATCTTGTCACGCACGTCAGACTTCGTACCGAGCCGTCTCCCGCGTCCGTATTCGGTCTCCTACTCGTGGCAGCCCAGAGGCACCTCCTCTGGGGGGAAGAGGCGTAGCATCCCCAGCTGGCAGAGGCTCCAGGGTGAGTTGGAAAGCGTCTGGCCATCGGAAGAGGCGGCATGCCCGGCAGCAAGAGGAGGGTTCGCTCGCTTGGTAGGTCGGCCAGGAGGCACTGGGAAAGCATTGGAGCTCCGGAAGACGGGGAGAAAAGAATCTACCTCGTCAGGCGATAATCCCATCTCAGGACCAAAGAAAAACCCTGCGCTGATCGGGTGGTCCCCTTGAAAGCCGGAACTCCGGGTTCTAGCCGAGGAACAGGCCGGGCCCCGGTCGGGAAACGCGGGGGCGGGGCGGGAATGAGGGTCTGAGAAACCAAACCTCACTCGTCTGCGCGAGACCAGCGCACCGTGACCAGGCAGTTGTGAGCACGGAGAATGTTACCCGGTACGCCCAGGCGGCGGGTAACGAACGAAATGTTCCCCGACACGTGGGTCGGCGCAGGGGAATCTTGACAGACGAAGAGAGGTGGGGTGTCGATGTCGGCAGAGTCTATTGCCGTGGTGTTGCTGCACGTCAACGCCAGTGTTCCTCGAACGCCAAATAAGAGCGCGTATGCTGGTCCTGCGAGCCTTGGGGTCGTCTCAGCCTTGTTTGCGGAGCAGCGAAAGGACAGGGACGATATGGTGCCGGGACTTGGCCAAGTAGTAAAGGTTAAGTGATGGAGGTACGGCGTGTGTCTAGCCCGCGAGATCTGCTTATCCTTCGCCGTGGTAGATGGCTTGCAGACCGGGCGTCGTAGTGTTCGTCGTTCTCAAAGAAAGAAGTCGCAGAGTGCGAACCCCGGAGGTTGAACGAGTGGCAGTCTCGCTTCACTGCCCAGTGCAGCAACGAGAGCTCAAGTCTTGTGCCGGGGCTGCCTTGTGGCGTCCACTCCGGCGAGGTCCGGCGCCTCAGTTAGTCAAGGCACCTCGGGCAAGCATAATTCGAGCCGCAGTAATCATGAGTACCGAAGTCGACTGCTTTGCAGCAGGAGGGGCAGCAAGAGTTGACGAGAGGCTGGCGTTCCTTGACCGACATGGTGGCAGTAATGGCAGTGATGACGGTGGTGGCAGTAGTGCTGGTGATAGTTGCACGACCGAGACTGGACAAGCTGTTCTGGGTGCGACGTGCCTGCCTTTACCAAGGAAGTGTGATGTGACTGTCAGACAAGGTAGAGTACGAAGCAAGATGGGATGTCCGTGACGGTTCTTCAAAGTGAATCAAGTGCTTGAGAGATACCAGATTGGAAGTCGAGATTGAAGGGTACCGATGAGGGGTCTTAGAGAAGAAGATCGAGCTGTGGATGGGGACATCTTTATATCGATCTGCCAAGGGGCGCCTAGCCAAACACTGATGAGGGCAGATAGGACAAGGCGGCCAACTGTCTGACTGTCACGGCGATGAACAGGGGGCAGAGGAACAGGAGAAAAATACATGGCTAAAATAAAATCAAAAGTGATAAATTAAGACGTATGTACGTCTGGGAGGTACGTGCTTAGGCCAATTTCGTCAATGGGAAGGAAAAAGAGGAGCGTGGGTCAGCACGCGTGGAACGGGTACCAGATATGGGTACGGGGTACTCCGTACGTTGTTCTGGCTGAGCAGAGGCGAGGAGGGGAGGGAAATTGGCGTTGAGCGTTCTCAGATTCCGCTGTGATGCAGCGGTGTGCGGGTGGCACGAGCAGGTCACGAGACGTCCTTGCGGTGCCTGGCTGTTCATGAGAGGAAGAAACGTGGGGCAGTTTGTTTCTCGCTCTGTCCCTCCTCCTGCTGCTGCCTCACCAGAGTCACCAGAATCACCACTCGTGAATCCCGCATTCCCGGGCCCCCCCCCAGCGCGTTGCAGCGTCTCGGCCAATCAGTGTGGATCATCCGAGCGACATGTTCCCAGCTTGGAAGGTATCCAGAAGCCTTCTTCTACACGCCGCTCCGGGCGCCAACTCTGGTGCCGGGTGAGCTGGATTGCTGGACACTCTCACTAATACACCCTAACTTTCGGCGTAACGAAGACAAGGAGAAAGTGGAGGAGGGGTCCTAAGGGAGAGGCCATGCTGGCCAGGGTATCCGTCCGAGCAGCTCGCAGACCCAGAGACCGGCTGGCCGACCGTCGACGACCTACAGCCGAACGAGGGGCATCGGCTGTGAGGCTCAAAGACATGTTCCTTGTACAGCCCCGATCCTCCTCAGGCTCAGGCCTAACTTGGCTCGAAGGATCTTCATCCTCCGTAGGCGCCAGACTATCGGGCGCAATGCAACCCTGCGCAGGAGTGCTCCTTGGTGATCTCAGCCACCGCCGCGGAGTAGCATCTTGTTGTCACTTGAAGCCGGTGAGCTGGGACAGGCCAGAAGGGATTCGGGAGGCCGGGCCAAAGTGGTACTTGGGCGTCGTGGAGTCTCATCAGCTGCTGCGGACTGTGAGTGGCCGTGCAGGCAATTGTCAGCGGGCAAGGCGGCCGTAAGGCGACCCGAGAAGCTGCAGAAGAAAATCGATTCGTTAAGTGATTTGCTGCGCGCATATGCACAGAGCGTAAGCCGCATTGGAAGAACCAGCTGTTCCTGAGTTGAGTCACAGAGGGGAAAGACACAGCAGTCGGGCGTGCAGGGCTTGCAGGGCTTGCATGCATCTCCCGATCTGGCCAGGCAATGCAACACAGGCAGCATGACGGTCGGGAAGCAGCTCCGTCATGACAGACGAGGGTGCGGGAAGATGGACCGGACCAGGACCCTACAGCTGCATGATGATGGCAAGTGTCGCTTGAGCATGTTCTGTTCTATATCAAGCATTCGCTGTCGTGCTTCAGCTAGCTTGGCAGCTTGGCTCGGTTCCGTCGGCATTCCCATGGGCTTCTCTGGAAAGGCATCGATTCGTATCAGGTTAGTCGAGTGGGTTCGGAGTATTGTTGTTGCTCTTGTTGCCAGTGATGAACGGGGCTGTTGAGGCTATTCCATTGCCCTCTCAGGCCTCCTGAAGTAGAGCGGAAAACGGGCTGACATGTCTGGTTACTCGGTTTGTCGGTATCCTGGACGCTCACACGAGGATGCGGCTAGTGCTGTCGGGCGTTCTACAGGCTCGGACGCAGCCAATCGCGCCGGATCAGGAGTCACCGCGTTGAAGCAGCACCGCGGATGACTGAGCGTTCGATTCGGTCCAGGGCGGGCGGTCGAGCGGTAGGGCCGACGACCGACGGGAGCGCTGAGGAGGGATGCCTAAGATTGATTACCTGGAGAAGCAAGGAGCCAACTGGAAGACGCGGACACCGGGTCGCAATCATGTCCATATCGAGATAGGTAGGTAGTCGTCGTAGCTGAGGACGCGAAAGCTGGTGGAACCGGGACTGGGACTGGGACTGGGACTGGGACTGGGACTGGGACTGGGACTGGGACTTCCGCATGCAGACAAACACTGGACCATACCCCCATACCTTGGCAATGCCTACATTGAGAGGTTTGCAGCTTACCTTGCAGCGCGACAGCGGGACTGGAGTAAGGTAGCCAAGAGGAGAAACCTCGTTACCTACAAAGAGAGACAGAAAGACCTAACTACAGGTACCATTTTCAATAACGACCTGCCTAATCCCACCGATCAGTCCCGTGACCCGCCCGCCACAGTCCGCTGGACCGGAGCGCCGCCACAGAACCCCTCCGAGCCACGTCCAGGGTTGCTGGACGCGGCGCAGTTCGGGTAATAAGGTAGCGGTCGAGGTCGTTGTAGCGGGAATGCAACAGGTTGTGACTTGTGAGTCCGAACTCCCTGTCCCCCCTATCTCCAACGTCCAATCATCCCTTCTCCTCCCTTTCATCTCTATTCCTCCTCTCCCTTACTCCCAATCACTCCCAATCAAGGACCAGCAACACAGTAGCGGCGTGTCGTAAGGTCACACGCGTCCTGGCTGCATCATCCCTCTCAATCACTGCAGGTCACCCCCCGAAGGCAGACGGCAGAGATCGATCTACACTGCTGGCCATCCCTCGTCTATCTTCCTCTCCACGTTGTCCCGACGTCACACTGGCCGATTCTCTGCATCTTGGGCATGCCCTGCGATCCATGGCGTGCCCATCTTTGCATGTCTTGAAACCGGATGCCCTGTTCCAAGCCAACGGTGGCGTGACCTGTCCGCCTTCACTTAGTCCGTCCTCACGACACCTGTCAACCTATGGACGACAGGGCCCAAACAATGACGATCGGGTACTCGTACGGTTACTTGAGTGCTTGAAACTCCCCGACCAAAGCCCGTGAGACTGACTACATACCCTTCAGAATCAGCAGCGGCTGTGCCGTTTTCACGGACACACAGGCACTAACCGTCCTAGAAATGCTTGACGCCGAGTCCGAATCGCGGATGGGTGATTATAGCACCGGCGTGACATCGCCACTTCCACGCCGTTGCTCAGTGGGCTTCGTCCAGAAACAATTTCCATACCCACCTGCAACGGATATCTGTGGCTCAAGCATGTCCAATGCTCTGTGATCCACAGCGGGTTGTCACGGATTAGTCGTCCACCTTCACCCTACAAGTTGAGGAGACTAATCTGCCTGGGGACTGGCTCGATCCTGCATGTCCCTCGGTAGCAATGAGCGAGATACTTACGGTCTTTCAACGTTCATCACACTTCCAGTCCGCTTTTCCTTGCTTTCCTCGGTCTCGCAAGCCGCAGTCTCAGGGCGATGTGGCAGTACGATATTCAGTCACAACCCCACCGGAATGACAGCTTCATACCACGAAGCCTGCAGCTCAGGGCGGAATACCACCTTACCCTGTACTACAAATGCTTGTTTAGGCTACGGGGATAATGACAGGTCCAATATTCTGCGAATATCCTTGGAAGCTGGCTTCACGAGCCCCTGATTCCGTTCGACGAAGTCCCATAGGTGTTGGCAAGCTGCTACCAACTTTACTCTTATTACTGCACGTGATCATTCGGAGATCATGAAGGTTGGACACTTTGGTGAGTGAACCCTCATGCGCTCTCCGGAGCGGTCAGGCCGTGTCATTGGTTGCGCGAAAGTATTAAGATGTAACCGACATTGCCACATCGTGATCCATTCTTTAGCCCAGGTTCATTCTGATATTGCTGCTTGCTTTTCAACTGTAACAAGGAGCCCTGCGCCTTCTGTGGCCTCCAGCTCGCTCAGAGTCGTCGGCAACGAAACACGAGAACTGCTGTTACGTGAACAACTGTGGAACTTAATACAGATATTATTATTATCACGATCATGGCATCCGGGTTCTGACCGCCAGACTCGATCAGAGGCTCGATCTGCTACCTAAAGGAGCTCTGCAGAGCTCGAAGCCCGCGGTCAACGGCTTCGTAAGGAACGAGCATCGCGATTGGGTGTACCCATAAACTTTCCTACAGGGTCCCTCAGGCCTATAGCGCGGTGAAGATGCTTCAGGCCAAAAAATGGACACCGGGGTCGCGAGGTTACGTTGCAAGGAAACGTCCGGGTTGCCAAGAAGCGCGGGTACATCCGCGATGGCGTTGCGGGATTGACGTGGGAATTATGGAGTGATCACGAACCTCCCTACCCGGCTGCTACATAAGGTACCTTAGCAAAGCCACGAAAGCCTCCGTTCCATGTCACTTGCATACGGAATCGCGGTCGTGCTTCCCCGGGCGGCAGGGCGGACGGGACCCTGGCCTACGGAGTTCTTGTTAGAGTTTCCAGGGGACCCTTGAACTATACCTACTCACCGTCACGGAACTTCCATCCCACGGAGCGAACATAATATAACCCCCCCCCCCCCCCCCCACGAAACTGGAAATCATGCGATGCCCGCCCAAACGCTCCACAATGAAAGGCTCGCCAGTTGAAAGGATCTTGGTCGTCGTTTTCTGACTAGCCTCCGAAGAAGCAAACTACTGCCGGACCGGTCCTTCCGCGATCATCGTGCGATGCTACTACGAGTCTGAACCATGCCGCGAGATCCTCCGCATGGGCGTGTGTGTCAATGCTCTGACTGATTTGATGGATGGATGGATGGATGTACATAGTATGTACGCTCTGATCCCCCTGCCCGTGAACTGCCCACCAGCATCCATCTACATGAGATTCCTAGTTACTTCTCGTACTCGAACACCGAGTAAAGGCTCCCGACGTGGGGCTCCAGCTGCACGACGAACTCGTCGCCCTCGTGGAGATAGGCGGGCGGCTTCTTGCCGAAGCCCACGCCCGCGGGCGTGCCCGTGATGATCACCGTCCCGGGGAGCAAGGTCGTGCCTTGGGAGAGGAAGCTGACCAGCTTCGCGCAGTTGAAGATCATGTCGCTGTCCACAATCGTCAGCACCTTTTCTTCTCCTTCTTCTTCCTCTTTTTCTTCTTCTTCTTCTTCTTCTTTGAGAGCCAGCCAGCCTGCCCGCCGACGGGGACGAGGGAGGGGAACTTACTCGAGGGCAGACTCCTGCATCTTCTCGCCGTTCTTGAGCCCGCGGATGGTGAACTTGCTCGGGTCGGGCACGGTGGCCGCGGACACGAGGGCCGGGCCCAGGGGGCACGAGCCGTCGAAGCCCTTGGAGTAGCAGGCCTGGCTCTGCGCCAGCTGGGCCTTGCGGCTGGACACGTCGTTGGCGGCCGTGTAGCCCAGGACGTAGCCCAGGGCGTCGGCCTCGCCGACGTTCTTGCACGGCTTGCCGATCACGATCGCCAGCTCCGACTCGTAGTCGGCGCAGTCGTCCGCCAGCGTGTGCTTCGGGATGATGACCGGCGCGGGCCAAGGGTCGGCGAGGGCCGTGGCGGGTTTGCTGGGGAGTTTGTGAGCGAGGCGAACCCTTCTACCAGCCGAGGTAACCCGGCCTTGTTGCGAAGAGGGGGAGGGGGGGTCTCTCACATGAACATCATGGGGATATCCGGGAGCTGCATGTTGGCCTCCTTCGCGTGGTTGGCGTACTACTCTCGCCATGTCAGCGCCTCCACAGGATACCGGCTAATAGGTCGACTCACGTTCAGTCCTATGCAGCGGATGGACCCGACCTCGCTCATTGTCAACGGGGACAAGATCCTGTCGATAACCTCGACCCGGTCGGTCGGTGAGCCGGCATCGAGTACCGACGTCCCGCTGAAGACTGTGACCTGCACGTCCTGTCCATGCTTGACGGCCGCGCCCACATCCACCTTACCGTCGACCGGCTGCCCGATGAGGGCCGAGCCGCCGGCTCCTTTGGGAACAAATCGGACGAGTCCTGGCGCGGGGCTTAGCTGGGATGGCCACACGGGAAGTCAGTAAGACTGGCCTACTTTCAAATGCCATTTTGCTGGGCTGGAGGGCGATGTTTTCCTATCCCAAAATGCCCCTCTGTACTTCCAGGACGCAATTAGAATCGGCTTGTTCGGGGGACCTGGGTGTTCTCAAACTTAAAGAGTCGGCGTCAAGACGCGATTTGTTGAGAACCGGAAGTTGGAGCGGGCTACGATAGAATCGCTTGGATCGGAGGTATTTCTTGGACCCCTCTGACGAGGCTCGCTGTATCGGGCTAATCTAGAACCAAGGTTCTGACACTCCATCCTCGGGTGTCCCCACGCGTTAGCTCACCACACTGACATCCCGAAGTCGGGCTCCTCCGTGCTCGGCAGCGCGTACTTGCTTTCCTACCCACTGGTGAGCTGGATTCCAGAGTGACAGAGTCAACTGATGATGCGGCTTGCACAGCATCACGGACGCTTGCATGTTGGCTCGAAAGATGCTCAATTGCTGACTTACAAGCTATTAGTAAGGTACGCTCAAGAAGTTGCCAAGGACTCTACCGTCGCTAGATCTCGCAACGGCGGTTGAAAAACATCCGAGGCAAGATCCCTGACGTCGGGTCTGATAGGCCAAATCTACCGACGACCCCTGAATTCTCTGCATCGGAGGGGTCACTAGTCAACTAAAATAAGGACGAGCTGGACCTCACAGCCGTGCGCGGTCAGATCTTGGGTCAGATCTGGAACTACAACGACTCTCCTTATTACTATCACCTCCGACAACAAACAACACGGCCACGATCCTCTTGAGCCAAGAAGGCGCCTCCGGGTTGTTGTTTCCCATCAGCGAAAGGTCAGACGTCGATCGAAACTGACGAGATCCTTAGCAGCCCGCTGGACGGCCTCGAAGCGGGTGTAGCCGCAGCTCTCGCTCTCCAGGTGGTTCATGAACGCGGCGAGGGTCTTGAACTCGCGGCCGCAGGAGCTGCGGTTGGGGCAGCGGTAGAGGGCCTGCTGGTCTGTTTCCGCATGTCATGTCAGCTTGTCGACCCTCTCATAGCGCAACTTCGCCAAGGCAAAGGGGGGAATAGGCAGGCTCACGTTTCGGCGAGCTCAAATGCTGATTGAGGGACTCCAGGGACCTGAACCCCCTGCTGCAGAGATAACACTCGTACGCAGAGCCATTCCACGCCCGGATTGTGGCCTCGTACTTCGTGGAGATGGGACCAGACCCGGTCAACAGGTTCTTCGTGATCAGGCCACCGGGATCCTTCATGCGCACGATCTTGTACACGGTGTCGCGGTCGAGAAACGGCGCTACCTTGCACGAGCCCGTCTCCAGGTGGTGGGACAGACCCGTGGCGGAGGTGAAGCCATTCTTGCAGAACGGACACACCACGTCCTGGCCGCGGTGGATGCGCGAGTTCAGGTGCTGTGGTGAGGTGATCGGTCAGCGTGAGTCCTCGTACTGCCGGTTCCAGACTCACCATCTTGATATTGTTGAGGGACTGGAAGACGCGGTCGCAGTCGTCGCAGTAGAAGTGGTCGTCGATTTCGTGCTCCCGGAGCTCTTCCTCGTCCGGGAAGGTCTCATCGCAGTGGTAAAAGTCGCACTCATACTCATGGTGGTTCAATGCATACATGTGCTGCATTTTGGCCTGTGGCGATACGAAATAACGCGCGCAGCTATCACACTCGTACATGGGCTCCTCATGATAGAGCGCGTCCATGTGCTGCTGACGCGCGCCCCAAGAGGTGAAAGTACGCCAGCAGGTACCGCACGTCCAGTCCGGCATCTTGGTGGCCTCGACCAGACAAAGACCGCGGAAGGGGTGTGGCCGGAGAGGGATAAAGGGCAGGAAGACCTAGGGATGGCGCTGTTTGCTGAACACGGCGTCGTGTTGAGGAGGAAGTGGCCAGGTCTTGACTCGCGCGACAGTTAAGGTAGGTACCTAGGTACTTCCTAGGTGGGCAATTGCTGAGGCCTTCACCAGAGCGACTGCACCGCTCCACCTTAAGGTATTTTATCTTGGCACTTTGTTACCTTAATCCCTTCATTGCTCGGCAAGCTCAAGAAATACCTTAACTTATCAGCGATGGATGTTTTGTCTCCAATTGGCCACCTGCCATAGCTCTCCAGGCCGCATGCGTACAAACGGCCAAGTAACTCGTGATAGTGTCAACCGTTTCAGACCAAGGCAATCTGGCACGAGCCACCTGGCGAAGCACGCCTTTGGCCACAGCCATTGTCACCCGACGGTATAGGTACATTCTCGATGTCTTGCAGTTTGCCATTTACCATTTCATAGTTTATTCGCCCGTGGGGGAATTCAACCATCGAGTGGCTTCTTCAGAGCCTCTGACCGGCATGTGTAGCTTCAGCATCGCATTCCTAATGAGTTTTGCCCAGCCAGCCCTCTGCTCTTCTGCCTCAATAGACAATTTCATTTCGTTTGCTTCCTGCGGGGAACGTATCAGTGCCCGACAGATCCGATCCCTGCAGGTGACCAGACCAGTCAGTTCTGCAAACGAACTGCTTCTCCTGTGGCCCTAACCGTACACCATCAACCGGGTCAAACGCCGTTCTGCCAACAGTCTGTTTTGAAGGTTGTCGCGGAGCAGCCCTGGACTCTGTCTTGGAGGAGGCAATGGTGATCCAGGGTCTGCGGGGTCGCGGCTAGGGCTCGCCGTAGCGCCCGGGGCAGACATCCGGGCGAGACGTCTTGATCTAGAACAGGCCTAACGATGTATGTGAAACGGGCTTCGGAATCCAGTCCATGAAGCCAGTTACCTAGGTTGGTCAACATACATACCCCTTCTAGAGAAGATGCCACACAACCGGCGCTCAGAGGACTGACATGATATCTCACAATGGGATAATCACACTAGAAAAACGATTATCCGATCACGACCAAACAAAGGGGCAACCAGTCTGGTACCCCTTCGTACCATACTTGTCCGCTAGCGATTATGCCACCGTGATTGAGTTACCTCGGGTATCCTTTCACCAGCTGGACCCTCAAGGCTTCCAAGTTGATTCAATCGACGGAAGACGAACGGCGTTGCGGCAACACTAACGCGGGCGCGAACGCACCCCAGATCCGCCCTCCGCTGTTTCGCACCCCAGTCGCCGGGAGACCGGGTCTTCCCTATCCCACAGAAGCATGAATGACAGCTCGTGGCGCTAGCAGCTTGAGGTCCCACGGCTCTGCGAACGACGAGCCATCTGAAGCAGGGTTCGGAAATACTATACTTAGTATAGTATTAAGGTCAATACTATACTATACTTAGTACTACTATAGTACTACTATGGTACTAAAAGTAGGGTCCACTTTTTTAAATAGAAAATATACTATTAGATAGCCCGAATTTTTCTGGTTATTATTATACGTTAGCCGTTAGTATAGTATATAAGCATAACCCGTTAAAAAATGGAAAAGAAAAATAAAAAAATAAAAAACAATTAAAAAAAAACCTTTCTATTATTCTTTTCTTTCTAATGGTTTTACACCTAAAAGATATACCATTTTATAGTCTGACTTTTGCTTATAATTATTGCACGTTAGCCGCTAGTATAAAATATAATTATAGCCAGTTGAAAATAAAACAATAAATAAAACAATAAATAAAATAACAAAAAAATAAAACAATTGTTTTATTTTTTTTTAAATAGATTTATACCTAAAAAATATATAATATTATAGCCCGACTTTTGCTTATAATTATTACATGCTAGCTGTTGGTATATCACGGGAGCCCCTAGGGCTGCGCTGCTAGCCTAGCCTAGGGATAGATCTGTATATTAGCAGGTCTCTGGCAGCTGCGCTGCAGCAGAGACTTGGCTCCCTAGCCTTCAGTCTATTCATCTATTACACCACCTTTACCTTCGGATAGGTTTCGCACCCGTATCGTGACCCCTTCGTCTATGCCTAGCCACCCTTACCCTTTCCCACAGCTAGCCCTCCGCTATAACAATTCTAAAGGCTCTCCCCTTTTAGTTACCCACAGACCTTTCGACCCTATAGTCAACCAAACCCTTCGCTTCCGTATCGCAACAATGGCGCAGCCTACCAGCAGCGAGGGCGCCGCCCCTTCTAACCCCTCTGGTTCACCTGGCCCTTCGCAGCAACCTTCCAAACCAGAGATTTCGCAATTACGGCAGCGAATTAATCGCTTGCAGCAGGTCCAACAGCTGACGGAACAAATTTCAGTCCTTAAAAAGTCAATCGGAACCGCAAGGCACTCGAAACGCAAACGAGACGATTCCGATTCGAAGGGTAGTCAAGACGTTAACCTTAAACGTTCCATTAGGACCTTTACCCTTCGATTTACCTACCGGCAACGTGACGAATGGTTAGCAAACCTTCGCCGGGCTTTCGATTCGGCACCTAGAAAATACCGAAAGCCACGTCGGTATATTAACCTAGCAGTTTCAAAAATAGATTCACAATGCCGACCGCTTTGGGATCGGAAAGTCCAACGCGCCCACGACGAAGACCCCACGAATGCGGCACGCATCCAAGCCGATTAGGATACGTTTTCCCAATAGACGGCCTCCCTAATTCGCGATGCAAGCCACCACGAGGCCGCTGTAGCAAAGTTAGTCGAAAATGCCGCACAAGGCTCGTCGCAGCACCCCCGGGACTTCGATAACTACCTGCAATCCCTCGAAGACCAAGATCCGGAGCGCAAGGCCCAGCCGGCAAGTGCCCGATTCTATTACGCAAAGCTGACGCGCCCCCTTAGAAACAAGCTTAAGGAGCAGGTGGCAACCCTCCCACGCACCCGTGAGGGGATGGTTTCCCTTGCCACCCGCCACTAGGAGCTATTAGATGCGGATAGCACCCGCACCGATCCCGACTCAACAACGAATAGCATACGCACCGGTTCCGAAACGGTGACGAATGGCCACTTCGTCCACTTCGATAACCTAAGAGTCACATGCCCGGATTCTAGAGACTTACGGAAAAGGACCAAGATTCCACGAATTCAAGCTCCAGACTATCGCGCTAGGCCGAAAAGACAGCCAAAGGATAACGGCTTAGCCAAGCAAGCTATCCCGGCCAAGCAGGAGACCAAGCCACCAGACCAACCTAGGAACGAGGTTCAACCAAACCCAAATCTGATGCGGGACCCGAAGTTGCCCGCCCCGGCTGCGGATGGGATTCGGTACGGCCGCAACGGCGAACCGAAGCCGTGTCTAGGCTGTGGCAGTCCGTACCACTGGCGTTCTGAATGTCCGGAGAAGAATGGAAAACAAAACGGTCAAAAGAAATGATAAAGTCACTAGTTCTATACGAGATCACTCTATTAGTTTTTCGCCCACAAGGTTTTCCCAACAGACGGCTACTAGGCCGGTAAATGCGTGAGTCTCCCCCGTCTTGTTATATATTCGCATCTAGTGCGCTACAGCGTCGTTAGCGTTTCGCAAGTGTCACGCAGGTGTTTCGTTCTAAAAACGATTCACGCGGCCGGCGTGCCGATAGACCGCAAGACCTTCGTTATTAAAAGGTTTAACCAGCGCTTAAGCCCTAGAAAGGGGCGAGACGGCTACGTGGTCAAGGCCTTCGTTCGGTAACCAACGCCTAAGCCTTGGGCAAGACGGCTGTGTGGCCATTGGAACGCTGGAACGTGACGTGGGCGAGGCTGAGCCGATACGTGCGCGAAACGCCTCCGATACGGTCCCGAACCAAGAAAAAGATGCCTGCCTCTATCAAACGGGAGATCAGTGCTAGGAATTACTCCGGCCTATCTTGCCCATGCCCGGCCGCTGCTAGGCGACGTCACAGGTAAACGTCGTTACCGATAGTGGTCGTTGTTTGCCTCTAGGACCGACTATTAACTATAGAATCGAAATCTCTCGGACGGTTACGAGTATGGGCCTGCCCGGACCGAATCGAGGGCGATTCGCTTAAGAGGGGGGGATAGTTATCACGGGAGCCCCTAGGGCTGCGCTGCTAGCCTAGCCTAGGGATGGATCTATATATTAGCAAGTCTCTGGCAGCTGCGCTACAGCAAAGACTTGGCTCCCTAGCCTTCAGTCTATTCATCTATTACACCACCTTTGCCTTCGGATAGGTTTCGCACCCGTATCGTGACCCCTTCGTCTATGCCTAGCCACCCTTACCCTTTCCCACAGCTAGCCCTCCGCTATGACATGGTATAAGATATAGGTATAATTTAAAAAAAGATAAAAAATAGATAATAAATTCTTTTTATTATTCTTTTCTTTTTAATAAGTTTATATTTTTAAAAAATATCGTTTTATAGTCCAAATCTTACTTATTCTTATTATATATTTGTTATTTATATAACTTATTAATATAACTAGAAAACGTAAAAAAAAACCTCCTTTTAATTAAAAAAACCGTAAATTTATAATTATTTTATTTATTTTTAAAAAACTAGTTAATAGATTTTATTGGTTTTTATAGTAGTAGTCATATAATATACACTATAATATAAGCTATAAAAAAGCCGTAAGCTTATAATTATTTTGTTTATTTCTTATAGATTTATTTTATTTTATTTTATTTTATTTTATTTTTTCAAGGTTTTTTTTTCCCCATGGTTTTTTCCCCGATTCGTGGCTTGCTACCAGCCACATGTGGCTAATACACCTTCCAAAAATACCTTTAAAAATTAATAACTAATTAACGAAAAATAATCTAATAAATCGGGCAATAGTATTAGTCACAGAACCAAGTACTGTGGCTAGTGTGGGGGCTAGAGAGGCACAGCCACCACGCAGCGGCTAACCATTGATAAGGACCTAAATAAGGAGGAAAACGGCACTAGGCCAGATCGGGATTAGCGCCAAGCACCAGCTGCCCGTCAAGCGGCAACTGCCAGGCAGGTGCCCCACGTAACGGGCCTGCAAGTGCTATTTCCCTTTCCATAGCCGTAGCCGAACCTAGCTAGCCTTCCTTTCCTCTTCACCTTAATATTACTACAGATTGGTAATTCTTGCAGAACACCGCTTCTACGCCTGTGTTACCCTTCGCGTAACAGTATTATTATATAACTTTTTAAAGCGGATTTAAAAGTATACCTTATCTTATCATATTAAGTGGGGATAGTACCTTAGTATACTAAGTATAGTATTGAGGTCAATACTATACTATACTAAGTATAGTAGTACTAAGTATAGTACCAATACTATAGTATTTTTTCCGAACCCTGATCTGAAGTAGGTATAGAACGTCTAGAGATGCTACTCGTTCGGGAAAGGTAGAGGTACTTCCGTGCGACTGGCGTGGTTTCGGGGAGCTCGTTCTTAAGTGTGGCTGGCAGGGCACCCCATGTACCGTCCATTCGTGCGTGCGATGACATGCATATTCCTACTGTCAGGTGACTACCGAATGTGCCGCATACCTACCACTCGTACCGGGTTTTCTACATCGTGGGCTGATGGGATGGACCAATGGAGAGCCTGTAGGTAGCTTGGTAAGTGGCGAGGCGGTCAAGATAGGTCAAGAAGGCATGTAAAACTCCAGACACCAATGCATGATGGTGCTATCTTGGACGATCTAACGAACAGTTGGTCCATTCAACGCGGCGCAGATCATGCAATGTCACTTGCCAGCTCACGCCCAGTCTTGGCGGCACCGCTACTGCTGACACCACTGCCGAAGATCTCGTCCCGCCTCTCCCTCCGGTCCCACACGATGAAGCCGTCGGTCCTGCGCTTGAAGAACAGGATGCGGTGTTGCGGAATGAACTCCTCGTCCGTCTGCTCCGCCTTCCACTGGTCCAGCGGGCGCTCCTTCGTGCCTAGGAACCTGTCCTCGTATCCCACGATATAGTCGCTGCTGTCGAAAGTCGCATCCCACCGTAACCTATTGATGACATCGGCCGACGAGCGGAACTTGCCCGAGTAGGCTGGTCGCCTTGGCAGGTCGAATGCGTCTTTCTTCCCTTTCTTAGTCTTGCTGGTTGACGTCTTCGCCTCGCCGTCGTAGTCTTCGTCGGAGAGGGGAAGCTCTTCTTCCTCCTCCTCCTCTTCGGAATCGTCGTCGCCGACGGTGTACTCGCCCCAATCCCGGCTGTCAGGAGAGAAGGAGCCCACTTCCGACTGCTTGACGAGGGAAGCGCTCATCCAACAGGAATTGGCGTCGAAGTATTTCTCGTCGCCTCGGATTTGCGTTTCGAATTTCTGCAGGATTGTCTGTAATGAACCCATGGTGATTTTAACATCGTCTTTGGTCATTGCTCGTCCATCGTGTTCGTCGACCCTGTCGAGACCAATCAAGTAGAAGCCCTGGTAGTCGCTATCCGTCTCAGAAGCATCCTGTTGCACGAATCGTGCGGGCCAAATTCTGGCATGGATGTCTGGCAGGCGCCGATGCAGATCTAGACTTGCATTAGAACACAATGTTAATCTTTGATGTTGCCAAGATAAACTCACCGACGAGCAGTAGTACGCATCGGGACTCGAGCCAACTCACAAAGGTGCTCCCTTTTGCCAAAGAGACTCCCCAGAATTGCGCGTCAATCTTGACGTAGGTCTTGTAAGCACCCAAGAAAGACCCGGCACCGTCATTCTCCTTCAAGAATTGAGGCCAAGTCATTTCAGGTTGCGAAAGGATAGTACTGGCCCGCTTGAATTCGTCTGAGATTGTTCTGACGGAATGCGACGACGCAGCATGAGCAGTATTGAGATGCGGTCCAAAAAACCCCAGGATGGCCATTGGCTCTCTGAAGGTTCTGACATAGCGCAAGCGCTTGTGGAAGAAGGGATCGAAAGCAATGTCGGACTTCCAATTGAAGTTTGCGTAGTGGTGGAAGAAAGTGGCCAGAATCATAGGCACAGAACCATGATTCCCGTCACGAGACAGCAGTTTATGGATGCGAGCAAGGAGGATAGATATGTGGATGCCACCCAGGTATCCAAACCTCGCCGAATAGATACCCCACTGCTTTGCCCAGCACTTCACCAGTAAATATGCAGTACGAAAAGCCGCATGGTCGGGGACGGTACGACGGAGGTAGTACATATCCCGCACAGGCTTCAGTTTCGCAAGTGCCTGGGATGATAATGAGAAAACGGGATCAGATGGCGGCAACGTCATCGCGTATGGCCAAGTTTCGGCGATAAATGTTGAAGCGCAGTATTGAAGGTCCATCTTGACCTGCAAAACTTCCAGCTCGAGCATGACTCCGGAACTCGCATTCACCCGTCGTAGTAATTTGACACCCTTTGGGGCGGCCTTGCGAAGCCTCTGAGTGGCGAGGGCGAAGAACGTCTTCGAACTGACAGGTCCAATACACAGACAGTCAATGTCTGACGATGGCGTCCACACGCCCATACCGTAGGATCCAACTGGGACGAGGACGAAGGTAGGCTTGCCGCGCATTGGAGTGCCCTCAGACTCTTCCATCACAACGTCCTTTAGAAGTCTCAGCGCCGATTCCCGCTTCGAGAATTCGTCCTCCGAAGGCAGCATGTTATGCTCAGCGAGGCAATACTTGATCTGCGCCGTATTGGCCAACGAATCCGGGAAGCTGGCGGGTGCGACAGGATATGAGGTATCAGTCGAGGTTTCAAGAAGGGGATCGGGCTCGCCAGAATGGATCCGCAGTGAACATCTGATCCCCCAGTGGTCGCTGGCATAAGGAGAATCCCACGTTTGAGGACCATCAGTAAGCATCTTGCTTTGGTCGGATTCTTCGCCGCTGGGCTTCAGCTTGCCTCCAAATAGATTGAACCCTGTAACAGAGAAAGCTTTTTGTCCTTTGATCATAATCCGGTCGTATCTCTGGGGTCTGTTATTGAGTCCGGAGCCCACGGTTTCTGCAGCCAGCTGGTTGGCCAATGGATCAAATGTTGCCCCTTGCTCGCCCTCGAAAGCATTGTATACATCTGTTTGGTCTCGATGCAGTTCTATAACGTCGCCGTACTGAACTCGGGCAGTTGACCAAGCATCCGAGAGCCCGGCTTGAAGCAGCATGGCATCCAAACTATTGAGCTGGTCTGCGGTGTGCGACGTTATAGCTTTCTTCTTGAGTGCTGCCTCAATGGTGTAGGAACTGGTTGTGATATTGAAGTCGCCGACCAGAGCCCACGGGTTCTCGGGGTACTGCTTTCTCATGTGGTTCAGAATGGTTTGTAGCTCAAGCTTCTTCGTAGCCACAGAACCATCGGTGAACCCACGAGTGAGATGAACCGTCGCAAATGTAAGCGGACAGAATTGCCCCCCTTCATGCTTTCCGATGTTCGTGAATTGCAAGATCACAGAGCCTTTATGCCTGCTTCGAAAAGGGAGCCAATGCCAGGAAAAGTGGTGCTTGCTGAGGACTACCACATTCAAATGACTGGGTAGCGGTTCCAGGTCGTCTTGATCCGGAGGGCCGTGAGTAATGAAGGGGTATCGTGTCCTGATCCCATCTTCTTTGCAGAGATATGCAAGGAAGTCGTCGGTTACTTCTTGCAAAACAAGTGCGTCCGCCAATGCTGACTGGTGTAGCAGAGTTCGAACAAGAAGAGGATAGCGGGCTCGAGAGGGCGGGTAATCGAACTCTGCGAGCACATTGTAGCTTGCGACAGTGAACGATTCCGGTAAAGAATCGGAGGCTTGGGGAGATGGTGCGAGTTGTGCGAGAATCCATCTGTTCTCTGCAGACGAGAACGTCCGAGGCATATGATGCGAAATCGCTTGTTCAGAGGGTGTGCTAGGTATTTTGAGAGGGCTTTCCGACGTGGTTATTGAGCCTGTAGCGAGGTCGATGGTACCCCATACGTTCATTTGACTTGTGGCATCACCATTGTGGCTTATTCTTTCTCTTTTTAAGACGTAAAGTTGATCGGCAGTCCATTCAACTGGAGGAAGCAGGCGGGCTTTTTCCACCAAATATTTGTGAGGCGCCCTTTCTAACTCTTGACTCTGAGCAACAGTCATATGAGGCTGATAATCACCAGGGCTTTGGCCAAGAGCGTCATAAATCAGCCTGCGTAGGTCGTCGATTGCTGCTATGCGCTTCGGATCTTGATCACAGATGTATATGGTGTTGTGCTGCCGATGAGAGAAGACGCCGGGAGTATCCAGTCGTACATCCAATGAGGTCTCGTGGGACCTTGGCCCCAATGCCTGGATCCGGGTAGTAACCAACTCGCATGCCTTCGGGAGATCCTCGATCTCCACAAAGGGATATACGAGGTTGACGTGAGGTGGCCATCTCTCGTGTGCCTTATCGTAGAGAAATCTCAAACGGTCGATCGCCGCCCAGGACTCTCTGGGTGGTATCAGGCATAGTGCTGTGTCGCTTGATTGAAGTGGCACATGTGTAGTACCCTGATGGCCCGCCATGGTTGGTCTGTGTGGAGGAAAGAAAGAACGAGGTGTGCTGTGACGGTAGAATGAGACAAGAGAGAAGCTGAGAATGGAATGTACGCAGGTAAGTTAAGCTTGGGAGCGTGCGAAGAGACCTTCGTTTATACCCAAAACCGTGCAAGTCAAACTTCTGACCTAAACACTCCGTTCCGCGACATGCCTACCTTAGGGCGACGACTGGCCTAGCTCTAAACAAATATCTGCCTGGCAAAACTGGAAAGGAACCAGGAAGTTACCTAGTGCGGTAGCATTGCCTGAGAATGAATCATTCTGGATAATCTTACCTTGGCCCCTGACATCGACCTGGAAGCCATACATACTTCCAAGTTTACAGACGATTCGGTGTGAGTCATGGTGCCTGGGGATCTTCAAGTCCTGGCGGGTCCCTTATTCACATATAGCAAATGTACTTAGCGGTCAATACGGAATTATGGCTAAACGGGGGATCTCAACTAACCATCATAGCATGCTTCCTGATTGGGGTTCAATTAACGCGGTGTCGCGTCCAAAACGCGGGTGTCTCCAATTTCGACCATCGTTTCTGCGCTCCAAGCTTCCCCACCACGCACGCCTTGGGCTTTTCCATCCCACTTCCTCTTACCCAGCCAGGCCAGACCCGACACATGTGGTAGATGCGGCAAGCTGCGTCTTTCCATAGCCATAGCCATCGCTTCTACATCCTCTGTTAGATTTCCTCTGGAACAGCGAGTCGTGGCGCCATGGATCTCGTGCGGGACGAAGCCGCCAAGGAGCGCATCCGCTTGGCCACCGAGTTCCTCGATCCCAGTGAGTTCTTTGATCACGTCCTGTGAGTTTGTGCGTGGCTAATGTCTGGTTCTTCGTGTTATAGATGACCAATCCGCGAGGAGCTATCGGAAGGGCATCATCGATATGCTCAAGAACAACCGCCGTCGCCTGGTGGTGAATCTCGACGACGTGCGCGACCACAACCCAGAAATGGCCGATGGCCTGCTTTTCGACCCCTTCGAATACGTGCTTGCATTCAACCAAGCTCTGAAAGAGATTGTAAAGACCATTCCCCAGAGTCGGCCTGACCAATATGCGCCCGACGTCCTGTACTACTGTGCCTGGGCTGGCAGTTTCGGTCTGAATTCTTGCAACCCGCGAACACTTTCCTCCCACCACCTCAACCACATGGTCTCTATCGAGGGCATTGTGACGCGCTGTTCGTTGATTAGACCGAAGATCGTCAAGAGCATACACTACAATGAGAAGAAGAACATCTTCCATTTCAAGGACTACGCCGATCAGACCATGACCAATGGCATTCCCACTTCCAGTGTTTACCCCCAGGAAGACGAAGACGGCAACCCCCTACTCACCGAATATGGGTTCTGTACATACCGTGACCACCAGACCATCTCCATACAGGAGATGCCCGAGAGAGCCCCTGCCGGCCAGCTTCCCCGCGGTGTCGATGTCGTTCTAGACGATGACCTAGTCGACAAGGTCAAGCCCGGCGACCGAGTCCAGCTGGTCGGTATCTTCAGAACGCTCGGAAACCGCAACACGAACCATAACAGCGCGTTGTTCAAGACCGTGATCCTTGCCAACAATGTCGTCCTACTTTCCTCCAAAGCGGACGGAGGCGCAGCCACAGCCTCTATCACCGACAAAGACCTCCATCACATCAGAAAGATCGCTAAGAAGGACAATCTTCTTCAGCTCCTGTCCCAATCGCTGGCGCCTAGCATATACGGCCATGACTACATCAAGAAGGCTATTCTGCTCATGCTTCTGGGAGGCGTGGAGAAGAATTTGGAGAACGGTACTCATCTCCGAGGAGATATCAACATCCTGATGGTCGGTGACCCTTCAACTGCCAAGTCACAGCTCCTCCGATTCGTCTTGAACACGGCGCCGCTCGCCATTGCCACCACTGGTCGTGGATCTTCAGGCGTTGGTCTGACGGCGGCTGTGACTTCGGACAAGGAGACCGGCGAGAGACGGTTGGAGGCAGGTGCCATGGTCATGGCAGACCGTGGAGTTGTCTGCATTGATGAGTTCGACAAAATGTCCGATGTCGATCGAGTCGCCATCCACGAAGTCATGGAACAACAGACTGTCACCATCGCCAAGGCCGGTATTCACACCTCTCTGAACGCCAGGTGCAGTGTGATTGCTGCAGCCAACCCGATCTTTGGGCAGTATGACACACATAAAGATCCCCACAAGAACATCGCTCTTCCAGACTCCCTCCTGTCACGTTTCGATCTGCTTTTCGTCGTCACTGATGACATCGAGGACACTCGCGACCGCCAAGTGTCTGAACATGTCCTGCGAATGCATCGCTACCGCCAACCGGGAACGGACGAGGGCGCCCCTGTTCGCGAAAATGCCCAGCAGTCCCTGAGTGTCTCCATGCAAAGCCAAGATGCCACGCAGAACGAAACGCAGGTTTGGGAAAAGTACGACCCTATGTTGCACGCGGGGGTTACTGCGACTTCTGGTCGCGGGTCGAAGAAACGGCGCGAGGTTCTCAGTCTGCCTTTCATGAAGAAGTACATTCAATATGCTAAGACTAGGGTCGAACCCGTCTTGACTGCCCCTGCGTCTGAACGCATCGCGGAGATCTATGTCGGTCTACGCAATGACGAGATGGAGGGCAACCAGAGGCGAACTTCTCCGCTTACAGTCCGTACACTGGAGACTCTGATTCGTCTGGCTACTGCGCATGCTAGGTCCCGATTGAGGAAAACTGTGGAAGTAGCCGATGCTGACGCCGCTGAGGCGATTCTTCGTTTCGCTCTGTTCAAAGAGGTAGTGGAGGATGAGTCCAAGAGAAAGCGCAGACGGACCCAACACCTTGAATCGGATTCTTCCAGCGAGGAAAGCTCTGATGACGAGGACGGTGGCGATGGCGCGTTTAGAGGCTCCACGGCTCGTGCTAGTACGGCTCGTTCAGCGAGAAGGACTCAGCGCAGCCAACCGTCTGCCAGCGGACGCCGCACCAATGGTACCAACGGCCGAAACGCTCCTCAGTCACCCGATCGTCAGAATGAGGAGGAGGATGATGCCGAGGATATTTACGACGCGACACCGCGCCGCTCTACCCGGAGCGGTGCTGCTCCGTCATCCAACGCGCCGGCAACGTCACAATTTTCGTTCGCCTCCTCAGTGCCTGCCTCTCAACTTGAGACCCAGAGCGAAGAGAACACGCAGAATGACACCGACCTAGCAGCCGGTGCAGCGGGACTGAATCTCGATGCACCGATTACGCCGGAGCGGCTGGCTACGTTCCGGCAGGCTCTTGGACAGCTCCTTAACACGGATCTGTTTGATGATGACTCGGCCAACGTAGCTGACGTAATTCCAGCCGTGAATGGACGTCTTGGACGCAGAGACGCGGCATTCTCGAGGGAGGAAGCCATCAAAGCACTGAAAAAAATGGACGATGCCAACCAGATCATGTAAGTTTCACCCCGACTTGACCTTGTCCAAGCTGGATCGCTGACAGATTTGCAGGTACACGGATGGCGACTTGGTATATAAGATCTGATTAATTCGGGACTTTGACGAGATAATGTGCTTGGTGTATGAGTGGTAGGCAACGGCAGGCGTTTTGGACCGGTTATTATGATGTTTTGGTCAGCTACGAGTGGTAGCATCATCATGATCGTATGAACAGTTAAGTAGGCTGAGGAGTCACAAGTTGCAATGGCGAATTTTCAGGTGCCTGCTAGTGCACTAGCCAAAGAGACCACGAGGCACGATATCCCCATTTGGGGCTTCAGTGTACTCACAATGAACTCAACACTCGACACTTTCCAAGACGCAGTCTCGTCAACCCTGTGAACTTGGAACTGTATGGCTGCCATTGATCGTGTCCAGGGGTTACCGCAATATGAGCTTGGTCGTGGTCCTCAAGCAAAAAACACTCTATGGCATCATGGGAATTTATAGGAATACGTTCCGGGAAACGGCCCTACGGCTACCATTTCCTTGTCCCCATTGCCATCTCACAGACAAGTACAACATGCAATAGCAAGTGTATGAATCTGACCGATCGGACACACTTTCTGGCGACGTCCCTCGCGAGTCTCTCACGCCCACAGACAGCTTTTCACAACCCAGAGCGCTCAACTGGCAGTTACGTGAGCACCCCTAATTGAGTTGAACTCACGATCCCGGGTTTTTGAACAAGATCGAAGGCATGACCCGGGACCGAAAGCTGTCGCGGGATGGATAGCCAGAGGAATATTGGAGTATGCCTATCGTGCCGTCGTCTCAAACAAACTACATTGCCTACGGGCGCTTCCCGAAGCAGAGCTCCAAACCGCAGCGGTGCTGACCGGTGCCGTCGACCGACCTCACGGCCTTACCCCCTGATCGCCCATCGCTTCTCTAGCGCCGGATAGGGGTGGGGGGCTATAGGTCGGTCGACCTGAAGGCATAACCAGTTTTTTTTCCCATGGCTGTGTCCACAGTGCTCGCCCACGACGTTGACTTGGAAGTTTGGTACCCGCATGTACTTCACGAGAAGGCAAACCCCTCCATCCATCCATCCATGCGGCCTTCACGAAGGCGTCCGCGTATCCCCATTGCCTCCGCGCGCGCGCGCGCGTGGTCGGTGAGCGGACCGCTGAGCGACGGGCACCAAGCCAGCCGCCTGTTGCTTGCTCGCTCGGCCGGGCGTACCAGCCCCAAGTGAGAGGAGGAAGGAGGAGGAGGAGGAGGAGGAAACAATCGTCGTCGGCCCTGCGTCCGTTCCATCGCTTGGGCTGCGGCGTAACGCGAGGGAGATGCATTTTTTTTTTCTTCTTTTGTTTCGCAGAGCAGCCGACCCTGCGCGCGCGCGCGCACGCAGTCTCGTTTCGCGAGAACAACCTACCTACCTACCTACCTACCGGCCGGGCCGTCTTTCCACCAGGAGGGAGGGAGGGAGGGACCGTCTTGGTTTCGCGGCGGACCTGCTGCTGCTGCTGCTGCGGCGGCGGCCCCCGGCCACAGTGCATAAGGTAACTGCACGTCGACGGCCGGACGGCGGCACCGCTACCACTACCACCACCAGAGATCCCGAGAGAGAGAGAGGGAGAGAGAGAGAGAGAGAGGCAGGGTGCAAAAACACGGGACTGGCGTGGCAGCGGCCAGCGCAGCTCGGCGAGCACGACCGCGATGATCAGTGACGGATCGGACGGGCATTGCATAGGGGGTTGGCGTGCGTGCGTGCGTGCGTGCGTGCCTACCTATGCGAGGAGAGGGAAAAGGGGGAGGAGGGGGAGGGGAAGGAGAAGGAGAAGGACCAGCGCAGCAGCAGCAGCAGCAGCAGCAGCAGCACACGGGCGAACGTCGCGCGGGTCCAGCTCCCTCGCTCCCTCCCTCGGCCAGCGGGTAGCCGCCGCGGGTCCCAGCGATGTGCTGTCCACGGCTCGATCTCCTCCTCCTTGGCGGACGATGAGCCCAGATTCGAGAGATCCCGCACCGACCTGATGCGACCGTACCGTACCGTACCGTACCGTGCCGTGCCGCGCCATGCCGTCGTCATCGCCGTCACCGTCACCGTCACCAGCATCGCCCAGCTTTTCCGCGCCATGGATGGATGTACGATGGATGTCCTGCCCTCGCCCGGCGGTTCGTCACGTCCAATCCTCGAGCATGGCACGCGTGTGTGTGTGTCCTCCTCTCGTCCTTCAACTGCCTCTCGGCGCGTCGGTTGGGGGAGCCAAGAGGAGGAGGAGGAGGGGGCGGCCGGATGGGCGACGAAAACCAGGCACGGTGCGATAATGTGTGGTAGATGAGCCGTTACACGGCAGGCAAAAAGGGGGGTGACCCAGGGTTATTATATACTTATTAGCCAGCTAAAGATCCTGCGACGGCGGTTCCGACTTCCTCCAGGCGCCCGTGGGTTCGTCTCATACCTACTTAGGGTAGGCAATAGGAGGAGCACACACATACATACTTACCTACATACCATACCTACTTACCTGACCAGCATACCCGGGACCCGTGAGGAGAACGGGGGAGAGGGGGATGCGACGCTGGCAGGCTTCCCCTCAGGAGAACTGCCTAAGTAGTAACAAGCTCGTATCTCGAGAAGGGCGGTACGGCGTAGATGAGATTGATTGCGGCTCATTACCAAGTCGATATTGCCGTACCTTGGGTCTGGGTGCGCGTCTCCAATGAGGAGGACCGGCCTCTCCTACGTCCACACCTGGGTCCCTTTACTTTGGCGAAGTCCCTCTGCAGAAGCTTGCCCCCTAGCGACTTCAGGCATTATTGGGCAAGGTGTCTTGACCGACTGCAGCTCATCGAGGACGTTGCAACTTGCAAGCAACATGGACGTTTTGGCATGTGAAGGACCGACCAACCGACGTTGGATCGGACGCCGGAGCCGCAATTAGCATATCCTCACTGGCTAAGGTAAGTCCCGTACCTTACCTGGCCTTAGGTAGGTATCTACTTCACGGGGGTACAAGTTTACCGGCCGCTTCGACGAGCACCCGCGTCATCCGGGGAGTCGAAGCGTTTCGAAAACAGCGATTAAAAAAAAAAAAAGGCGCCGAGACCTTGATGAGAGCGCCCCGCTCGCTTCCTTTGCGATGAGGTTCTTCACCTTCGATCGCCAACCTCGTCGATTTCTAGGGTAGGGCAGACGTTCTCCGCCTCCCCGAGCGATCGATAAAGACCGGGAGCCTGGCTTGATTAGTGGAATATTCCCCTCCCAGTGCGCCCTATCTCGTGGGTATCTCGTTACCTCCGGGCCCCGGCCCCTCCTCCCCCCCTTGCCTGTGCCTAACGACAGGGCTGCCAGGCTGCCGCCAGGATTATCGGAGCTTGATGTCATGGCTACCGGCTCCTCGGAATCTGCGCAAGAGCGTAACCTATCTCTCGGCGTAAGTTAGGTAAGTATAGGTAGGTAGACAACGATCCCGAAAACGCCTATCTCTTCTTCCGCATCGGCTCCGCCTCTATTCCTCACCACTTGCCAAACCTGGAGCTTATTCCAAGGTTCATAGGTTCTCGGGAAGAAATGGAAGGTGACGACATCAAGCCTTCACTCCAAGGGACAACCTTTTCCCGGCTGATTGAAACTCCCTCGTCGTCGCCTGCATAGTAGGTTACATGCATGCAGGTGCTGTCAGCGGGAAATGCCATGCTTTTTCCAACAGCCGAGCTTACCTTGGCTTGGGCACTGGCACTTCCGAAGCATGCTCGACCTGGGCCGAGAACGGCGAGGAGGGAGGTATGAAGACCTCGTCAAGTATAGCCGTTTCAGCCAGATCCAGAATCCAGATCCTTCACCGCATCCCGATGGGAGGTTGGAAATTAAGGTCTATAACGCGTGCCGAAGGTCCCGTCATTGGCTACACGCACTCGATTAATCAATCCGTATCTTACTTACTTTACACCACCCCCCGAAGGTGCTGCTGATAAGGCCTCATCAGGTCCCCGCCCCCCACACGGTCATTCATTCTCATCGACCGGTCGAGATCCTCCCTCCCTCCAGGCAGTTTCACGTGTAGGCCTGTGGCACGGCTTCAACCGAACGTGTCAGCCTTCGTGATGGCCCTGTTCATTGGCGAGCTACCGTCTCGAAATAGCATCGTTCCACGTGAGGTGAGGTCACAAGCGAGGCGCGCCCTGATGAATGAATCCTTCCGATCTCACCACCTTCGCCTATCTCGCCGGTACCAAAAAGCTCTTATCAGGCGAGCCCGAGATCTGTCATCGTTGGTTCGTCGCCTATTCCGTTACGGAGGCAGGCCAGGTACCCTGCGGTCGGACAATTAGACGATCGCCTAAATAGGGGCAGTTGCTCCGAGCAAAAAGTCCTACTTGCGGGTTTACGTTACGGTTGCCTTCGGTTGTCTAGATCGTATCGGAGACGGATAGCTAAGGTATTCGCAGCTCTCTCCGTGAAGAGGGCTTCCGCTTACGAAGGTCTATGAGCCATTGCGCCGAACCATTGAGTGCATCATAAAGCGATGGGGGCCTACACGCGACCTCCTCTGCTGACAGCGCCCGGGTCAGAAGAGGGTGTCGTTAGCAGCATAATAATAAGCGTCTCGTACCACAGTCAAGGGGTGGTTGACGGGTAAGCGCAGCGCAACGTCGGGCGATCCTCTTTGCCGGGACCGCTCCCTCGCAGAGAGGCGTCCTGTACTCCGTATTATCCCAGACAGTCTCGTAAAGCACGGTTCCCGGTCTTACGAGCGCTCGTTCTTGGGAGCCTCTCTCAGCCCGTCGTCGTCGTCGTCGTCCTCCGGTCCATACGTCTGTCCTGGATAGGTAAGGAAGGCATCGGAAGCCGAAATCCAGGCACGCAGGGCACGCAAGACACGATCCCCTTTTCGCTTGTGGAAGGTGACACAGGTCCCAGGCTCAGCCCGTAGGATTGCCGCGAGAGGCTCGACTCTCGAGTTGCAACTTGCAACCGGATCTGTGGGGATGTTGGGGTTTTCGTCACATCGGCAATCAAACAGGGTTCCAGGGATTCGACCCCGTGGAGATGGATTTGCACCCCCACGCCCCTCGCAGTAGCATGACGCCGGAGTCTGGGTGTCTGGGTGTCTGTGTCTGTTCTGGAGGTTAGCACATTTTCTGACATCGTAGTACCTACCTAGGTAGTCAGACCTCCCCACAGCCCGAATAGGTACAGCCGGGCAGACATTTGGAATGCACAGTAATAATAACAACAGCAACAACAACAACAACAACAAGCGGCAGTGGTAGTAGTAGAAACGAACCGCCTCCCTGGCATACATATACACAGCAGCCGAGCGGTCTAGACCTGTCCATCCGGGGGGAGGGCGACGAGGTACAGGTACGGGACAGGCAGCCACGCAGCCCGGCATGCCTGACCTGGCTGGTATGCACGAGACGGGAACGCGTGGCACAGATACATAACCATCGTGATTACACCCGTATGTCTCGGTCGCTGAGCAGGTTGATGCGACGATCTGCCTGCCAACCTACCTACCTACCTATCTATCTCCCCACATATGCGTGACGCCAACGTTCACCTACCATCGGTAGTATGTGGGATGTTGATCCTGCCAACCTGCTTTTCCCGTTTGCCCGTACCGTATGTGCTGGGAGATGAGATGGATTGTGAAGGAGTGTCGGACAGGAAGGGTAGATAGAGAGAGATAGAGATAAAGCAGTGAGTAGGTAAGCACTACATACATATCACCAGGCTGCTTTTCACGGAATCGCGGGTTTAGATCTGGATTGTATACCGCGACTAGTACCTACCTAGGCTTGCCCCAGGATCTCTTTCCCCCACACACGGACGCAGCTGACAGCAGAAAAACGTCTGGAAGGACGCGGAGAGCTGCAGCAGCCCTCACGTCGCGAACCTGACCTGTCACCTTGTTGCAGCTCTCTGTCATCAGTCTGTCCTCTCCTCAGCCCCAGAGCGAGGGCCGGTCAGTGATTTGCTGGCGTTTCATCACTCTGTCGAAGTTGCGGTGAGGACAGACAGCAGTCAAGCAGTCAAGCAGTCAGAGACAGAGAGATGGGACGAGACAACAAGCAGACTATTGGCTGCTGGCCAGCAAGCACGTCTGATCGATCAGATAGATTGGGGGACAAGATCATGCCCCATCACGTTGCTTGCTTCCCTAGGTAGGTAGGTTATTAGTTCCCGTGCCGCCCGCCAATCTTCAGACAGCCGCCATCCGCGCTGGGGGCGGCGGCCGGGTGCGGCGCGAGGAAAATCGACTCTCTGACCATGATCAGGCAAGGCATGGCAGAAATGGGCTGATGGGTTGGTTACCGGTAACTGCCAAAACATTGGGGGGGGGGAGAAGAGGGGAGAGAGATGCATAAGGTAAGTAGATACGTAGGTAGCGTATCTACACACACACTCCGCACCCCGGCGGGGAAGGGAGAGACGCAACCTGGCTCTCGCCCCCGGAGCTCCCCCTTTCTCGTGCGAATGCGACCTACCTACCGAAGTTGACGAGTCCCTCCGTATCGAGCGTCGTTGAGCTGTAATCGCCCGGCGGCGCAGCAGCAGCAGCAGCAGCACAGCGTAAAGTAAGCAGCCGCTTGCGCGGCCTGCCGACGAACCCCTTCCAATCCCCGGAAAAAAAAAGGAAAAAAAAAAAGGTATACCGATTATTAGGTGCTGGAATACGACGCTGCGAGTTCGGTGTGTGTCGCCAGGTGTGTGTGTGTGTGTGTGTGTGTGTTGGAGCTCGGAGCCTCCAAACCGCCACTGGTGGTTGATGGGGGCGAAGGAGGGAGCCAGCCCGTGGAGGTCAAGAGCTGCTTGCCTGCCCAGGTCGCTTCCCCTTGGGAAATTGGGATTGTACTGATTCTCGTGGTACGGCACGGCGTGGCTCACGCCAACCGTTTTAATATAATGTTGTGGGATGCGAATCCCCTCCCGTTCGCCGCCTGGATTACCTACCTTACTTACCTTAGGTAGGTACTTACAGACCCGGGGGCGATCAGAGATTTCCGAGTTCCCGCGGCCGGAAGCCAGAGCGGCGCAGCAGCAGCAGCAGCACGGAGCCCTGGAGCCCTGGAGCCAAGCAGGTCCTTCGCCCCGCGACAGGTTGTTGGTGTCGTTTTATTTATTTATTAACCTACCACCTGCCTGTATCGAGCACTCCCCGCAAAAATAAAACCCAGCCTTCCAAACCTCGCCCCTGTCCGCGGTTACATGGTACCGTTCGTTCCCGGCGTACCGTACATGCCAACACGCGCTAGAAGCGACCTGCCAGGGCTGGCCGGGCTGGGCGAGCTGGGGTTTAGCTGAGGGAGTCTGGCAACCTGGGGAACTTTCGTGGAGCTCCAGACTCTCTCTCATCAGAGTCATCAGCAGACTCATCAGCAATCATCATCCTCTGGAAATGACTGGAGCCGCCGCCGCCGCCGCCCCCATTGCGGCAGAGCGTTGGCCCCGGCCCGGAGCCCAAGCCCAGCTCCGCCATCATCATCATCATCATCATCATCATCATCTTTCATCACTATTATCTTTCATCATCATCACCCATCATCCAGCAACCGGCGAGACCCGGACTGATGTAATAGGGGTTCGTCTGCTTGATGTCATTGTCACAAGCCGCTCTTCTGCTGCGGTATTTGACTACCTACCACTTGATGCTAGCTTGCGGTATCAGACTCATCCGTGTTGGGAGCCAAGCAAAGCAAAGCGCAAGCTTCGTGTATCACGTCAGCGACCTGGATTATTTCCCTCCCTCCCGCTGCTTGTTTTATTTCCGTCAGCCTGTGGAGGGAGGAGGATCTCGGTGGAGGATTGCGCGGGGCCACCGCAATTGCAACCTCAGTTGTAGCTTTTTCTTTTCAGCTGGTCAGCCTGCGTAAGAATAAGTGTTTAGTGTCACCAACTAGACGCCCCCAAAGAAAAGCCTACCTACCCAGACGGGCAGGTAGCCTACTTAGCCTGCCTGCCTATTCGTACCGTGCACGGTATCATTGTCGTGCCCGTGAGAAGACTGTCGTACAGAGCATGATGACACAGAGAGTGAGGAAGCGAAAACACAAAAAAAAAGAGAAAAGATCCCACCGCTTCTTTCGGGGACGTCCGGGTCTCATTTTGTATGCCACCTTTCGTGTTGTCTTTGGGGCAGGGCTGATGTCTGACACTGCTGCTGTGTCGCGCTACCTGTCATTTCGTGTCCATGTCGCAATGTGCTCCTTCGGGTCGCCTGGAATTGCCTTTCATGTCCACGGTCCACGGGTGAGTAACCGGTGCCATGGAGACCGCCTCGCTCAACTAATAAGCAAGCTGCCTACCATCTCACCTCACCTCGCCTCGCCTCGTCTCGCCTCATCTCACCTGGCCGCATCCGCCAGCCTCGCTTCCTCCTTTTGCCGGCCAGAGACGAGCAAGACAGAGGTGATACGATACATCCGCTAGTGTGTAACTTGCCGTGCCGCAGCGTAGCGAAGGAAAAAAAAAAAAATCAGTGAAAGGGCCCCAAGGATGGCAGAAGAAAGTCCTGCCGCGCCAACTTATTCCAGTACACCCGTACTCGAGGTGCAAGGTGTGAGGTACCTTACCGCCAGTTCAGGCGCATACGCGCATGCGTGTGTGTGTGTGTAGGCATGTGTGTGTATATGTACAAATGCGCAGCAACGCAACACAGACACGGGCACACAGGCACACAGTCCCATGCCGGGACCCTGTCCCATACCGCCAGTCTTCACCGTTGCTACAGCCGCTGCTGCTGCTGCTGCTGCGCGTAGTAATCTGTCATACTGCTTGCTTGCTGCCCCCAATGCTCCAGCCTCGGCACCGCAAGGAAAGGAAAAAATGGCCTACAGGAACTAGGTACCAGCATTACCGACTTTGACGTAGGCACACCGCCCGCGGGTACAGGCAGGACAGGGGCAAGGCAGGGTGGCTGGGGAAGAGGGAACGAAAAAAAAAAAAAAAAATTCCAGGCGCGCGGCGCGCGGGATAGACCGCCCCAAGCATCTAGAGCGCGGACGGGGGCGTCAGAAGCAACATATAGTCGAGGGCAGAAGGAAGGCGGGCGCCGAGTTTAAAAAAAAGGCAAACGCCGCCTCGACGACGAAAACAAAGTCCGGGGAATGGCTGAAAAGGCCTGGTAAGGTACCGTACCGTATCGTACCGTACCTGAAGTCAGCCAGCCAGCCAGCCAGCCAGCCAGCCAACCAGCCGGCCCATGGGGTACGGTAGATTTCCTGGAGCTGAACCTTGGAAAGCACCTTAGGTAGTAGATAGATACCTGGGCCCATGTGCACACGCAGCACGTCCGGCCAAGCTCGTCCGACTTCTGCTGAATTCTAGGGTCATGATGATGACGTGCCCGTTCGTAAAGGTTCGGGTGGGAATGCTTGACCTAGGTGGGATAATCACATGAAAGCGCTGCGCTGGTAAAACCCTAAAGGTAAAGACAACCTGGAATCCGGGGTTGGGGGAGTGTCGCCGTAGCGGAGCAGTACCCCAAGACCGTTTCGATGATTACCTAACTGGTTCTCGCTCTCTTCTAGTAAGGTATTATGGCCACCAAGTTTTAGCCGACGCCACGTCACTTCCCTTGTTCCTAGTGTATGAGTCAATCGAAGGAAAAAGAACCGAAACGTCCCCCGTACTTTTTGACTCCCCGTTGGCCACGACATAGGAGAAAACCTTGTCCAACTTGGGAAGAGGAGGTGTGTGTGAGAGAGAGAGAGAGGAAATAGGTGTCCCTGAATATAGCATTTGCGCTGTGTAGAGATGTCTAGCCGCCGATGAGGGTTCTCAAGTCTATATACCACGCCTGTCCATACCGTCCGTAAAGCAAAAAATAGCATGTGGAAGAACCCGTCGCATGGACCCCAGCTTGTCCTGCCCTCAAGAAGATCGCTCGCTGATCCACAATGTGTCCGTGTTAAAGAAAATGCCAGCCAACGCAGCAAGTTGCTCCGTTGGGAGATGAACGCCTCTTTCTATGTGACCTCTATGCCCGTAGTCATGATTCATAACGTTGCTCGAGAACTGGCCGAGGGGCCCGATAACGACCCCAAGATTACATCCGGTCCATTAGATCACCTCCCGCGAGACTGCCGCTGGCTGAACTCCGACCGCTGTTGTTGCTGCTCCCGTAGGGTTCATGCGACAGGAGATCGTGCACCGCCACCTTCGGCACTTGCGGGACGGGCAGTTTTCTGCTAGCATCCGGACGGCTGATGATGTCGGTCAAAGTCCTGCTGGCGGGCCGTGGACCGTTGCTTCCCGGCTGCGAGGTAGGCTGGAAAGCCTGGCCCTCCAGATGCGGCTCCATGGGTGCGAGCGCAGGAGTGTGGCCCAGCGTCAGGTTGCGCAGCGTGGGGAGTTCGATGCCGGCGTACGGGCGGAGACGAGGAGAGTGAGCTGGCGTGGCGAGAGGAGTGTGATCCGGCGTAGGCGATAGTGAATCATGAGAGAAGGTAGGCGACGAAGGCGCGGTGGAGTTGGGGGAGTTGGGCCTCGACCGCTTAATGTGGCGGACCGGGTGCGAGTAGTGATCATCATGGTCGTCCCCGGAATGCGTGCGCGACATATGGTAGGCAGAGAGCGAAGGGAGGTGGCCCCGGGAGTTGTGGACGCTGTGGGTGTAGTAGGGGTGGTGTCTCGCATGGTTGTGAGGAGACGAGTTTTCCCGCTCGACTTGCGTTGCCGCGTTGGCCAAGATGCCCATATCCATGTTGTGGCCAGAAAGGGGGCCGGTGCCGCCCATAGGCCGTCCGTAGTGGTGCATAGAGCCAGCGTGGGGGATGGCGTAGGCCGAGTAGGAGTGAGGCGGAGAGACGTTGGGGGAAACCAGGGTCGAGTTGGGCGCCGACTTGATGGATCGCGGGCCAGACGGCGGCGGCATCATGGACTCGTGGCCCAGCGCATGGTGACCCAGTGCGTGGTGTGCCTGGCCAGCCTTGTTGCCTCTCCTGGAATTGGGGTTGTTGTGTATCCTCGAGTGCCGAGTAAGCTCATCCGAGCGAGAGAACTTCTTGCTGCAGCCGGGGAACTGGCACGCGTGAGGCTTCTCGCCCGTGTGCGTGCGGATATGCCTGGTTTGGTGCTCCAGCCGGTGGAAAGCCTTGTCACACAGCGGGCACTTGTACGGTCGTGGCAGCTCGTTGGCCGTCTCGGTGGACTGGCCACTGGGCAAGGGCCCATTGGGACGGATAACACTGACGGTAGCAGTAGCCATATCGATGTCTCCTTCAGCGTCGACCTTGCGTCCCGCAGCGTCTGTAGCCTTGGTTGGTGTCGTCGTGGGCGTGTCGGGATTCAGCAGGTTGGAAAAATCCACCGCAGACTGTGTGCGTTGCATGTGACCGCCAGCCAAGGGGGCACCTAAATCTCCTGCAGAAAACGCTTTCCCTCGTTCTAGGATCCAGAAATGCCGGTTTTCTATCGACGGGAAGCCGGTCTCTAGTTCAGCCGGGTCCCTCTTCGCGATTATCGAAATCTTGTCTGATGATTAAGTCCTCCAGGCCTGCACCAGCGGGTCCGAGTACGTGTTGATAAATCGGCGTTGCGAATATTGCACGGTAAAGGCTGTATCGTTGGGGTAGCGTTGTAAGGTTTTGGTGTCGTGTTGTGTTGTGCGTGTGCGTGAGTGTATTTGTGTGTGTGTGTGTGTGGTTTATGCGTAGTGTCGTGGTTGGTTGCAGTGGCAGTGGCAGTGGCTGTCGAGGGCGGCAGTCTGCCAGGTGAGTGTAGGTATGGGTACGGGAGTGTAGGAAGGGGGGAAGCTTTGGGGAACGGGGGCACTGGTATGGTTTTAAATGAAGTGGAATGGCAGGGCAGGGCAGGGCAGCAGACAGAGTGGACGGCGGTAGACGGCGGACAGTGAACGGTAGACAGTGGACAGTGGACAGGCTCTCTCTCTCTCTCTCTCTCTCTGGACGACGGGCGGGTCGGAAAAGCTGTACTCGTAAAGTTTTCTTTGCAGGGCAGCGCTGGGGTTGCGCCGGCCACTCGCTCGCTAGGGGCCGCCAGAGGGCGAGGGCGAGGTACCTGCCGGGGTACAGTACAGGGCCGGCGTGCAGGTACCTGAGAGCGTGTCACTGCGCTGTCTCTCCCCGAGCCCTGCCTTACAGCGCCAGAGCCACCGAGCTGACCCCTGTCTGTGTGGGGGGATGCCAGTCTGGTGGAGGAGAAGGCCTGGGGGAGTTGGAACCCTGAACGGGCTCAAGAAGGGGGTGCGAACGGGCGCTGCTGGTTGGCTGGGGCTAGGCGGTCCTAGGGAGGCGCGCACGGCGTGCTGATGAGAGTGCCACGGTGCCACGGTGCCTTGGAAGTTGGGGGCCTCTGCTTCCACTGCTAATCTGGAAGTCTCCAGGTACATCTTCCCCCTCCATCTCCCCCCCAAGCGCCCCCCCCCTTACCCGCCGCCATCTACATCTACATCTGGCATCGGTACGGTACCGTACGGCTCCTCGTGACGGGAGGGGATCACCAACTCCAACCACGACGAGCGAGAGTGCCCCTGGGGATCAAGCAAGGTGGAGAGGCTCTGCTCGCCTCCCCGACGGTCAATCAAGCTCAAGACTTGCGCACATCAGTGGACTCTTGGACTCTCCGCCCTCTTCATTTCCCACTGGTCGTCTTTGTACGGGCTGGCGCCTGTAGGGAGCCTCTACGGCTGCCCTTACGACTAACGAGCGAGCTTGGTGCGTGAGACTGACGGCTGAGACAGGCTCGATGCGCGCGTGTCGAGGTCACTCCTATGTTCACAACAAAACAGGCACACGTGCCTAATAAGATACCTTAAGTAAGGTAGGGCGTGGACATGGCTGGCATGTGCCTCGAATTCTGCAGTTCCTGCAGCTCTGCAGCTTGACAACAGCTCCTCGCTCAGCGAGACTATGTAAGTCAAGGAGCAAGGACAGGAGGCGTGGACTCATTAAGCCCACCCACTGCCATCCATTGCATTTGGATGAATACCTCCACACCGTAACTGAGGCGAGGCAAGGTATCAAGATATGCTGCAACCTGCAACCTGCAACCTGCGACCTGCGACCTGCGACCTGCAACTTGTAACCTGGCTCTCTAGGTACTTACCTTAAAGTAAGTACCTAGCCTGGTCTTCCTTCGGCATCCAGCAAGCAAGCGACAGAACAGACCACCAACGCATGACTTCCACCTTTCCTACGACTCGCACGCCTGCACGCTACGCAGAATCATCATGTTTGTCCACCCATACATCTTGGGTGAATCTTCCCCATGGCGGTGGGGGCTGGCGGCGTGGTCTCCTTGGCCCCTCTGTGCTGGTTCCCCGATCCTGACGGCATGCTTATTATTGTATTGCTGTGTGTGTTCAATGGAAGCTTCATGGCCTGTTTCGCTTCTTTTTTGCCAGGCTACGTACTTATAAGCGACAGTCACTCACCGTGCGGCTCTTCGCTCTCGTTTACGCCGTAACCCAGCCTGCAATCTGCGAAAGCAATGCAAGCATAACGCCAGTCGACCTATTCATACGCGGGGCATACCTAGGTTTTCCTACCCGACGGGGCTGTTTAGCTCTTTGTCATAGCAAGCCGTCGAAGCCGTCCACCCGTTGTGGCACAAGCAGTACCGCATCGTGTGGGGATGATACGATGAGATATCTGGATTCTACGACTATCTCCGGTACCTTAGTCGAGGATCCCGCCGACAGTACTAGCCGTACTTGTAAGAACCAGCACAAACGACAACTTGAGAACTGCATGGCTGCCTTTTCGACCGACGTTTCTTTCCTCTCCTTTCCTCATTTCCCCTGATTGCCCGGAGGATGCCATACAGTGTAGTTAGGGCCGGTGAATGGGATCATGCCATGACGCCCTGGCCGAAGGAAAATTCACGGAGTGACGATAAAGGGCGAGATGGATAGGGTATGGAGAACGTGGGGCCGAGCTCGGCGCAACCAGAGAGGATGGCGTGGACGTAGAAGATAAGGCCCTAACCTGGAAGTCTCAGGTCCCGTCGCCAACTCGGCTTTACCACTCCACAAGAACGGCCGCCGCCTCATTGTCCGGAGGCCAGCACAGGCCACGCCGAGCCAGCACAGCCAGCACAGCCAGCACAGCCAGCACAGCTAACACGGGCAGGACGGGCAGGACGTCGGGAGCGCAGCGCTCACTGGCTTGACCGGCCTGGCTGGCTTTTGACTGGCGAGACTGGCTTGCCTGCGCCCGGGAAGGCGCGAGGACAGCAGGAAGGGGGATGGGGCTGGAAAAGTGGGTAGTGGAGCACACTAGAGGACTGGACGGAACCCGAAGGCGCTGTCACGGCCACCGGGCCACCGCCAGCACCGCTACCAATCCGTGTAGCTACCTAAGGTACAGGCAACCTGCGCCCGTCCTCAGGTACGATGCACTCCGCACCGCTTGGGTGTCCTGTTCCAAGCTATGGCTGTGGCCGTGTGCACCGTATAGCAGTCGAGGACGGGATCACGGCAACCGGAAGGGGCCCTGAGCCATTCTCAAATCTTATGATCATCATCATTATCGCGAGCGTCACCGCCGACCCTCCAGGAGTCCAGCCCTTCCCCCCCTCCCCATCCGGAGCCTCGCAGTTCGGCTGGCGGGGCGAACCAGATTGCCAGAGTACCTCCACGACTCCAATCCGCCAGCCCCGGAGCTTGCCCGGCCTTACCTCGCACGCAATCTCTTCGGCATTCACCTAGTCGAGCGGCCGGTCGTGATAGCATCAAACGGTCGCCTCTGCCATCCCAGCCTAGTCCTCGGAACTTGACAGCACTCGCCCGTCTCAGGAACCCGTCCTTGAATCATCGACAAGCTTCCTGCCTGTAGTATTAGGTACGCCTCCGCCAAACCTGGGGTAGATGCCTCTGCCAGATGAGTTGTAGATCGTCTCAAGCCTATCACGCGCTGGGGATCTCTCCCCGCAGACCTGGTTCCGGCGCTAGATAGGACGCATACCTGCCCTGTCCGAGCGTGTCGACTATCCAGCCAGCTTCCTCAGCCAGCCGGAGTCAGGGCCTTGTCAATGGTGGTTGCAAAGCCCATCCTATTCCGGGCGGATCCTTATCAGTGCCGCCGGGTCGATCATTCATCAGCTTCCAAGCCGGTGGCCAACCGCTCTGAGATCATGGGGTTACGAACCCCGTGCCGAGTCAGTCAGAAACCTGGGGTCTGGTTGGGGTCTTATCTCCAGGAGTAAGACTCGGGGACCCGGAAAGTGTCCAGACAGCTGGACCGTCTGGACTGTCGAGCGCGTATGCCAATGCCCACAATATTGAGGCTATCGCTCTGGGGCCCCATGGCCAAGCCGTATCGCAGCGTTTTGCGCCGGCCTCGCATGGTGAAGGCGGCTCTGTCGCTACACGTGCCCGAGCAGAGCTGGGGACATGCTCGCACGTGCTGACGACATCTGACCTCCAGCCGAGATCTTGCCAGGCGTGCCAGGCTTCGGTGAGACGGCGACGGCCAGCCAAGGGACACAATGGAAACATGGGCCGCTTGGCTGAATGCCTCATATGCCTGGGCGGGCCGCCGGGGGTATCACCAACTTGCCGTTCTGGTAGAAAGAGACGACTCGATGACGCTGACCGAGAAAAACCAGTCTCTGCCAAGCATTTCTAGTTGAGCGCAAAGCGTGGGGGTCTCGCTGCGAAGGCTGATACGCGGTCCAACCGGCGGAGGAATCTTGTCCCTCACCCTCTTCTCATCGCGCCTCGTGTCATTCCATTCCCTCGCATCCCCTCATCCCATCTCACCCTATCCCATCCTATCCTATTCCATCGATGCATACCACCTCTGCTCACCTTCCCTACTCACGTCGGGTCTGGTCTGCACAACCCTGGCAGGCGAGGCAGGCTGCCAAGTACGGCTCACTGTTGCTTTGTCTGCCACTAAAAGGGTCGTGGTGGATACGTCAGGAAGGTATCTTGCTCCCTCCGTTAATCTGTCATCTTCCCAGTATCGAAGCAGTTATTGGCTGCCGAGAGCGCTTAGCGCAGTAAGCACAGCTCAGCCCTGAGAAGAACAGTGCCGCTGGGGAGCAGCGTGAGCCTTGGAGGCCCTCGTCGTCTCCAGAAACGTCTGCGGCCTTGAAATGGTGTGAGATGGAGATGTACCGTAGCTCTACGCAGTGCATTCCGGACAGGACGAGAATGCGGTAGGTAGGCCACTTACCCCTTATGGGATACCTTATACCGTTACCGGAGGCACACTCGGCGCACGAACAACATGCAACCTCAGGTCAAGAAGAGTTTACCTAGGCACGCTTCGTGCGACAGGGCCGACAGGGCTACCGGGTCAGTACCCCGGATCTACATTGATATGTCAAAGTCCCAGCGAAACGCATGCTCTTCATCAGGCGCGCGTGGGAGCAAAGCCTCAGCTTCCTCCCTCTCGATCCATCAGTTTCACGCTGCAAGCGCTGGCTTTCTTGCAGTGTCGTTTCTTTGCGTCCGGTGAACCTCGTCCGCTGTGGAGGAAGGGGGAACGGTATTCTGTGCGAATCGGCGAAACGCACCGTGGTTCTCCCCACACTACTGATACGGCCTTCCCCGTCCTGCCCCCAGATCTAACATTAGCATGACAAGTCTGGAGATAGGGATCCCATACTACCCGAATAGGCAACCCGATGCAGACTTGATTTCCCCGGACACGATTGCGTGATTGCCAGTCGAAAAGATATAACCAACAACGACCGGCTGGCGCGCGCTGCTCTACGTCCCAAGACGTCCTGGTTGAGTCGATCACTTCTGCCGACCGTTCAATCAACCAAGGCCTCGCGAGATCTACAAGCCACTCAACCACTCAGCAATGCTGCTACGGTAGGCACCCACTGGGACCAGTACTCCCGCTCCGTACGTGAGGGAGCTCAGGCCCAAGAGGCCCCAGCCAGAGCTCGGCCACTATTGGCCGCAAAATTATCAAACAAAACACGACTCTCGAGATGATCATACGACTAGGATGGTTTCCCCGAGCCCATCGACTCATGTATGCTGTACCAGGCCGTACTGTGATTGGTATGCTACGATGCGTGTACGAAATCCCACACGCAGCGCCGAGATACACTCCGTATCTGATCTTCTTCCCATCAGATGCTACTCATCACATGTTTGAGCATGCGCTGGAACGCTGCGATTTCTCCGCAAAAGGCGGCAGCCCCGTGAGGAGAAGCCCCCGTCCGCAGTGTATGCGCTTTCTCGAGACCGCTGAGAGAAGGGGCGGATGCGCATCGTGAGATGCGTCTAGGGTCCAATTGCGGTCTTGGCACTGCGGGATGCCGATGGGATTTCCCGAAGCGCAATCACGAAGCGACGGGGAAGGCTGCTAGGGGACGCGGTCCAGAACACCAGCACTGCCAGATTTCCATGCCCCTACGCGAGTCAGACACAGGTGATGGTCGATGCATGGCCAAGATAGGCAATGAGCAGCCCCCCCAGCGCAGTCCAGCACTCGACAACTGGCAGCCTTCTAGAAGCTGCAAAAGGATCTTCGAAGCCTGAAGGGAGGGCGTGACTGGCTGGTTCTCTGCCGCCGGTCTTCCGGGGCTCATGGGAACCCCAGGGAATTACACGCCAATAATGACCGCATTGCTTGAGGCCCCATGTGGTACGTGCTATGGGCTCATGAATGCCTTTTACAGTACGCAGTAGACAGCAATGGTGGATTGACGCGTGTCAAGGCCAGCCCATACCTCATCAGGGTCCAAGCTGGTCCCTGTGAAGCACGATAACCAAGCGGCTTTGCGTCCGGAGGAACGGAAGCAGAGCCGAAGCTCGTTGCATAACTGACAACCTCGGTCGCGGTGAGAGCATACAAGGAAGGATAGAGTTATGATCGTGAACCAGCAGCTACCCCGGTTTTCCGCTCACGTCCCTCGGCCGTGCCGTATTCCCCCGAGGTACCCCCTGGCCTCACTCACCTTTTGGCCAAGACAGATCGTTGCACCGAAGTAATTATTATTGACTCGTGGCATCTTCCGCTACCTAGCCCATGGGGGCAGTCTACGAGGACTTGTTGGTTTGGCTCAACAGTGTTGTTTACCGGAGATCTTAGTGCGATGGCTTCCATGACTATTGCCATTATCTTGCCCTAGATCCCGCATGCGGAGTGTTGGCGAAGACCTGAGAACTGACTTATTACTGACTTCGATTCCAAGCAGCTTGGCAAGGTCAGGACCGGGAACGTCGTCCCATCTTCCCGAAGCGAAACCGAACACATGTTTCTTGGGCGCCTGGGCTGTCCACCCCAACGCAACCAGGAATGCTTCCGAGTTGAAACTTGGACCCGACACACGTCGTACCTGCATTCATAGCCCTGTCAGCGATCTCTGTACCTTTGTAAGGACTAGACTCGCGTAGGAATCTTCTGCGGTAGTGCAAGCCTGCCTGCCTGGCTGCCTGGTATGCGAACCAATAAGGACGACCCAGCCTTGAAGCTCCTGAATACTAAGGCCAGTTTGGAGGGGAAGCGAAGAGTTCGATGCATCCCACACCGCGCCTCCATCGTTGGTGGATAGCACGAGATGACGATACGACAAATGAGGCATCTTGGTAGGGGCACAGGTACAACCAATGTGAACAGTAATTCACTATGAGCGCTACCCCGCTCCCTCTCCCCATGGACCAGACATATTGATGCTGGTGCGAGAACCGTCCGTACGTCTTCAAGGGGAACGGGGTCTACCAACGCTGGTAGAAAGCCACCGCCTCCGGACTGGACAGCTGCGTCGCCCACAGAGTAGCGACGACTATGGACCATCGGAAGGCGGCTATCAGATAGGTTCTAGATTCTGAAATGAGAGTCGCCGTGGGCGGGCATGCAAGGTAGAGGCCGAGCACCTTATTGGTTCACAGTGTCGAACCACTCTGTAGGAAGGGAATTTTGCTGGCACTTGATGGGATTTTCCAAGCTTGGACGCTCCATGACGGAGCAGATTTACGAGACGGCCCGGATCTCGGTGGATTACTCTCCAGAATCTCCCCGTGCCAAAAAGTCTTCTAGGGCGGCTGGCGAAAGAGCTAGCATCGCGTACCGAGTCCCACGGGGGGGGGGCTAGTCGCGCGGTAAAGAAATTTCCAGCAGCTCGAGTGCGGTAATAATAACAGCTCACTTTGCAATTATAATGCGCTCGGCGCTACCCATGAAGGCCCCGCACTAAGCGCAAAGGTAGCCGTCGTGAGCACGGATGGTACGGGAAGCGAAGGCGGGAGTGCTCTTGGCGACAAGTACTACTGAGTACAGGTGAAGGAGCCTTGGCCCTTGGGAGCCTCATTCCCTTGGCCCGCGCAGCACTCACGCCCAGCGTGGGTCTGCTTCTTAGGACCCTCCTGTCTGTACGGATACGTACAAATATTTCGGAATTTCGGACTTGGCCTTTGGAGGAGACCCTGACGAGATGACCGAACCACTCGGCTGGCGGCATGCAGTATCCGGGGCTCGTACGGAGTAGAGAGCTTATCTGGGAGTTCGAAGTCCCAAGTCAGCAGTTGGTTGCTGGAAACGGATCTCGCGTCCGCAAGAGCAAGGTACCGGTAGTGCTGTGCCTCCTTGCTTTCGTTTCCCGAACCGGCTGCTCGGCCAGGGGCGTACGCACCGGTCATACCCTGGAAGGGTGGTAATAGAAAAGACGTGAAGATTGGGCACTTCGGGATAGGGAATGGAATAGGGAATGGAATAGGGAATGGAGGAGGGCGGATGGGTTCGATGAGGGTGGGCTGTATCCGTATCGCGCCGTCACTCTGCAACGAGAGGAAGGGTTGGAGAAACCCCGCGTCACGTGCGAGGAACCGCGAGCCTCCGAGAGGAGGGAGGAGGGAGGAGGGAGGAGGCAATTGGAATTTGGGGAAGGCAGCGGGAGGGAGCGTAGCGCTTAAGGGGCCAAGGCACCCGTGACGGAGTGCTGTAAGTACAGTGGGCCCAATTAAGTTTCGACCAATTTTTTCGCGACGCGCCCCAACGCGCCCAACTTCCTAACCTACTCTCTATTTTTAATCATGCCTCCCTTAACACCACATATAGCACGCATTTCAAAAAAACACTATTCCCTTTATAAAAAAACCAAGATTTTAGTTTTATATAATACAGGTTTATCCGCTAAAAAAAGTTTTAGCAATAAAGGACGTTTTAATCGATACGGTTTATAAAGTTTTTACATGCTATTTAAACTAAAAATCAAAAGTAAGCAAACCGCGTACTAAGCGCCCCCCCAAATTAACCGATCAAGATAAAAAACATATTAATCGATTAATTAAAAGCAATCCTTTTATATTTATATTAAAACTTACTAAAAAAATCGGTAGGTATATCGTTATTATAACGGTAATTATTTATTTCCAAACATAAAGCATATAACATTTTAAAGCACTCTAAAAGCTAAAACTTACTATTAATAACGCTAAACAACGCTTTTCTTTTTATAAAAAAAACGTAGATAAGCCTTTTTTATATTAAATATGGTAGATTTTTACAAACGAAATAACGATATAGCGTAAGTAAAATAAACGCCAAGCGTAGGTTTTTTGCCAAAAGGTTTATGATTTTTATTTAATTTTACTTATACGAAATTAATTTATTACATATTTTTAAGGCAAAAAATTAAATAAAAAAAATATATAGCTATAGACTAAGCTTACAAAGCATAGTTAAATGTTTATAGCTACATTTAAATAACATGTACGCTTTACGCTCGTCGACTTTCACGAAAACCCTAATTTTCTAAAAAGAGGGGTTTCTAGCCGCGTTATCTTAAAAGCCTTTTAAAATATATTGCTAACAATATATAAACTAAACAATATATACGCTTAAAATAACGCACCCACATATAAGGCGAAATTAGTATAAAACTAGTTAATTTTATAAGCTTACGAGAATAGGGTTACTTTAGCCGAATAGCCGCTATTTTTACTTAACCTTAATCTTATTAAAAATCTATAAAAGCTCCTTAAAAAGCGTATTTACGCCCGTGAACCGACCTTTTTAAAGCTTCCGAAAAACGTTATAACGATTAATTTGCTATGTTAAACCGTAACGGCTATTTAAAAGGACTTCGAAAAAGAGCTGTTATAAGACTTGGTAGCTAGCATAAATCGGCGAATGCGCGCCGTAATTGCCGCGCGGGGCTAGTACACTAAATATTAGCGAGCCAATAAATAGATCACTGAAAAGCCAGCCTATTAAAGTACCTATACCTTGATTTGTATGGCAATCTACTAAGAAACGTAGGTGTAGTGACCTGTAGGAGGCTAGAGGTGCAGTCGGAGGAAACACGAAAATGAGGGGGCTGGAAAATTGTTGGTTGAAACTTAATTGGGGTCACTGTACCTGCCTGCCTAGGTCGGTAGGTACTTATCAGCTTTATTAGACTCAGGCACCAGGCACGACCGGAGGTCACAGGAGGTCACAGGTCACGGGTCCACGTGCGGGTAGGCCGGTCACTTCCAGCGTAGGCGCGCCAACAAACGCGCTGGCGGTTCTGCAGTCCTGCAGCCTCCCGCCAATATCACAATCCCACCTGACTGACTTCAATCGAAGCCCAGCGCAACGCCGATGCGCCTCCACGCACGGCATCTGTTGACACGTGATCGGACAAGTCTACAGGGAGCGATGCCAGCGGACTGAACATCCAAGGGGGCCTTTTTGTCTGCCATGATGGACAAGTACGAGGCCGTCCACGGCCGGGACATCTCGAGCTTCGATTTGACCTCCACCCGTAAGTGCAACCACAGAATCTTGGCCATGCTCTGCACTTCCCGACGCCCTGATGCCCTGACGCCCTGAAGATCGGATGCCGACCGTCTCAGCGGCTCAAGCCCTCGACGAACTGAAGACAGATCCCCAGCGCTACCTCTCGACTGGCATCGATGCTTTGGACAGAGCTCTCACCGACGGCCCTGGTGCGTCGCAGTGTCCCGGCGGCATACAAAAGGGGCAGATGGTGGAAGTCTGGGGTCCTCCAGGCTCCGGGAAGACTGCATTTGCGTGAGATGGCCAGCTCTGCGAGGCAATCTATTTGTGCATCCGCTCACGCTGCAACAGGCTGCAAGTGGCAACTGGCGCGTTGCGGGAGGGCAGTAAGGTTGTGTGGGTAGGTTGGTCGACCCCCATCTCCTGACGCCGCCGATCGTACGGCCTCACCGCGCATTCCCGTCACTCCCTATTGACGGCTTGCAGATGCATTCCACCCAGTATGCCCGCAGAGGCTTTACGAGGTGACACAATCCCCTCGAGGTCCCTCGGGACGAAGGGGTGATGACTGTATGCCTTCAGAAATAAACCGGACGGATAATCTCGTCCACTTCGCTACGCCGACCCTGGCGCACCTCATCAGCTTGTTATGCAAGCCTACAGTAGCCAGTATCCCAAGCGACACCTCTCTCGTGGTCGTCGACGCCTTGTCCGGCCTGGTGAACCATGCCTTCCCCAAGAATCTCGAACCACGACAAGCTGCAAAAGGTAATTGCTTGTCACGTATCACCTGCAGCCGTTGGCGGCGGCCTGCTAACACTGCTTTCGATCTACAGGACCAGGACCCTCGGCCAGGCGGATGCAGGTGCTTCAATTCATCAGTTCGGCACTTCAGAAGCTTGCTGCCACACGAGACCTCGTTGTGTTGGTCCTGACCCAATGTGCAACCAGAATGCAAGCTGAACGTGGCGCTACCCTGATCCCCGCCATCAATGCCACCGCGTGGGAACAGGGCGTCGCCACCCGACTGCTGCTCTTCCGAGATTGGGCCTTCGAAGGTGAGACGGTACATGACGTACATCTTGTTGGGATTCAGAAAAGGGATGGCAAGGCCAGTGCTGGTACCCTTGGACCGCTGTTTGCGTTCGACATTCTTAGTGTAGGTGATACTGTCCTCGGTCCAATCAACCTCGGTAAAGTTGACACGCAAAGGATGGTCTCATTGGCAGAGAACTGGACAGAGACCAGCACTCCCTGGCCCTCACCGCGACTCCACACGTGAAGCGGAAGCTGGACCAGACCGACTTTGAGATTGCCGACAGCGAAGGTGAGGACTACGGGTGGGCGGACGAGGATGACACAGAGCTGCCCGGCATGCCGCCCCAATGGCAAGGCAGCGAGGACCTGCTTCTCGGCCAAGCGGGCGAGGAAGATGAGCATAACGGAACGGATGGGAGAAACTCGGAGGCCGAGTCGCCACTCCGAAGCTCAAGTCCTGCGCCAGCGGAGCCTGGCCAGGAGGCCGGAGATGGAGGGGATTCCACTTGAGCCCGACATTTCGGACCTTTCGAAGGTCCGCAATGCCTAGAAGACTATCGAAGGGCCGAGGCGAGCGAGCAGGCAGACCCACCGGTGGCACGAGTCTTGAAACGAGCCCGTTCGTAATCACCGCTGCACACTCCCCCCCGCGTTTTGTGTGCGCAAGTTATGTGCTGGCAAGCCCGCAACTGGCAAACTGGGCGCGCTGGCTTCCGTGCCGGATCGTCTCGCTACCTAGGTAGTTAGCGCCAGTTCGTGTACCGCTCCGACGGCGCGTTGGGGCTCAAGTTGCACTGCACTTCATCCTCTTGACGGACGCTAATGTTCTTCGTAATAAGGACCGAACTTGTTGACAGAAACAGCATTACGAAATCGGTCAAATGTCGGCTTCTTGATCCTCACGGTGTCCGCGGTGTCGGTCAGCGCTCCACAATTCGGTCCTTCGCGGCGCTTCTCCAGCAGAAAGTCCAGCCTCACCCAGACTATCAATGATTCAAGTCTGCCTTGGAAGGTTGGGGAGAAAGATTTTCACATGCGGTCATCGAAACCTGGACATGGCGCGCAAAGTGGAACTGTTCAATGTACCAGACGTACGCAACCGGACAGCCAGGACAGCATCCAGCAATACGACGTTGCAACTTGCAGGTCGAGCCAGCCTCGCAAGACTTGCAAACGTGCTGGATAATAGCACACCTGCCCGCTGCCCGCTGCCCGCTGCCCGCTGCCCGCTGTCCGCTGCCCATGCTGATGAGGGGCCGAGAGGTCCAGATGCTGGTAGATTTCCCCCGCTAGCGGTGGATACTCCCGGTACGGAGAACACGTTCTGCTCCCGGCTCCAGACTTGCCACGCTATGTCCAGCCGTCAGAGCTAACTCAAGCTGAGACAGCTGGTGAACGACGTCAACTTTCTGGTGTTTTGCAACACACACACGGGCCTGCAGGCGAACAACAGAGTACCTGGCAGTCTGTGAAAAGTGCGGATTTCGTGTAGCATCTTCACTTGGCCAGTACAGTACGCCATCGTCCGTCGCCCAGTACATGTGTTTAGCCTAGCCTGAAGCTACGCACACGGGCCGGTTGAGAGGGTCGGGAGGGTAGCATTGCGTCGTCGCAGCGCATGCCCCCTACAAAATCAATACTTGGCCTCTAGGGACCCTGAAAGAAACTCCCGAAGCTCCGCCCGCGTCGCCCAGTAAGGAAGCTTCGTGGGAAAGCTTGGTTTGGAGAAATCGACTGGTGTGGTTCGATCAGATCCATCGTGTTGTCGCCCTGCCCTGCGTGTAGAGCTCCGTACGTATCATCCGAATGCCGCTGCTTCCACAGAGGACGAAAACCTGGCCTGAGTTCACGGGGACTGGCACGCGCTTCAGCTAATAATAAGACGATGCTTCAGAGCTCCGCGACGGCCCCCGTGGCTGATTGGATCCCATCTGATCGACCGCATATGTACTAAGAGAGACGACCAGTCGGCTGCCTGCGCGATCAGACAGATGGCGTGGGGGAAATCTACCGTAGCAGTCGTACAAGATGAGGTCGGCAAGGTGCAGTGTGATAATGATGATTATCCCTTCCGTCCCTTATCAGAGCCCTTATGGACGCTGCTGGAGCTGGGGCTTCGGAAGCTACCCCACGTCACGCCATTCCACCTCTGACGATGCTCATTCCATGGACAACATCTACCATCGATCGTGACACTGCCGGCGCGAGGGGCCCCTTGCAGCGCCCACGAAGCGAGGAAAACAATGTTTCATCGCGATGCACTTGATCGGGCGAGCATTGCCCTCCGCTGACGATTGCCCGCGGTTCCGCCCTCGCAGCTCACACTTCTAGACCGGTCAGGACCGTCCGGAATGTCCTTGGCCTGCATGGTGGATCGCGCGCTCACGGAGGAATTGTGGAGGATCGCCGGTAGCAGGCGAGAACTGGAGAAAGATTGGTCGACGGTGATTCGTCCGCTCTACATCTCAATTACCTGCTCAACGCCTGCCACGCCTGCGGTTGCAACCGCACCCAGGAGAAGAAGCTTGAACCGTCGGACCTTGCAGCGGAAACTGCATGGCCAGCGGCCCGATCCAACCCCCTGCGGATCTGGCCTGACCGGTGTGGTGTTCCGAGCAGAACTCGGTTGCGTTGCGCGCATGTATCTCCGTGGGCGCGGAAGCTCAGGCCGTCGTTCCTGGTGTCTCATCGGGAGCAAGGTTCTCCGGATCGTTGTCACCTCGACGACGTATACCGCACACCGGTATAGGGTTCGAGAGACATTTACGGAAGCGCCGCAAACGGGCGGGCAGCGGCTCAGATCTCTCTGCAGAAACAAGGCGCAGCGTCCATCGTGGTTCTAGGCGTTGAATTGGAGTTCATGCATGTACGCATGCATACAGCAGCAGCAGCAGCAGCAGCAGCCATATATCCAGCCGCGGGTGCCCGCCGATTCTGGAATTCTTTACCGGGTATGTTGGCACACGGGTGTTTGCAGGTCAGATTGACTTCTTACCACTGCCGTGGGGGCTCTCCGATCGATCTCAGATTCATGATGCGGAAGCAGAATGAGGCTTGATACAGAACGCCAGCTCGACGATATCTTCATGGGTTGTTTCTGTGAATCGATTATCGCCTAAAGTCAAATTACTCACTGAGTCTTGAGCGAGTGTGTCGAGGCCGGTAAGGTATACTCGATGGTCTCCATCTACACTGCGCAGTGAATGAAAGGCGAGCCCGACCAACATTGCTCTATGCCCAGTCGGCTTGCGCTTCGAACTCATCGATGGAGTGAGTGCCTTGTTATCAAACACGACACCCGTATCTGGAGTCTCACCCCGAAAACACTTGCACGCCAGCTGGAAGTGATCGCACTCCTGCTCCTCATATCCAGAGGTGTGCTTGTAAAGGTTGTGAGCTGCTGTGTATATACAGGCCCGTGGCCGACACTGTTGGCTATTGCCAGGTGCCTTCCATGCTGGGCGTTCTCTCCCAGTGTCAGTGTCCGATACCACAGGCCTACTTCGGCGAAGCATATAGGTATAGAAGAACCCAGCATAAGGTAGCTAAAGGACAAACACCTACGAGTAAAGGTATTTGCTGATCTCACATCCCGAGCTTGTCACGCAACCTCTTCCTGCGTGCACAATGGCAGACAGACAGAGGGAATGAGGCGCTCGGACCAGCAAGATATCGCTCAATGGAGTACTTCGTAGCTTCCTTATATACTTTATTCAAGTAACCGATACCTTACCTCATGCGGGGCTACCCCTTCTCCAATGGGGCTTGACTCTCCGACCTGGGACCTAGGGACTGTCACCAACACCAGCCACTTCATCCAGCCTGCCACCACCGTGCCACCCCAGATTTTCCAACGTTTCTGAGCGTTCGCCTGACAACCATTCTCACAAGCCTACCCATTGCTCGCTTACCTGTTTCAAACGATTGTCTCTGATCATAGCTGGGACGCGCTTCTATAAGAGGATCTCATCAGTCGCGGCGTAACCGGGCCGTCGGCATTGGCTGCGGTGAGGGATTGCCCCTCGGGCTGTTTGGCGCTTACCCTGCCGTCCCGTCGCGTCTCGCTAGCACCGCCATCGCGTGTTGGGTGAGTGAGTCTTCATCTAGCCAAGTACTTTTATGACTTTCGTGGCATGTCGAAACCTGCAAGACTTATGCTGACCATGAAATACATCAGAAAGTCCAGTCCATCATGGCATCCGAGATCGGGGAAGCGCAGGCTCCCGCCCCGTTCTCATGGACGTAAGACGGCTCCCCACGTCTTGATTTCCACGCATCGACACTTGTGCTAATCAACAGTCACAGGCAACCTCACATGAAGTTCGTTGCTATCCTCGTCGGCGAACAGGAGACCCCTTTCGGCATCCAGAAGGACTTCCTCTGCGCCAAGTCGTCCTACTATAGACAGCTCTTCGCATCCCGCCACGACGAGATTGAGAGCCTCGAGAAGCTTCCCAACACCACACCCGAGGTCTTTGGCTTGGCGCAGAACTTCATGTACACCGGAAGCCTGTACTCCGAAGTCGACTCTCCCCCGGGCTACGAAGTCCTCATCGACACATGGAAGATTGGTCACGAGTTGGGAATCGAGGGGCTCTGCGACGAAGCCCTCGAGGCCATGGCCGAGTGCCGCCGACTTACCCAACTCATCCCCTCCACTCCTCTTCTTGTCCGCGCCTGGAAGGAGACTCCCGAAGGGTCAACTATCCGCAAGCTGCTTCTGACCTGGGCAGCCGAGTACATCCGATCGTCCGAGTCGCGCTCCGAGTTCAGCAAGTCCCTGCCGCAGGAAGTTCTCAGTGAGCTGGTCGTTGCCATGAGCCACCTCAATTCCGCCCCCGTCATCCAGGTGAACTCGGTCTCCTCCCCCGGCGGTCAGACGCAGCGTAAGAATGTGCATTACCTCGACGCCGAGGACAGCGAGGGCGAACCCGCTCCCAAAGCCACCAAACAGCGTCATTCGGATGTAGGGTCGGCTCGAACCATCCAAGTCGAGCGCGCGAAGCCCGGTCCCAAGAAGGGCGCGACCAGGACCTCGCTGCCCGCAGTGGCGAAGCCTCCTAAGGCCAAGAGGACCAGTATTCACGTTGTGGACGAGGGCCAGTTCACGAACGAGCAGAAGATGATGTTCTGCGACAACTTATTGCGTAGAATGCAGCTAGGACCTGGTAAGCCGGAAAAGTCCCCTCCCGATCTACCTATCCGCGGTGCCCGATCACTAACTCTCCCCCCCAGGCTACTGGACCCGTCTTGTCGGGCCCTTCAAGAAGCCGGTGCGCCCGGTCGAGGACAACGTGCCGGACTACCTGGAGCGGATCACGCGGCCGATGGACCTGGACACCATCCAGGCCAAGATGGACCGGGGCGAGTACACGACCCCCGACGAGTTCGCCGACGACGTGCGCCTGATCGCCAAGAACTGCCACACCTACTGGGACGACAAGCCCGTGGCCGGGGCCACCATCCTCAGCACCTGCAGCCGCTTCGAGAAGCACTTTGACGAGAAGTTCGGCGACATGCACAAGTGGCTTGCCAAGTACGCTGGCAACGAGTCCGCCTGAGTCGACGTGCGTGTGTGTGTGTGTGTGTGTGTGTGTTTGCCGCGTGTGGTACGCTGAAACCCTTGTTTTGTGGGTAGTGCGGCTTCCGACTACCCTCCCGGCGACGGGAGCAGTCGGTGTTCCTCGATGATCGCCCAGCACGGGTGTGACTCTGTTAATAGTCTTTTTTTCCTTTCGTCCTCCCGCGCCGTGAAAGCCGCGGGTGGTGGTTGTCTTTCGGGTGTCCTACCGGCGTTGTCAGGCATCTTCAGGGTATGGGGCGGGCGGGCGGTTCCGGCGTCGGGTCCATTTCGTGTCGAGGGTCTGCTTTCTCCTCTCGTGTACCATAGTCCTCGGGGAGTTTGCTCGTTGCTCTTTAGCTCTGCGTTCCCAGCAAGGTCGTGGCGTCCGGTCTCTTCCAGGTCGGCCCTGTTGGCCACCCTTCGCGAAAAGGCTATAGTTCTGTATTCTATATATACCGGTATTCGGGGGGCAAATCACTCTCCCACTACAATGGGCCATGGTGGACAGAAAGAAGATCGCTGAGCTGTGCGTCTGCTTGGTCGGGAAAGTAGACACGTTCGATTCTTCGCAGTGTATCCTGTATATCTATATACCCCCATGTGAATGAAGTTGACTCTACACCACTGTCCGTGGTGGCCATGGACGCCAGCCGGCCCGCTATGCAACGTAATGCTTTCATCCCAATGCGAGCACGTAATAGCATAACACGAATGGTTGTCAAGGTGCGAAGTTCGTAGCCACCACCCCTAGCCCTCACTTCTTCTGGTCTTTCGCAGCGGACTCGGAAGTGTGGGAGTCGCTGGGCTGGGGGCTCGTCGGGCTGTGGGGGCCTTTAGTCCTCTTCGAACCTTTGCCCACGATCTTCTCGGTCCAATTCCACACGGGGCTGCTACTTCGCTCCTTGTCCTTTTCCTTCTCCTCGGGGGGAACCTGGAGCCTGGGGTTATACCTGCCGTATCCCATGTCCATGTCTATCTCGCTCTCATCGCCACTGTCAGCAAAATCCCGGTCACTCCAGTTCCCGGAATCGGCCCTTTCGTAATCCGAGCGTAATGAGGAGTTGGAGCGGTGTGAAGGCTGTCGCCTGGTCGATCCACCAATAGGCAGATCCGGCACGGCATCAGCAGCTTCGAGGGCTTCACTGGCAGTGCGTCCGTGTAGCTTCACGTTGTGTGGCCGACTCGACATCGGGACCGTCTGCTGGTAGCCTTCGTCCTGCTGCCCATCCCGTGTAGCGTTCGCCGCTGCACCCGTGCGGCCTGGAGTATCCTTCTGGGACACAACTTCGCCGCCACTAGCATCAGGAGGCTCACTCATCTTCTTAGCACGCTCCATGCTATCTTGGTCTTCGTCCCGCATCCTAGCCGTGGCGCTGTCACTGAAGTGCGCGTCGACAAGATGCTTGATGACGGGCCATCCATAGGCATTGGCAAACATTCGACGCACGATGATATTGTTGTGGGCGTCGGGCTCAAGCTTGACCAGTACTTTCCGCCAACTCAGGTCACGATGGTATGCTCTGGCAATTTTCTCCTCCACACGCATGCTGGAGCTATCGACCACGTCTCCTGGGTCTCTATCAGGGTCGGTGTGGTGAGGATCATCATAGTCTCGCGTCGAAAGACTCGAGTCCATGTGGTCTACACTAGGGTGGGGCGTCCCGGAAGAAGAAGACGACTGCCCGTTGTCTGTTTTCGGCGAAGGGATCTTGGTCTGTCCGGTCATTCTGCGGCGGATTGACAACGATCCGGTAGGACGTTTCTTGAGCGGGGGAGGGGGGATATCCGAAGGATGGTAGATCCGATCATGAAAGATGGTCCGCGGCCTCTTTGACGGGTCGATCAAGTATTCGACGGGAGGTAAATTGGGATTCAGAATATCGGTGGCGGATTCAAAGAATGTCGTTTTTGGTGGCGCACCCCCACCAGTCTGATCATCCTCACCCATTTCTTGGCCGGCGGAAACCCTTGATTTGCTTGATGACCTCGAGTCAGGCGCGGCATCCTCCACCTTGAGCGTCTGACCGCGCTTGTAGATTTTGCTCTCCCTCGGAGATCGGTCAGGCGTTTTCTGCGTTGGTGTTTTGGGGCTGTCACTGCCGCCACTGCTCCCTCGGAAGAAGTTGAGCAGGCCAGAGAATGCAGAATCATTGTTGGTCTGGGAGTTCGTGCCATGGGCGCTTCCTGAACGTGTCCTTACTAGATTGAGGCTTCGCCTATCGTCCTCATCAGTAGCGTTACTTGGTGGTTGGGGAACTTCACGAGGATCATCGTGCGTGTCGTCCTCGTCAGGCTTCTCATCGGCCTGAGACGGAGGCTCGGTTTCTTCCGGCGCCCAAGCAGCTTTGCGAGCCGAAGACGCGTTGGCACCGCTCAGTTCGGCCCAGCCAAATCCCACCACCGTTTCCACGAGGCCGGCTTCTCGCCGAGCTTTCTCTACTCGGCCGAGGCCCTGCCAGTCTAGAAACAGCAAACAACTCGTCCGAAGAGGCACTATACCATCGTTGACGACATTGGAGTATACTGTTCGGTTGCGGAACTTCTTAAGGGCCGTATGCGCTGGTCCAGTAGGCAGGATCCTCAACAGAGGCTTTGATTCTGGTTGTACTTCGCCCATGACTTTCTTGTGGGCGCTCTCGCCGAGAGTTCCAACTATGGCGCCCCAGCCGCTCCGAGCGATAGTTGGTGCCCTCCAAGTCAAGCCCAGGTCCTGCCCGGTCCTCCCCACCAGACCGAAATCCAGGGCGAACTTGACGTACAGCGGATTCTCGTTGCTGAGGCCCAGGAGCGGAGAAGCGAGGCAAATGAAGTTAATGGGCCGGATCAAGTTGAAAAACCGAGGCGAATGCTTCTGGATATATGCAATCGCGTAAGTCTGGATCAGTCCGCCTAGTGAGTGCCCAATGAAACTGATGCTAGTGATCTGGAACTTCCGGTTGGTGTCCTCGGGATGGTGCGCCATATGGACAGTGCTATGTTTATGGGATGACTTCCCATTCCCATCTCCCTTGCCGTTTTCTCCCTTCGTGGCGGCGGCAAAGCTTTCGGCCGCCTTCTTCCCCATAGGTAGAAAGGGCTGGTCCGGGTAGGTCATCGATAGTACGTAACGTGCAAGACGCTTACCCAGAAACTTGATACCTCTCTCCGTTCGTGTTGCGTTTCCAGAAAACCCTCTGACGATGACTTCCTCGTCGTCAGAATCTTCTTCATCCTCGTCTTCTTGCGGCTCGACTGGCGGATTCGCCTCCTCTTGTGTTGATGCGGGATGAGGCATTGCCTTTGCAGCTTCCCTCTCGGCTTTCTCGCGGGTTTTCCTGAGCTTCGCGTCGAGCTTGGCTTGCGTGACCGTCGCGTCAATGCTCTCTTTTAGGTACAACATGTCGGCCCCGAGGTTACTGTGCAGACCGTGTGTGAGGACAACCAGATGAACCTTTTTCGTCTTTGGTTTCTTTTGAGCATCTTCCGAGTCCTGAGGTTTTTGGACGCTTTCCACCGCCTCAGCCTCGCCTGGCGCCCTTGCCCTCCCGTGGTCCCAGTCATCCCAGCCGGGCAACTGCGGAGTGTTCCACAGGCTCGCCGTATCCTCGACCTTTAGAGTAAGGGCTTTGGAGTAAACGCCCTTGAGCTGGGCAGGGTGTTGTCCCTCCTTGGCGCCAATGCTCTGTTGGTAGTCGCTGACCTTGCCTGGCTGTGGCGCCGCTTGACCACGTGAGACAGGCACACTGCCGGAGTTCAAACTTTTCTCGTCTCGAGCGAGAAGGATCTCGTAGCCAACAGAGGCGCTCGAGGAGAAGATGACTTGACTCGCGACCTCGATGACCCAACTTGCACTTGTCTGCTGGCCCAGCTCCTCACCGCCGCTGTTCCCGAAGTCGCCTCTAGCAGCTCCCATGCCGGCGCTCTCTTTGATATTGTCAGGCACGACCAGCTGGCACGACCAGTTCCCTGCTGCCTTGAGCATGGGCTCGAATTCGGGGACGCCATAGCGGCGTGGGTTCTCGAACTTGGTATTCGGGTCGTAATGGGAGGGGTAGGCCGAGATGCTCAAGGTGTAGGGACCGTGGACAAAGGCAGCGCGCAGGGGGAGCGGAGAGGTGTTTCGGACGCGCAGATGGAGGACGTCGGGCGAGGGCAGGATTCGGTCGTGAGAGGGCGTGTAGGTGACAGTGTAGCGGACAACCTCGCCAATCTTGACACTACCGACTTGGTGGAGGAGAAGCATGGTAGCGGCAGAAGTGCATATGCATGCGCATCTGATTGCCCCTCTCGACACGATTCTGCAAGTCTATGTCTAAGCACGGACAAAGTTGTTAGGAAGCCATGGCTAGCGGTCAACTTCGGATGTAGAGGGACGGCACTGGGTGGTGGTGGGATGCAGAGCGGACGGTCCACGGGTACGCAGGTGTGGCAGTCAAGGACAGACAGGCCCAGGTAAGCAGTAAGTAGTGATGATGTGTGGTGAGGTATAGGTAGGTAGGTAGTATAATAGGCTGTGGGAGAAGGAGAGAGTTCTCGGAGAATGAGAGGCCCAATATGACGGATGATCTGCGCTCTCGATGCACCGTAAATGCTGTAGAGAACCCCACCTCACGCGGCGTGGGATACGACGGCGGCCAATCAAAGAGGTCAGGGGCCCGGAGCTCGGAGGCCGTCAATGACGCTGGTCCCGTCTGCACCTATCTTTACCGTTACCTAGTACCTACTTGCCTGGGCAGTGTCTCACACTCACAGCCTATCCGTAGGAGGTTCTTGAAGTTGGAAGCCGACAGCAACCCCTATCTGCCTCATATCATACCTAGCTCCCGCCTCTCATAAGCTTGATCCCAGCAATGACCACGTGCAATCTCCTGTACCTCTGAAAGCCTCACACTGGAGATGCTGATTCACAACTCATCTTCCATATCTAGCTGGACTATACCTTACCCACCTGTCGTCTTCTGTGCAGGACGTGGAGGAATATTGGTCTTTCCGATAAGGATACCCATCAACCCATCATCGAGAGAAGGAAGCCTGGGCCAGTAGCCAGTGGGAGAGCCAGCCTGGAGGGCGACAAGTCTGAGTTCAAGGGAAGAAGAAGAAGCGATAATGCGACTGCTCTGCTGTATCCGTTCGCTCCGTGGATGAGCATAGAAGAAAACATCGACAGACATCGCAATCGCATCGTTGCACCGAGATATTGGAATGATTCTCAACCCAGCTCTGTCTCGTGTAATCTGAGACTTGACGCAGATGTTGATGGGATCTTCCTTCTATGCCTGTATAACCCGACGGCCAGCACGGCAGCACGGCATATGCGTCCCTGGAAGCCTTGCCGTTGCCTCTTCACCCACCCAGACTTGTCAGACCGAAGCTGTCACGGAGAGCATGAACGATAACGACGGTGGGGACTGCGGCATGAGACCCGGCATCCGTGTCCTGTTGAGAACACCAGTTTATCATCGTACCAGTATCTCCTGGTCATGACTACACATGCACCCGTACGAAGGATGCCTACGGCTGAGTAACGGCACTTCGCTTATCAGAGGGACGTGTACTGTACCGAGTACGTATCACTGTGAGAGATCACTCCCAAGCAAGGTTCGTAGCTCCCTTTTCTCCCTTACGCTGAACCGCTCGGATAGCCAATACATAAATAAGGTATAAGGTACTGTGTGCAGCCAGCGCCATCCGACCAACCGCATTCGCCGTGTTTCTGGTGTGCCGGGGTTCCTGGCGGCATCCTGCATGCGACCGCGCTTCCTAAACAACCCAGACAACCCCCCGAGCCCCTCCCGATTGCCATTCCCCGCGTGAGCTCTCTTCTGGTGACTATTATTACTATTTAGTGTCGAGACGAGGATACTGTACCGTAGTGGAATCCCCCCTTCCCCCATATCGTTTGTCACAGGCCGAGTCGTCTGACCCAGCGAACGCGGGGTGGCGGGGAGAGTGCTCTATCGTACTGTACGTACTCTGATCATCTTCATCAGCACGCCAATGTCCCCTCTGCATAGCGACCCAGAGAAAGGTGCTACAGCCCAATCACCTCGGAAGCAGACCGCATGCACGCGACCATTCAGGATTGCCCAGCTGTCACTCTCTGCTCCATCTCGGCACGTCTCGTCAGCCAACCGGGCGGCCATACCTGCCGACCTGCCTCTTTCCTCCGCGAATCCATACCTACCAGCCTACCTTTAGATACGGGGCTGAACCCCCAGCGGACGAATGGCCTACTTGCAGGATGCTGCAGGCAAGCAACCGTCCAGGCGTCCTCGCCATACATCTCCCTCTCCTCACCGTGATTGGGACTTTACCCAAGAGCTAGGCCTCCATTCGCTGCCTCATCCTACCCGACGCGCCGAAGTACAAAGGCCCAACGACGGGAAAGGAAAGCACTCATCCCACCGACGCCCTCGACTGTTCCAAGACCAAGACTTGTTACAGGTCTGCGGTTCAATGCCTCCTCAAGCACGAGCCTCGGCCCGCCCGAAAGCCGCGGCACATCGGAGGGGTAAGAACCGGTCGCGGTATGACGAAGATGAAGATGAAGTAGACGATGGACAGCAGCGCTTGAGGGAACGACTGGGGTCGAGCTCAAGGTCTCAGAGTCGCCATCGGCCACGTCAAGCGCTATCCATTGTGACTGCAGCAAAGTCCAAAGGCCTCGTGCGTCAGCCACGACCTCCATCCCCGGCCAGTTCGGATGTCTCATCCAGATCCTCGTCACAGAGCTCCAATGGGACTGCGACGCCGTCCATATTGTCTTCCGATGACGACGACGAGAAAACGCACCGAAACCTCAAGGATCGGTTCAGGGTTGTGGAGGTACCTGAGGCTCCCCCTGCCACGAGAGAGCATCACCGAGCCAGTCGCAGAAGCCAAAGGGAGGTGGTCTATGATGATGAGGAAAGTGATGCGGAAGAGAGTGATGAGGCAGGAAGTGAAGTAGAGGAAGAGCAAGACGACGATAGTGAAGAGGAAGAGAGCGAGGAGGACCTTGATTACTCGCCGCCTCCCCGTGTGCGAGGCTCGCCACGACCGCAGCGCCGACATCCATCCACGGCCAAGCCTAGGAGTCCTTCGAGGAGGCACGAACACTATAAGGGCGCAACACGCGGATCGTCCTCTAAAAGGTGCGTGCGTAAAGGCCGAACGGAGGCCCGCGTTTGCTGATACGTCGGATCACAGGCCTCACCGAGCTTACCATGAGTCCGACGCACCACACGCCGACACTTCTGTACGAATGCGTGGCTACAAGACATCCAGCTCACATGGTGCCTCTTCTCGCAGTAAAAGCTCTTCCCCGAGACGTTCTTCCACTAAAGCCAATGCCCCGGACCGGTCACGCCAGGCTGAGAAGCGCGCGAAGATGTAAGATCACAGCCTCCCCTCCCGCCAACATGTCACTATCACTAAATCACTGGACAGCGTGAAATGCAATTCCTGCGAGAAAGAGATGCTATCAAGCAAAACGCAGAAACTAGAATGCGGGGACCGATGGTGCAAGAGCTGCCTGAAACAGGCGTTCAAAAGGTCGATGAAGGAACCGGCACAGATGCCACCCAAGTGTTGCCCTGAAAAGTGCATCCCCGTGGAAGTTGTTGCCCCGTCGTTGTCTGCCGAGCGCCAGGTTGCTTGGAACAGGAAATTCGCCGAGTTCTGCAGTGAGAACCGCATCTACTGCCCGGGCAAAGGGTGCGGCTCGTGGATCCCACCGGATCGCATTTCTCGCCACGGTACCCGATACCAGGCCACCTGTGGGAACTGTGACACCACGGTCTGCTGTGACTGCAACGACAAGTGGCACACCAAGTCCAAGAGCTGCCGACCAAGGGAAAGCACGCCGATGCAGGCGATGATAGACGACGAGGTCCAGCGCTGCCCTGGTTGCAAGAAAACGGTCCCGTTGAAACATGATTCCATCCACTTGACATGGTATGTTAGCCACACCCACACCCACACCCAGGCTGAGCTGTGGACCACTCTATCTGACCTTGCGCCTGTCTAGCCGTTGCAATTGCGAGTTCTGCATGGCATGTGGCTCGGTGTGGAAGACGTGTGATTGCCCCTGGTTCATGAGCAACGAGCCGGTCGAAGCACCACGAGTCGACCGTGACTTGGTCCCCATATCATCCAAAGCTGCTCGCCCTGCCAGGAGTGACACCGCCAGTACCAGGCGCCCCAGAGCGAGAGCAGCGTCGGATCAAGGCAACCGCCGGCGATCCAGAAGGCACCACGACGACACCCTGTCCATACGAACCCGGGCGCGGAAAGACTCCAGCAAGACGCCCGAGTTCCGATTTTATGACGATGAAGATGACGACGACGACGAGGTCGACGATTACAACGGCGGTTTCGGCGACGTGATCGGCATCGGCAACTCGGCCGGCCACTTCCTGAACGAAGACTTCCGGCGCGATCCCCGGACCGCGATGGCGCCTCCGCCGCCTCCGCACCCGCCCTTCGAGCGCTCCCTGTCCGGCGCCAACTACTACCTGGCCGGCGTCAACAAGGCCCGCGGCGTGCGCGCCAACTCCCAGGAGCGCCGCCTCGCCGACCGTTTCTCCGAGCAGCGGCAGAGCGGCGGCGCCGGCCCCAGCCACCGCGCCTTCGGCCAATCCATACCGGCGCCGCCGGCGCCGCCGGGTCCGCCGCGGTCGATGGGAGGAGGAGGAGGAGGAGGCGTGGGACCGTACGGCCCGCCCCCGCCGCCGCCGAGCATGCCCAACCCGAACTCGATGGTCCGGAGACACACCATGATGGAGGGGGGCGGCGGTGGCGGTGACCTGTACGATAGCGCGCCCCCGCCACCGCCGGCATCCCATCGTTTCGCGGAACGCGGGTTCCCGCGCCGCGCCACCACCTTCGATTACGGAGATGTCGAGGGCGGTGCCGGCGGCGGTGGCTACTGGCCGTCGTCGCGCTCGCACGCCGAGCGCATGATGATGATGATGCCGCCGCCGCCGGCGCCCAAGGACTCGGTCATGGCCGGGCTCGGCGGCTTCGGGCGCGGCATGGGCCGCGTGCACGAGTGGGCCCAGCATGTTAGCCCGGGACGCACCGGTAGCGAGCGGTGATGATGATGATGATGATGGTTTACTTCTACGGGGCGGCCCTCGCCTCACGAGCCGCGGGTTGGTTGGTTTTCTTTTCATGGTTGCGCTTACCACGTACGATGCATCTGTTTTCTCAAGCTACGCTGGACCATCACCCTCTTTCACAGCGCTGTTATTGTTGTTGTAGTTGTTGTAAAATACAGTCACTTCTTCAGGCCGAAACGTCGCGATGTTCTTGGAGTCTAGTGTTCTTGTTATAGCATATTTCCCCTACTGTTCCGCGGGCAACGCCGTCATCACGTATACGCTTTGGGTCGCGCGTCTTTGCCAAGCACGTATGTAGGTAGATGTGATACTCCTTCGCCAGACGTTCGTCGTACCCTCTGCCGCCGCGGGTGAGTGCCCACTTCGAACGTATTGTCAATTCAATAAGCACACGGCAAAAGCGTCCAGAAACCCCCATAATGGTCGGACAAGAGCCAGCCACCAGTGGCCCCAAAGGGAGTTCGTTTGCCTACCGGGTACAGTACGTACTTGGAACTATATCTAGTTTCAGTTAGGTAACTACTTAGTTAAGTAGTTGCCTCTTCGTGATTCGCAACCTATACATGAAGTACCCATGAAACCCGTCGACCGTCCCGGTTCGTACCCAGGAACACACGCAGGGCGCTCGATCGTCCTCTTCGTACAGCTAGCTACTTACATATACTCTCACACACGCACTCTCTCACACACACAATCACAGTCATATCCGCACAGCCTTCCCACCTCCTTCCTCCCCATCCCATGCTTCTCATGCCCGGACCACCACCACCACCTCGCCCTCCTATCCCTCCCTCCCCCATCCCCCATCCCCCATCTCCTCCTCCTCCTTCTCCTCAATACCGCGCCATAGGCCATACAGGCGCCCGCACGCGCCCTCGCAGCGCCAGCAGCGTGCGCGGGCTAGGCGGCCGGCCGCCGTGGTGGTGGTAGGAGTACTCGGGGGGGGGCGCGGGCGTCTGGCCCATCATCATCTGGTGGTGCTCCTCGTTTTCGTTTTCGTTTTCGTCGTCGGAGGAGGAAGGGGTTAGCGGCGACACCTGCGGCGCGTCGTCGTCTTGCTGCGGCTTGCGCGGGGGGGTGGACGTGGGGTGGGGAAAAAAGGCAGAGGAACGCGATGATGATGGCGAGGCTGGTGCTGGGGGGTAGTACGGCGGCGGCGGCGGCGGTGTGCTTGATGATGATGATGATGATGATGGTGTTGCGGGGGCTGGGTGCCGGGGTGGTGGGAGCGTGGCGGCGGCGGCGGCGGAGGAAGAGGAGGAGGAGGAGGAGGGGGCTGGGGTTTGCAGCGCGAGAGACGGGTGGCTGGCGCCGGCGCAGCTGCGTCGGCCGTGTCCCTGTCCTCGTCCTTGGCCATGCTGCTGCTGCTGCTGTTGGTTCCCGCCAGTGATAGTAGTGGTAATAGTAGTAGTAGTGGTCGGTAGGCTCCTGGCGGTCGCGTTCGGGACCGACGGCAGCGGCGGCACCACGTGGGCGCTCTCGACGTACCCGCCGCTGCCCCCCGACCGCCGCATCTCGATGGTCTCGTGGCTGTCGCCGCCGTCCTTGCCAGGCGCGCCGGCGTAGAGGTGGTGGGCGGCAGCGGGCCGCCGACGCCGACGCTTCGGCCGCATCAGCAGCCAGTACCACAGGATCGCGAGCACCAGCAGCGTCAGCAGCCCGCCGAGCACGCCGCCCACGATGGTCGCCGCGTCGACGTGTTCCTGCGGTGTTGGTGTTCCGGGGATCGTGGCGGGTTGGGCGCCGCCGTTGCCGTTGCTGTCGTTGTTATCGTTGTTGTTGTTGTTGGGGACGCTCGTGCATTGGTGTTTCCCTTCGCCTTGCCCGTGGTCGCTATCGTCTTCATCTTCGTCTTCGGAGTCTTCGCTGCCGCTAGGGTCATCATCCCGCTTGCAGTCGGGATGATGCCGCTTCTTCTGGCGTATGATTCGTGTTGGTTTCGGTGTTCTTCTACCCGTTGCTTGTCGTGATCTGATTTCGGGAACCTGACTTCCGGGTACGGGAGCGAAGGTGGCTCTCGAGCTTGTTCTCCTACCTGACACGGCTGGCTCGGCAAGTGAAGCAGTTGCCGCGAAGGCAAGGGTCATGTAAGCGGTGCGCATAGCTCAGGAAGCTTCACAGGCTGTGGTGGCGTCAGACTGGCCTTGGAAAAGGAACCCCCCTTTTTATTCTTAGCTGAGAGCTGCGAGACAGCCTTTTTAGCTTCAAGTCTGGTGATAGTTCAGGACTAGGATCCTCGCGGTGATATACCATCGTAGCCTTACTGGGTGCTGTACAGCCCGCTTCTCTACGCTGTTCAGCTTACCAACTCACCCAACACCGCCAGTGTTTGAAGCATGCGGTGCGACCGCGTACTTCTCTGCCCCCATCGTGAGGGGCGGATGTGACTGGCATGTCTCCCCTACAGCCCATCCAGTCTTCTCGTGTAAACGCGTTACCACCGTGGCTGAGCTCTGGACCGCCGCTCGTTCTGGTGGTGGTGGTGGTGGAATTGCGACTTGGGGGCGATTAGATGAAGGCTGACTGGGGATGGAGGCCAGAGTACAAAGGAAAGCCAAGGGAGGCTGACGCTCTGCAGTACAACCAGCGGGAGAGTCCTGACTTGCCCCTTTGGGCAAATCGGCTTCAGCTCGACACTCTGACTTCTCATCAAGTCAGCAATGGACCGGAACCGCGTTGGCTTGGCGAACCGTGACAGATCTCGGCTCAACGGAGGGGTGGGTCTTCCAGCATCTTCCGGGTGCGGTGGTCATATGTCAGTCGACCGAGGACGACGACGAGGACGAGGACGACGACGACGATGTCGTATCCTGTAGGTGCCTAGGTACCTAGTAAAGTAGGTAGGCCTCGCGCCACCAGCCCAACCGTATCCCCGGGCGAAGAGTTTCTCTTCTTTTCTTGGCACTGTCATCGCCCTATCCTCAGCCCACGTAACCTAGTGATTGATTCGTGAACATGAAGAATGCTTATTTTAGGCTCGGGCAGGGTGGCAAGTGATACCTTGCCTACTGGCACTGCATATGTGGGATTCGTGTCGGAATAGGGCGACCGCCCCTGGCACTGTTCTGCGGTCGGTCGGCTCGGAGAACATCTAGCCTTGTTTGATGTGCGCCCCCACGTTTCACTATCCCATGATCGATGACAGGCCGCCACCATGAAGAGCATGACATTTCATGACACGAGCCAGTCCGTGGGCTGTGTTCATCCCGTCGTGCACCGACCGGTCTTTCTTCCGATTCATTGTTCTTCTGTCACCTCCGAGGTCGGAGTCGAGGGAGGGACGGAGTCGGGAAAAGCGCTGGGCTAAGGAAGGAGAATGTGGTATAATTGACTCTGAGCTGTATGTATGTATTAACACCGTGAGAGAAAGAGATGACCGTGTTTTATGAACCCTCGTCCTGAACCCCAAAGTAATCCAAAATCCCCATCTCCACCCCCATAGGAGGTATCATTCCTAACGTCGTAGCTCTCACTCTTCCCTCACCCCATCTCATCTCTTGCCAGCCCTACTTCTTCCACGAGATGCAACCAGTGACTTGAGTAACAGTTTGGATTGTCCTGTTGGCGAGAAGAGAATGGTGGTTACATGAAACGCAAGGAGTGAACCCGCCCTTGCCTGGGCCATCCCGTTGCCATCCACGTCCGACCTGCACCACCTGTCCCCCTCCGCGTAGGTTAAGCTAGCCTCGATCATGTGACTGTTCTGCCTTCACATCGGGCGTCTGCGCCTAGATGACGACGGGGACGATCTGGGTCTGCTGGACCACGGTCTGGAGCTGGGGAACCAGGGTCTGGTCGATGATCGAGGTGACGTCGAAGCTGCCGATGTTGCCGAGCAGGCCGAGGTCGAGCACGTTGAGCTGGACCGTGGAGAGGTCGAAGTTGCTGAGGGCACCGAGTCCGCCGAGCTGGGACAGGAGGGCCACCTGCTGCAGCTGGAGCAGGGAGTTGACGTCGAAGACATTGTTCTGGAACAGAGTCTGGAAGCCGACGAGGTTGAGGTTGTTGAACGATCCCAGCTGGGCGAAAGACTGCAGGTCGAACTGGTTGATGGCGTTCAGGTAGTTCAAGTCCAGGCTGTTGAAACCGAACTGGTTGAAGGCGTTCAGGTCAACAACCGTGCGCTTCTCGCTGCTGGTGGGGGCGGCGACGGCAACGGCGGCGAAAGCACCGGCAAGGATGGTGGAGGGCTTCATGTTGAAGGTGGGGGTGGTTGAAGTTGAAAGAATTGGTGTGGAGTATTAAAGTATTAACAGCACTGCGAGCACAGCTGAGAAGTGAAGTTAGCATAGTGGTCTCAAAACCCTTTTCGCGGTTGCGGTTCTCAACTCACCTCAGATGTTCTCAACGAGGGAACGACTGTAAAGAATGAATAGAACAGCGAGCACAGCTGTTGTTGAGTTGTCAGCGAGGCCATTCTTGCGTTTCAAGTCGAGGGGGATTCTCTCTCCGACTCACCTCTGAAGGAATGAATGGAATGAATGGAGTGAGTGGGTTGAAGAGATGCTAAGATGTTTGGAATGATGGTGATAAACAAGAGAGAAAAAGCCAACTGAAGGCAAGACGGGCTCAACTTATATCTTCACCGGCATCACGGCATCACGGCATGATCGGATGGGAAGAGGCTGGAAACATTGCCAAGCCTTGAGGAGGCAAGACCATCTCGGGAGGGCTTCGCAGGAGAGATCCGGGGCGTGTCAGCGTGCTGGCATCGGTGGACGGGTAACTGATGGGTAAAACCAGATATGGCAGGGTCATCACGGACGGGAAGGGGTGGTTAAGCTCAAAGCCTCACTCGACGGCCGTGGCCAAGCATCCGAGAGGTGGGCAGATCCATAGCCTTGCATGGCCGGTTGCCCCTCGGCAGCCGTGAGATTCCCCCAGAAGAGAGCCAGAACACCCTAGGCCCCCCTGCCTCTGCCGTTTAGCCTTTGCGCCAAACAGCAAGGGAGCCCAGGGAGCCCAGGGAGCATCACGTAGCGCCCGCGGAAGGACACGAGGCCGAGGGCAGAGCGCAGATCGGACAGACCAGGGCACAGGCGGTTTTCCGGCAAACAACTTGCAACTCGGAGCAATCAGGGAGGTACCCGGAAGGAAGCTGGGTACCTCGGATGGCATCGTGGTTCGGCGTGAGCCTCCTGTCACCGAACGGTCTGATGAACATCGGCCCTGTCAACTAGTTGATTGATCACCGTCAAGGGTGCATATAACCTTGTTCTGCAGCGTTTCAACGGGCGCGAACGGCCGTTCATTCTCGTAGAAGCGATGGAGTGGGTTGATCAGAGGGAAGAGTAGGTAGTAGTAACAAGGTAGCAGCAGTCAGTCAGTGGCTGTCAGAAAGGCGAACTTGACAAGTTGACAGCCGTTGAACTGACAAGACAAGGATGGATGGGGGTCACGGTTCCAGTGAGGATCAGGGGCCCAACTAAGCTTATCTGAGCCAAGACCCGACCCAACCCGTCTCTGCCAGGCTTGTCCTGTCACCTGAGAAATACGCCTGTCGTTCGACGGCAATTGGCCATGGCGATGGATGGTCCGACCAGGGGCAGAAGGGGGACGAACGGGACACGGAACCCTTCCTCTGGGCTCATTCGGACGGAGATCGGGCACGGAAGTGTCGCAGCTCCTGTGTCCTCGGGCTTGAAGGCAGCATCCCGCCTGTCCGTGTTGGCGGTGAACAGGGCCGAGGACAGGCTCAGAGGAAGAACACGGTTGATCGGCTCAGCCAGATTGATCCCGCACAGATGCTCGCTCAGGGTCCAAGCGGGAGCTAAGCACTGACTCCTGAGCATCCGGCGTGGATCTGGCCCTGTCGTCCCATGGGCTATATCATGGGGATGCCAAGATCTATATAACCGTGTTTCTGTCTTCTTGGCATCTCAATTGCCGTAACCTACTGCAGTCCGGTCCCCCGACACGCCGGCGACGATGATCTCGGTGATGGAGGCTAACTTGCAAAGAAGGTAGCTGGCCATGTCGATCGGCCAAAGAAAGTCCCAGAGTATACCCTCAACATCTATTGCGTAGGCCCGTACCAGAACGTCGGGTCGCGACATGGAAACACATGGCAGTCCCGGTGAAGACATCGTCGTGGTGCAGCAATAACTAACTTGTGGCCCAGCCAGGATCGAATACACACAAAGTTGTGCCCAAGACTCATCAGCCTCTCGAAACGCCATAGAAAATCACTGATCGGTTCTCTATCTACTACCACCGCCTGCAATCCACCGACTGGTCGTCCCTCTCTCGGCTACCGCGTGGCCAACCTACTGCGCAAGAATCCCACTTACTGCCCGCATTGCCGCTTTCCGATGACGGTGCGCTTCCTGCCGCGAGCCGCCTGCGCGACCGCGCTGCCGACGCTGCGCTTGAGGATGTCTGCAGAGAGGCCTTGGTGTCAGCGCACGCCGGGTCTTTGTATCGACGCACCGATGGATGGAAGATGTGGGACTTGGGATGAGAATAAGAAGAAGAAGAAGAAGAAGCAGAAGAAGCAGAAACGTACTCAGGCTGAAGTTGTTCAGGAGCAGCTCCTGCTGGATCAGCTGGTCGACGGCGAACGAGTTGACGATGCCGAGCTGTTGGAGCTGCGCCAGCTGCTGGAGCTGGAGCAGCAGCTGCAGCTCGTCGCCCAGCCCGAGCCCCGCGATGCCGCCCAGGTCGAAGTCGCAGATGCCCATCGACAGCATCAGGTCCTCGATCCCCTGGTCGATGCTGCCCTGCACGTCGTTCGGGTCGATGCCGAACTCGCCGTCCAGGCCCTCGTCGAAGTTGTCGAGATTGTCGAAGATGTCCTCCAGGTTGTCATCGTCTAGGTTGTCCTCTAGGTTACCGTTCGGGTTGGTGCCATTTCCGGCGAGGGCCGTGCCGTTACCACCTTGAGCCAACTGTCTCTGCTTCTGGGTACCGGCGGCCCGCTCTTGGCCGAGGACACCGAGGGCGAGGGTAGCAATGAGAGGGAGTGCCGCGAACTTCATCGTGTCGTTTGGTAAAGGAGCGTATAAAAGTAGAACCGCTGGTCTTCCCCTTAGTAGGCTGACGGACGCACTCCGTTGACCGTGGCAACAACTTACTCTCAAACGGGGGCAACAACGATTGACAGAAGCGAATGTGAAGAGCACAGCTGCTTTTCGTTAGTTGCCGTGTGTTCAAGTCAGTTCCCGGGGAATCTGACCTCTTGGATTAGATGGCAACGATGGAATTCTAGCTGGGTACGAAAGCAAGCTCAAGGTCCACGGCACTGGGCCGGAGATGCTGCTCATATATGTCGACGCCAATTCACGAAGATCATCCTCAGGAACATGATTTGATGAGGCCACAGCCAGTCAACGCTTGGCTGTGACTTTCCCGATTGAAACGGAACTGGTGCTGTACGGAATACCCGCGCGACCTTGGCCGCGTGGACAATCATGACAAGCCGTCATGAGGACTTGTAGCATGACGCTCATCGAGAGTGCTAAGGTACCGCTGGGTAATTGTTGCACGACTCCTGATCTCCCCGGAATCATGGGACGCAGTACTGTCCGGATGATATGAGGGCTGAGGTGATGGTGGTGATGTGAGCCGTGTGCTCGTGCATCGGGTGTTGGCCAGATAAGCTCAGATGGCAGGTCTTCTTAGTCTGATCTTTGCTGCCAAGCCGTCTCAAAGTCATGCCCAAGGATTGGACTGGACGACGAATGGTTTGCCAAGATCTAGTACCGGTTGTTCGTGCTCAGACAGTGGCTTACGTAGTCTGGGTCAGCGCCTCCTTGCTTGGAGAACCTGATACAGGAAGCCCGCAAGATCTTCATGCCGACAGAGCATCTTCGACCGGGAAGACTTGACTCTGGGGAAATGCAAAGCAAACCCCAGGATCCAACGGGAGCTTCGTGGATCGGACTCAAGTCTTTCCGTTGTTTCGATGATCAGGAACTCTGCACGTGGGCAGGCCTTTGGGCATTGCATTGGCTTTCATTGGCCATGTCTCTTGATTCTATCAACTTTCGGTGCAGGGAGATGTTATCTTCCCCGGTTCTACTCCGTTATCAGCCTGCCTCACCGATCTCGTCCACGGCTGCAGGGTGCTTATGCTGCGGTGTGTTCTTATGGGATTTCTCATGCTGTATACACATCAGTAACCGTACACATTGCTGAAGCTAAGGGGGCTTACCCGTTTACTTGTCCATCTCGTATACCTATTCAGGCTCTCGCAAAGCCGGTCGAGCACCCACTCGGACTCGGTGGAATCCGCCAGCATCGGACTGTCCTCCCCAATCCAGTCCCATTCGACGAGCGCTTCTCCCTCCTCGCAGGTTTCGGCAGCATCTCCGTTGGTGTCTGAGCTGCTGAACCGTATCAGTCTGGTGAAGTAGGCCCATTCCTCAAAGCTGTATCGTTTCGGCGGGTCGGCCTGGAGATCTCGGGCAACAGAGCGGATGGCATGCGCAAGCTGATGAGCGAATTGGTGCTCGCTGAGGCTGCCTTTCCGTGCGCGATCCAGGATACCTGCATTGCTCTGCTCCTCGTCTATGCCTTTATGGGGGTTGCTTGCGTCTGCCACGGCAGGCTCGTCTGGATCTTGGACCTAACTGCACGGTCAGCACACGAGGGGGTCCCAACCAAGACTTGAAGGCCGGATCTACTGACCTGGAAGCCAGCTTCTACCCGCTTTTGCAGGATCCGACCTTCAATCACCCGGGTCATCCAATGAGCTGGGTGCGAGTCCAAGAATGCTTGTAGAAAGCCTTTTTCCGGCAGCAGGACGTTCGTCGCACGATTGAAGCCGGCGACTACGGTGTCCGACAAGACCTGGATGAGAACCGTGATGCTCGGGACCGCGATGAGTGACCATACAATGAAGAATGCTTTACCAACGTTGGATTCGGGGCTTAGGTCGCCGTATCTGGAGAGCGCCTGCGTTAGCTCCAAGCGCCGCCAATGGAATGGTTATGTTGCCTCGGGCAGGCAGCTTACCCAACCGTCAACAGCGTCACGAAACAGAAGTAGAAGCTGTCGTAGTAAGTGAGATTCTGCATCCGAGCCTCGGCGTACATGAACACCAAGGCACCCAAGACCCAAAGCAGACCGAACGCCAAGATCGAGACTGTAAGTGCATAGTATTGCTTGAAGCGCCTTGTCTGATCCTGGATTCTTCGCATCGCGTTGAAGCGGTCGCGTTCCTCCTTGAGTACTAGCAGCTTCTCCCGACGACTCAGTCGAAGCTTTCGAGTGGCCTTGCCCAGGTATCGGTCCAAGGATGGCTCGCGAAACACGGACGGGTGTCTCTCGTGGCCTGAAGCATCGTTCCCATGGTGGCGTGCCGGAGGCTTCCGCTCGTGAAATGTCACGGTATTGCCGTCGAGATGGAAACGGCCGTACTTGGTGAGAGTATCTTGTCGACTGAGCTGCTGTCCGATAGTGGCTTTCCGTTTCGGGGGGAGGCCAAGCCGCTCCCTCAATTCATTCTCGTTGGTCACAGTCCGTTCCAGCGTGTTTTCCCTAGCTCGTAACTGGTGTTTCTTGATGACCTTATCGGCAGAGAGGGAAGTCATATACCGTGATATGCGGCTAATCACGAGACCTAACTGAGTGATGCCAATCAACTCATAAACGAAGAAAAAACCTCGCGATGCGTTTGAAGTGGGTGCGTAGTCACCGTAGCCAATGGTAAGAACAGACAGGAGCAACTGTTAGCTGACGGAACCAAGCCTCGGGACGGCGGCGGCTACTCACGACGTCGCAATAATACAGGGCGTTAGCAAAAGTCCAGCCTTCAAGCTGACTGAAAACGCCGGCGCCTCCCGCAAGCCAGATGAAGAACATCATAGTCTGGAGAATCAAGGTTCGCTGGTCGTCATCGAGTACAAAGTTCTGCGGGTAGTGCCCAAACAGATAACCCAGAAGATTAGCCATCAACATGCCAGCACCGAACATGTAGGTGATAGAAGCAAGTACAGCATGCCAAAACCCTTGGGAATACGTTTGCCCAGGCGGTACCGCAGGGATATGGATGCTAACGCTTGCCGTGACGGCAATGAGCTGAGACCGTCAGCCCAGGTCGGCCTCGGGACGTGCTGGTACTCACGATGCCAGATGCCAGTGTCCAAAAGAGGATAGAAAAAGGCAGGGCTATGATGTATCGGACCCTGCCGACGAAATGGAGCAATAGCAGGAGGTTGCCAGCAAACCCGCAGGCAAGGGAAACGCCATTGAGAGCGAGCTCCCTACAAAGGCACGTCAGAGGCAAGGCAACCCATATGGTCCTTCAGAACTACCAAATACTTACCAGTTCGGATCTTTCAGGGGCATCCCATTGGCGTCGGCTCCCTCGGGTAGTTGTCCATTGTTGGGAAGGTCTACTCGCCAAGCGGTCGCCAATGCAGCGATCGAGAGGACGTTGGACAGAGGCCCTTGAGTGGCAGCTAGCAGCGGAACTGCGGTTGACGCAAACCACCAGCTCCTGTAGCTACATCAGACATCGCAAAGCCGCATATGGTTTGGGTAGGGAGGCATACTGTGGCAAATCGTCCGTCTTCCCGCGCAACTTGAAGATCCCAATCGTGCGGACGCTTTCCGTCCGCTGGAGTTCGTTCTCGGTGGCCACGTTATCAGCCGTAGGATCATGGTCCTCACGTTGGCCTTGCGGCTCAGCATAGCTCGTAGCCATGGGTAAGGAGTACTGAAGCTGCTGGCGCCAATGTCCAACAGGTCAAGCATAGAATCTGCCTCATGGTCTTCCAAGGCCACGGGGATAGCAAAGATGACCAGAGACCGCAATATCGCGAGAGGGACCCGGTAGAGATGTGAGCCTTTCACGCGAAAGAGTATACAGAGGGAACGGAGTCAGTAGTACTCGCACGGGATGGAAGGTCTGTTTCAGCACGTGCGTTAGCCATCGAAGTAACCAATGGAAACCACCCACCGAATCGCGTTGCCAGCCTAATGACGTATAGACGCAAATGTGGTTGTTTAGGGGACTTATTCAGGGTGGCTGACCTGGGCAGGGATGCCTAGAGATACTAGATTGGCTTCACCGAACGGCGTAGAGTCCCCCAAGCTTGCCAAGCACCACGAGGCGGAAACAAGTCCTAACGTGCCGATACACCGACAGGTTTCGGTCTGCCCGCTAGGTATCTACCTATGTACCTAAGTTAGGTAGGTACCTAAGCAAGAAGGACAGAGGGAGGGTGCATAGGGCAGGGAGCCTTGGTTGCGTAGGTTCTCCTTGGTAAAAGGCAACTCGCCACAACTCCTGACGAACATCGTACAGAATTCGACAAGAGCTGTATCGAATTTCTCAAATTGCCCATTGCCAGTTGGTTGCCAAGAGATCGGCTACTTATCCACAGTACAGTATGTAGATCTCACCGCGGGATGCGCGGCATGGCTCGATTAGGCATCGGGCACCTTATCCCCCCTGACACCTGTACCAGTAGGTAGGATTGTAGGGTCTCGAGCGCTGTAATCTAGACGCGACGCGTGTAGAAGTCAAGTCGGACTAAGTTAGACGCTTTGTCCAAGCAAGGAAGAATGGAATGGACAGGAAGCTGTCCACAGCCCGGAGAAGAATGCAAGTGTTGGAGAAGGGATTCGAGTCCTGGTGGCCCAGAACGCACTGTCGCAAGCGCTCCAGACGCAAGGGAGGACCTGAGCGGCGCATCAATTATACAGAAAAGCCCCGACAGACTGGATGAGCCGCCGAGGTTTAAGGAGTAGCGTCAAAAGGTGCCAATGAAATGGTGAGACAAGAGATAGCGACGCCGTCCACCAGGGTCTCATACTCAACCTTCAATGCCGCGAGTACGACGTGCTGTAGAACCATTCAATCCTAAAGAGATATGTAAATGTCAGTCAGTGGTGCGTGGGCAACCACTGCGCTCTGCCTCTTCCCATCCCCGTCATTTTGGATTTCCGCTGCCGACCTTGATACAATATTCGCCATTCGCCCCTGGAGAGGCTGAAAGGGAGTCTGAGGCTTTGTTCGTGTTTTTCCCTGACCTGTGGCCACTTTCCTCTGGTGGACTCTTCGTCCTTGCAAGGTTGACGCCCAAGATTCACACGATGTCGTGGTCCACGAGTCCCCCGTTAAGGAGAGAGAGCGCTGCTCACGCGCCAACGATTCCATCGCCTCTGAACCCGTTGTCGCCACACCTCGAGAAACACGAGCCACGGCGACAACGATCGCAGAACTATGTGCGACTTGGACCGCGAAAGGTCAGCGGTCCTCAGAGCCCGACGGAAAGATTAATGAGACAGAAAGCTGCGGTGGCATGGCGATCAATGGCGCTCCGGAACAACGTCACGAATTGCCGTCCCATGGCTCAAGAAGATCAGAGGCCAATACGTCTGCCTCTCTTCGACGACGACTGGAACACGGAGATGGACCTGGCCGAGGACGAGTACCTCCTAGGTGGTGACATTGGAATACCGCCAGACCAGACCATGACAACTGCAACAAGGCAGCGTTACGATGCCGATTTCGGCATCTTGGAGACAGATGTAGAGAAGCAGGCGCTCGTTGTTCGTCCGAGCTGGGATACAAACTGGGGGTCGGCATTCAAAACGTCGGAAGCTCAGACATGCCCTTACAAGCCAAAAAGAAGATTGTTCACGACATGCCGCGCGTTCGCGGCCCTGGGCGTCCTCTGCATCATCGGGGCTTGGACCGCATTGCACACTGCTGGTGACACACGAAACTGGTAGGGTCGTCACCAGGATCGACTGAGATCGTTCACGACACAGAGGAGACTTTCCAGACACAGTCATTCGTTGGCCGGTGATTCGGGTCACATATGGTGGTAGCTGAGGTTGGATCATACCAGCGGCCTTCGACCGAGAACCCATTTGTCCTATGCTTCGTATGCTTCATACTGCGATACTTGATATCGCCATCGTACATATCTTTGGTATTTTCCATTGGCACCAGCGCCCATGACAGCTCACTGTTTCTCCGGGCCCTTCGACGCGGATTCTTGGGTACCGGCCCCATGGCTTTTTGAACGTTCCTCCTTCTCCTTATGGATGGCATGTTCGACTTGCCAGATTGCTCGCTCGATTTCAACTTCGAGCTCGGGAAGATCCAATGCTCTTACAACTTGACGGCCACTTTCCTGCGAAAGTAACATCTGGTCTTCACCCGATGAATTTGCGTGATCAGGGGTGGCCAATCCGGACTTGGGATCGGTAGTTGGCCCTTTCGAGGACCTCGCGGCGAGGATGGTTTCGTATAAGGTATCGAGGGATTTCGAGGGAGCTAGGGTCAAGAAGCCTTTCGTGACTAGCCATTGTAGATGCCTTCCACCGGCAAGGGCGCGCCAATGGGACCATGCGCGGTAAACGAGATAGAAAAAGGGCAGGTTGGGGATTCTGCGTATCACTATTAGCAAGGTCTGCAAAACAGAAACACGCCTAATGGATCTGGCAACTCACATTGGAACGAGTGCAAAGGGCGCCGACACTGGCATTCCTACAAAGCACCAGATCAACCTAGAGCGGTGATAGGCCTCTCGTTCTGTGCCTAACTGGCGAAGCACGTCTGCGGCCTTGTTGGCTGGGATGACCGACTCCGGGAAGATAAGGTGATGCTTCTCCTTGCCCAGGATTTCCTCTTCCCTCCGCCTCGTCGACAATGGAGGAACAGACTTCAAGCCCCATTCTTGGTATGGTATCCTCCTGAGCAGGTGGTTGCCCCCATCGACAACCTTCCTCTGCCAGCCAGCATCTTTCTTCTCCCAGTCGGCCCAGAGCTTCGCGGCCCGGATTTGACCCTTTTCCAGGTACGTCTGCTTGGGAGTTGGCAGTTTCTGTAGCTTCTGGCAGTAGAGCAGTGTACGGCGCGTCGATATAGGGAGGAGGAAGAGCCGCATAATTACGAAAAAGAGGGGGGTAGGAGGGGTTGTGAATGGGCAATGGGGCACAGCAGTATGGGTTGCGAAGATCAGATGCGAAGACCAGCTGCAGAGGACTCGAGGTGGGCGTTCACAAGGCTTGTTTCCACTTCATCTCTGGGCGTTTGGCATGGCGGCAGTCGATTAGGTCTGTCTGACTCTAAGTACTTATTAGTGTGCAGGCGACGCAGGCAACCTGGCATAGGTCGTGATGTCGCAAGAGTTTTGCCAAGCTTTTAAGACAGCTTTTCGCATACTGCAGCTGTCCACCTCAGGTCCTTCAGGAACCCTCTTTAGATGACGCACATGGACCAGGATCTTGGGACCGGAACTGTGGCTGGTGGTGCTAGTGCTGTGGCTGATGGTAAATAACCCGAAGGGACCCGTTCCTGTGTGGAGGCTGCTAACTTCCAAGGTTCAGGGAAGTCCAAAGTTAGCTACTCCGTGTCACGTCGTACTGTATGAGAAACTTCTCTTGACTCGCCGTTGACTGCCGCGTGGTGGTGGCTTGGGATGTCAGCTAGGTTGCCAGCAGTCAAGGAACCCACGACAGGGGCTGTGCGTGACCCATCGGTAGCCAAAGCGCGCCGCATTTACATCTTGTCGGAGGTGCGTGTCAGCTGGCGGTCGAGGCGGTGATATTGAGGTGCCTTGTGCTCCTCAGACGATGTGCACAGTATGGATACGGAGGCCTCGAGACTGCTAAAACAGCCCGACAAGCCGAGGCGCTAGCAGCCTTTGACGCCCCTGCGGCCTTGAAATTAGCTTATTAGGCCAATCAATCATCGACATTTCAGACGCCAGCGGCACCCCGGACTGGGGAGGCTAATAAGCCCTGGCCAGGCTGGCCCGGCAGCGACAACCTCGCAGGCAGGCGGCGTTGGCAGTAACCATGGCAGCGCCCGCGCATCATCACAGAAAACTTCCCTTCCAGAAAACTTCCCTTCCAATTCTGCCACTGCCCAGGTGAGGAAGTTCAGTGTGTGTCCACCGTTCACTGCCCACTACCCAGGCCGTCGACGGACGTTTATGGTACTGGTAGGAGGGTGTGCGTTGGGAAGGCGTTGGAGGGCGTTGGGTGCCCGCCGTACCTTGCACGTTGCACCCTGGCCCTGCCGCAGCCTTATTAATGTCTCTGAGCCCCTTCCTGTTGTATTATCCGTGGACCGTAATCGTACCGTACCGTACGCCTTGGTAGACGGGCTGACGGGGTTGACGGGTTGGACGGGCATCGTGCAGCCGCCAGCAAGATCAGCCGATCAGCCCGGGCGTTGCTGCTTGCACTCCTCCGCGTCCCTGTGTCCTGCCTTTTCCATCTCACTTCCATCCTGCCGTTGCCGTCTTCACCGCAGCCCGGGCAGTCAACGTGCCAGTCCAGCTCAGCCCAGCCCAGCCCGGCAGTTCGATTCACCTTTAGCTCACCTCAACCATAACATAACCGCCGTGCGTCGTCGTCGTCGTCGTCGTCGTCGTCTGCCGCGCGCATCGTGCTGACGACGGACAGCGCGCTGCCCCGTTGGTTGCGGCATTGCCTTCTACTCTTGTTGTTACTTTACTATCTTGACCTTACCTCACCGATACCCTTACTGTCTTCTTCCGCTTCCGTCCTCCTTCGTTTTCTCTTCGCTTCGTTTCCCACTCTTTCTGTGTCGACATTCTGTCCCTGTCGACACTTCAACCACGGCCTCTTGCGTCTTCGAGACCAACTTGTTCCCTTATATACCCAGTCTTGCATGGTCTACCTGCATTGTAATTCGAAGGCGGCCGATCCGACACCTGTTTCTCTAGTACTTACCTCTCAGGCACCTACACGTGCTGGAAACCAGAGCCCGAACTTTCTTGGAAAGGGCGCCTCCAACGCCCAAGCGCTCTTGGTCGTAGACTGCTTCCCGCCCGAACGCTAAACTCCTCCCCCACAACTCTTGACGACATCGCAATCGCAATCGCGAGGGAATGACCAACACCACCCGTCGTCTTCCCACCTCTACCATTCCACTTGACCCTGAGGCATTCTTACCACACCTTGTCCCTATGATCGTGTTGCTCTCCTCGCCATGACACGCAATCCTTTACGGTCCACCGTGCCGGCCTGGGTCGAAATTTACGACGAGGATGTCCACGGCCCTCGCCCGAAAGGCGAGTCCGCGAAAGAGAAAGCGCCCATACCTCCGCAATCCAGCGTCCGCCCAGAACAGAACAAGGGCAGCCACGCTCTAAAGCGCCACATATCTCGAGATGGATATGTCGATTGGGTCGACGAGCAGCAAGAGCATGGCTCGAAACTCCCGGTCTTTCTGCGAAAGCGCGCCGACAAGCCCGGACGGCGATGGGATCACTTGCGCACGGCCGAGCCGGTGATTATGGGTCTGGGCTACCGAGCTCCCGATGAAGACCCCTATGCCAGATGGCGCGACTTCATCCACTCGTCATCCTACGGCCGGAATCCCGACGAACACTACGAAGTCGTACCCTCCCCAGACTTCGACCAGATCATGCCCGGGCTAGACAAGCCTGTGCGGACACCTCTACACCCCCTGGATCCGAAGACGAAGCAGTCCAGAAAGAAGACCTTGCTTATGAGGTTCTGGAACTTCGTCCTACGACACCCTATCGCACCACTCATATTCCGTCTTATCGTCCTCATCACTACCTTGGCTGCGCTCGTGGTTGCCTGCAACATATTCCAGCGCGAGCACGACCCCGACATCTTCAAGAACGGCCCCGAAACGTCACAATCCATCGTGGCAATTGTGATCGATGCGGTGGCCGTCCCCTATATCCTATATATGGTGTGGGACGAGTATACAGGCAAGCCTCTGGGGTTACGGGCGCCGACGCAGAAAGTCTCTCTCACTCTGCTCGATCTCGTCTTCATTTGCCTCAAGTCTGCCAGTACCGCGTTGGCATTCGAAGCCTTGGTCTACCACAGTGGGGATGGATCCTCGAGGGTCCCTAAATATGAGCAACAAGAAAGGGTGTCGAGGCACTTGGCGGAAGGGTTAGCGGCGCTGATGCTGGTAGGGTTGTGCGCTTGGGTTCTGAATTTCACTATCAGTGTCTTCAGACTCGCAGAGAAACTGGGAGGGCTAGATAATGGGCCTGAAAAATGACCCAACACCACGAGTGGTGGAACAACTATATCAAATATACCCCGTAATGACGTCCAAGCCGCTCGGCACCTTCTACTTTTCTTGCTCGCGCGTATGTGATTGGGAGAATATGTGCAGAGTACAATTGCTTGGTTGAGTAGATACTGCATCTTTCTTGGGAAGCGAGCAGTGTCAGTCGAGAGGTGGTACGGAAAGGTAGCCTGCTCGACAACGTATTTCGGAGATACGGTTGCTGTCTGAACAGTCAATCGTGGACGAATAGGGGCCTCTCAACTTGGAGCAAAGGGTTACTAGCGACGGTTGCATTCTTCAGATAGGTAAGTTCTTAAGCATGTAGTTGGTCCCTTACGGGGAGGGGAGTTGGACAACCTGCGAAGATTGGGGAGCTGCCGATAAGAGACAAAGGCAGGCGCTTCGAATGGAAGCCTGCCACCTGCTTCGCCTGCTTCGCCCGCTTCGCCTGCCTTGGTGCCTGGGTGCCTGCTCAAGGAGGGGCACTGGAGAGGCGGTGAGTTGCGGCAATCACAGCACCCGCAGGCACTAAGCCGTTTCTGGCCCGTGCTAGTACTTGGTCGCCGCCTGCTAGCATTGGGGACTCTCGGTTCTGCCTCGCGAGGCCTGCATTCTGACTGACCTCCGTCACACCCCATCCACTCACTACCTTGCTGTATACAGCCGTAAGGTAACCAACAATCCCGGCGATAACGCGCAACCTGACTTTGACTTTGCCTTTGTCACCACGCGTCCCCTTCACTTGCGCTGTTCTTTACCCACAAGGCATCCGCTCCGTTGAGCATTTCTCTCTCGCCTACCCGACGCTTCCATACCCCAAGGCGTCAGGTCGGTGACAGATTGCCTGCGAAGGTAGGTACCTTAGCTACAGTACCCTTACTTGCCACCGCCAGAGGGAGGCAGTTCTCGAGCCTTCACTTGCATACAAACTCTCCTCGACGTACGTTCCCTCTGCTGCCATTGCTTCTAATCCTTCTTCCTTTTGCCTTGCAGTTGCGGACGTAACTATCACTTCCGCCCCGCGATCTATTCACCTCGGGCTTGCTACCTTCTTACCTCAGCTTCACCTCCAACATTCTCCATCTTCGTGACTTGCCGGTCTGCATCGTCCGACTGCTAACCCGACCCTTCGCAGGCGACTCTCGAGTTCCCCCCCTCTGTATTGCGGCCGACTTAGCCCGTCATCATACCCTCTCCGGGGGCACTTTCGACCGTAACACTGCCCAACATGTCGTCGGTCGCCACCATGCGGGCTGCGCAGATGCCCCCGACCCCCAACCGGGAGGACATCGATGCGACGTACGTCTCTCCCGCCCCGGCGAACGCGATATCTCGATGCTGACTGCTACCAGATGGAACTACCTTCAGCACGGCATAAATAAGATCATGGTCAATCTCCAAGACGGCATGGATATGTCCACGGTAAGCCACCCAGATTCAGGCCTTCTTGCTTGCACGAATGTTGTGCTAACCCCCTGCTCGTAGTACATGGGTATCTACACGTACGGATCCCTCTTTCTGCTAACCGATGTGCATGCTAACGCGCTGCAGTGCTGTCCACAACTTTTGTACCTCGCAGAAAGCCGTCGGTCTTAGTACCGTCGCCGGTGTGGGACAGGCTCATCGGGGAGGTATGTACTCGTGTCGCCCTCGCCTTCTCCATCACGACCTGTTCGTTAACGCTATAGCAGCCCACTTACTCGGCGAGGACCTGTACAAGAAGTTGAAAGAGTACCTCAACAACCATCTGGCTGAGTTGTACCAGCAATCCAAAGCGCACGCTGATGAGGCATTACTGGCATTCTATATCAGAGAATGGGACAGATACACCATCGCGGCCAAGTACATCCACCACCTCTTCCGCTATTTGAACCGACACTGGGTCAAACGCGAGATGGACGAGGGCAAGAAAAATACCTACGATGTATACACGTTGCACCTCTACCAGTGGCGCACCGAGTTCTTCGCACAGGTTAACACCAAGGTCATGGATGCTGTCTTGCAGTTGGTGCAGAAGCAGAGAAACGGAGAGACGATTGAACACGGCCAGATCAAACAGGTTGTCGAGTCCTTCGTCTCCCTTGGTCTCGACGAGCACGATGCTACGAAATCCACCCTGGACATCTACCGATACCACTTCGAAAGGCCCTTCCTTCAGGCTACCGAACAATTCTACCAGAAAGAATCCAAGCAGTTCGTGGCCGAGAATAGCGTGGTCGAATACATGAAAAAGGCCGAGGCGCGGCTCCACGAAGAGGAGGAGCGCGTACGGATGTATCTGCACAACGACATAGCGATGCCGCTCAAGAAGACGTGCAACAAGGCCCTCATCGCCGATCACTCCGTGCTCCTTAGGGACGAGTTCCAAATCCTGCTAGACAACGACCGTGAGGAAGATATGGCACGCATGTACACCCTGCTGTCACGCATTCCGGAAGGCTTGGACCCGTTGCGTCAGAGGTTCGAGGCCCATGTACGGATGGCTGGACTTGCTGCCGTGAGCAAGGTAGCTTCCGATGCCGAGAAACTCGAACCGAAGGTGTACGTTGAGGCGTTGTTGGAGACCCACACGCAGTATCAGGGACTCGTCAAGCGGGCCTTCGCGGACGAGCCGGAGTTCACACGTTCTCTTGATAATGCCTGCCGAGAATTCGTCAACCGTAATGAGATCTGCAAGGCTGGCTCCAGCAAGTCCCCCGAGCTGCTTGCCAAATACACCGACGTGCTGCTTCGAAAGAGCGGTACTGGTGTTGAGGAAGCCGAGCTCGATGCCACTCTTACCCAGATCATGACTGTCTTCAAGTACATCGAAGACAAAGACGTGTTCCAGAAATTCTACTCGCGTATGCTGGCCAGACGCCTGGTCCATAGTAACTCTTCATCTGATGATGCTGAGACCAGCATGATTAGCAAGCTGAAGGAGGCGTGTGGTTTCGAGTACACCAACAAACTGCAACGTATGTTCCAAGACATACAGATCTCCAAAGATCTCAACACGGGCTTCCGTGAGCATACCAAGACTCTAGTCGGAAAGTCGTCCCTCGACTCTACGTACTCGATTCTCGGAACAAGTTTTTGGCCGCTCACCGCACCCAATACGACGTTCAACCCCCCTGCAGAAGTCCAGACCGATCTCGAGCGGTTTACCGGCTTCTACAAGAACAAACATGATGGTCGTAAGCTCACATGGCTGTGGCAACTCTGCAAAGGGGAAGTGCGCACCAGTTACTGCAAATCCTCCAAGACGCCCTATACGTTCCAAGTCAGCGTGTACCAAATGGCAATCCTGTTGCTGTTCAACGACAAGGACGTCCAATCGTACGAAGACATCTTATCAGTAACCCAACTGACAAACGAGGTTCTGGACGCGGCGCTCAGCATCCTTTGCAGAGCCAAGGTCCTCCTTATGAAGCCCGAGGGTGACAAGCCCGGCCCCGACAAGACGTTCCATCTCAACTACGACTTCAAGAGCAAGAAGATCCGCGTTAACCTCAACATTGGCACGAAGACGGAGCAGAAGCAGGAAGAGGCCGACACCAACAAGAACATTGAAGAGGACCGCCAGCTCGTCCTACAGGTAAGCTTAACTCTGCGAGACTAGACTGTACACTTGAACCAGACACGCTAACCGGTATACCCAGTCTTCCATCGTCCGCATCATGAAAGCCCGCAAGAAGATGAAGCACAACCAGCTAGTGGGCGAGTGTATCAACCAGATCAAGTCTCGGTTCGTCCCCAGGGTTGGAGACATCAAGAAGTGCATCGAGATCCTCCTCGACAAGGAGTATCTCGAGCGCTTAGACGATGACGAGCTCGGTTACCTTGCATAAGGGGCTGTCCAGGCCATATGCGAGATATATGGCTTCGGAAGGGACAATCGAGTGTCCCTCGGTTCTTCCCTCTCGGCGCCAACGGGCCCGGAGGCTTTCTGCTCGCGTCGATGGAGCGACGTACAATGGAGAGGAACGATTTCTCCCAAGGAGCCCAGATGCGACTCAAATAGCTCGGTGCCCTTTTGTCAAGTGAGGCGATACAGTTTTCCCCTAGACTTGCACTTCTTCCTGCAAAAGCATGTTTCTTTTGAGCGCATCAGGTTGTAGCATGCGCACAGTATCCAGCATCTGCATCTCAGCGGCCTGCGGTTCAGGATCATGGTCACCCACATCACGGTGTTCGCGATGGATTCACGGATCTGAGGTTTTCTCTTCCGTGGCATTTTCCAGTTTTCCCATGGTCGTCGCACGTATACCATAAGTACTATGACGAAACGGTTCCTCGGCGGTGACGGTGGCATAGACTGACTTTTTCATCTGTATGAGGAGTTATGCCGCTCTTCTGCTGCTGCTGGCAGATGCATATACACGGCATGGCAGGCTGGGTTGCTTGAGGCCGAGGAGCAGAAGTCTGCGAGAGAAGAAGAGGATGCAGAAAGGAAGGGTTCCTGTGAGCTCCTCTGCTTTCTCTGGTGCTAATGAGATCACCAGACGGGACGTAATACAGCTCTTCTGTCCGTAGCCCGAGAATAGATCCATCCCGATGACTTGAAAGTTGATATGTGTTGCCTTTGCGACCACTGCTTGTGCGCGCCTTGAGACACCGTCATAAGATAGATGCACGCGTCTATGCTTCGCTACCCTTTAGTCTGAGGTACCGAGCCAAATAAGGCTTCTTGCCACAAGTGCGATGTCATGTTTTACTCGTCACTTGCAGGTTCAAGAAGTTGCTCAGGGGCTTTCTACCGTAGGCCTTGATTTTCATTGCATTACTACTATCCCCTTCTCCGTCCCGAAAGCAGCAAATTCCGAATACATGTCAAGTCTCGTTCTGCGAGGACTCGTTCCACTGCTCCCATGGCAGTCAACATTGGTATCTGATAGGTAACCTATAGCTTGCTCATAACAACAAACATCTTCAGAGGTATCAAGCACGTGATGAATACCCCGGCACGGGCACACCGACATGCGTGTATATAGTGCAAGTGTCAGCCCTGTTCTGCTGCCTGGCATCTTCGCCACCTGCGATGCGCGGCAGACCAGGTAGTGTGTCCAAATCGTGACAATTAGTTCCTCTCCAGCCGCCTTTGCCGACAAGTTAGTTACCTTACGTTGCCGCCTCCGGCTCCTTCGTGTCTTGGGGTTTCGCAAAATCCAGCTTTACCTCTCCACTCTTTCGGACTTTCGCACTCGCAAGAGAGTCGGCGTCGCTGTCCGGTAGCTTTGGAGGCGAGCCCGAACCGTTCCAGCTTTTCCGCTTCGAAGCGAAACTTTCCAGCTTGTGCGCAATGCTGTCTCGTTTCATTCTGATGCTCTCTCGCTTCGACGACATGCTCTTCCGCGGCGTCGGCAGGGAAGAAGAACTCTCGTCTGAGTTGAAGAGGACAGACTCGACGGCGCCGTTGCGGGCGCTGTCCGTCGGCCGGTTCGTATCGCTGCACTCACTGGCTCGCAACGACGCTGCTGACATGTCGTCCGTATGAATCTTCTCCAGTGGCGACGACAGCGTCGGACTGCTAAGGGGCGTGCCGTTCTTCTCGCTGCCCGAGTCGCTAGCGGTGTTACGCGACCTTCGCCATCCCCAGCCACTGCTTCCGCTGGTGACTCTTCCGGTCCCGACACTGGCGTTGTTCTGGCCGGTGGTGGTCGCCCGGCCCCAGCCCTGCTTACGCTTCTCACCTGCCCATGAGGTCCAGCTGCCAATGTAGGCCCCTGCTCTTGCGCCCACGGAGCTGACCGTCTGCCCTGCCTTGGACACGTCTACGCCGTAACCAGCCGTCCCGTTCTTCTCGGAACCGTCCTGTGATGATTTGTTCTCCTCGGCACGTTTCCTCTGCGCTTCTCGCAATGCCTCCATATCCGCGTAGAATTTGTTGAACATGGTGCTGGCTTTGTCGCGTCCGGCCGCCAAATTCCTTCCCAGTACTTCTTTACCCACCGCGAACCGTTCGTCGAGGTGTAGATCCTGCACCTGCTGCTGGATTCGGCGTTGTACATCATCCACCGTAAGTCCTCCGGCGCATGGGTGTTTCGGTACAACGATATCGAAGAGGTGCGAGTCCGTGTGCGCATTCCATAGGCGGTAGTTCTCCGTCTTCATCCAGAATTCAACCCACTCGGGACCAAAATCGTAAGACGGGTCGCCTTCGACATCCGGCAGCGTCGCCTTCGGGTTGTGGGCATTTAGACCTAGAAAAGAGTGGTATTTGACGGAGGAGATGAGAGAGAGAAGATATTCTTCGAACTGCAGCCTGATGAACTCCTCACTGCCCCGGTAGCCCATTGTCTTGGGCTGCCCGGGATTGGCTTCGTCCCACGAATCATTGACTTCTTGGGTGATGGCGTCGATCCACCGCCGGTCTGGGTGCGAAAGTGCCAGTGCGCTCCGAAGCGACGGGGAAGTTATGTTGATGGTTTCTTCGTCGAGATTGATCAGTATGTCGCTGTATCTATCCTTTTGTTGCAGGAGCAAAGAGTTCGTGCTTCCGACTATGTAGGATTTCGTTCCAAAGTCGGCAAGGACATCGAGTTGCTGCAGGGGCGTGTATGGGCCGAACAGACTTCCCTAAGGACATGGTCAACGTCGTGAGCTTCTTCGACGCGCAGATGTGGATGACTACCTTGCCGAATATTTGCAGGGGGAGGCCCATGTAGGATAGCAGCGAGTTTCGGTCACTAGTCCTCAAACTCGTCGGCTGACTTAGGTTCTTCTCGTAGTTGTTTAATTCGGGCCCGGCGCAGTCTTGGAGGTTTCTCAGTAGCCCGGGTATCAGAGAGATGAGAGAAAACTGCATCATGCAAAGGCGTTCACAGCGAGAACCGAAGAAGAGCATCTGGGATGGTCAGTATCTACGTGGCTGATCAACGTGCTTGCTGGGAACCTACTTTCGGTTGCAAAAGGCAACACTTCAACAGTACGAGCGTTTGCCAGCGGAACTGCCGGACGAGCTCCCGCAGACTCATGCCCAGATACTGGTCCCTGTCCAGTTCGTCGTTGAAATTGCCGCGCGCTTTCTCTTCCGCGAGACTCTCCTGAAACCTTCGTAGTATCTCGGTGTCGGTGAACTCGCGTTGCGCAAACCAAGCGCTGGTGACCACGGACAATCGCTCTCTCAACATGCCGAAGAATTGTGGCGTATCGGCGATGACGACTACCGCCTTTTGCACAGTAGACCGCGTGACATCGGAGGGCCGGACCAGCAATTGTGAAGCATCCAACTGTCTTGTGCAAGAAATACCAAATAGCGAGGTCGCGGGGCAATCGTCGGTCGCGGGCCGCAGAAGGGTGAAATAAGAGAAGTCTTCGGTAGAGCTGATGGTACACAAGGATCACGATCAGTCTCGAGGATCTGCGGCCAGGATGGAAAGGCAACTTACGCATGGGCACCATCACTCAGTGCCATGAACGGCAGCAAGGTCCAGTCGTACTCGGCAGCTGGGTCCTGGCCCTCTTCCACGCCAAACCATTTCTCGACTTCGGGACCCCTGTGGTGATGGAAGTCGACCACGGATACCAAGGGCGCAAAGCCAGCCTTGGTGGAAGGACTGCCGGCTTTCCCATTGGGGGGTGTGGTATCTGGATCCGAAGCCGCCATGGTGCGCTCAGTGTTTCGAAGGGGGATAGTCGGGGCGGCAAGAATGGGGTGGTACGGGTGCGCGACGTACCACGGCTTCGGCTCGTAGTGTTCTCGACGCGGTAGATGCTCTCGATAGCCGGCGGGCGACGAGCAAAGCAAAGCTGGAGGAACAGGCGGTTTGGATCATCCAACAAGGTCACATCCCAGTCCTATTCACACGAGGGTTCGCTCGGCCACGGCGGCCAAGAGGAAGCAGAGGAAGCAGAGAAAGCGCGGGACAGCAAGGGGCAACGAAGCCAATTTTACAGAGAATAAGCTGGGGCAAAAGCGCCCGTTGCAGACCGGACCTGCGGGGCGCAAAGAGAGGGCGATTACAATCGAGTCAGGCCTAGTCGGGCAGGAAGGGATGGATGGATGGATGGATGGATGGATGGATGCCAGTGGCTGTCACTGGCTGTCACGGGCGATTGATGGCTGAAGCGACCGGACCAGTCAGCGCCGCAGCATCATTGCTTCTGATTCTGTTCCGATCTGGTTTGGGGGTATGGGAGGCCTTGGAGGCGACGACGTCAGCGGGGGATGCGCAACTACGGTGAGGCGGATTGAAGGCGGCGCTGCTCTAGCCGGCGCCGGTGTGGTGTTGGTGAGGAGCGACGGGCTTGACAGACGACAGGTACACGGGCACACGGGGATCAGGGTGGTGGTGAGTTGTACTGTAAGTAGGTAGAAGAAGAATCCGGGAGCGCAGACGATTTCGCGTCCACTCCAGGGATTGATTGCCCGGTGCAGGTTGCATTTAGCATGGACGCCGGACGCCTGGGTCGGCGCCAGGTGAGCGGGGCCCGTGTCATTAGAACCAAGCAAGGCTGCAGGGTCCCAAAACTCTCCAGCTCTCCAGGGCTGTTCTGGGGACGGGATTGAGCACTGAAGGCCCCCTATCTATCTACCTACTTAGGTAGTACGTCCTCTACCTTACGATTAACTGGACTTCCAAGTTCTGAGTCGATCTATGACCTGCCGTGAACAACAATCACGTGTTATGGCGACGTCTTCCTTCCACCTGAGTCCTCCTTCGCCGCTCTTCTCGACGTTCCAGTTTCCTCCCTCCCTCCCTCGATTTGACTCTGCGGATGGATGCCCGTATCCGGCCTGGAGATTGTCTTCGAATGTCGCAATTAAAATCAAGCTTGGAAGCTGCAGTCCGAGTCATGGGAGACACAGCATTGAGGGTAATCTTGCATCTGCTGCCCTCTGCAACATCGCTCCTTTTCCCTCCGAGCCTATCATCATCCGCACCTCCATTTCCGTCCCTACACGACCTGGCAATCTGCCAGTTGTCTCGCATTGCATAGACGAGGCAGCATCGATCTTCAACGAAAGCCGCCGGGTGCGCCTGCGCCGAGGTGGCGGGATGAAGTAAACAAAGCCATACCAGTCTGTCAGTTCTCACTTGATCCAGCCACACCATGCGGCACGTTGCATGCTAGACGGCGTTCTGGACGTCTACTCCACGCCCAAACCCGGTATCGCCAACCTCGTCGTTTCTCTTACACGACCCCGTGAAGAGATCGCCCCTCGGATGCACTTGCAGGACACCGGCAGTCTGGTGAAGCTCCGCTGCATATGCTACCTTTATCCTTTCATGCGCCTTGGCGATCCCCTCCCCCCACATCGAATGGCCGAGATACCTTATCATGAGGGTGGTCTTCTGTAGCGCCACTGCCGTCCTCAAATAATGGCCACGAGAGGGATTCATACAGGTTTGTTTCGGCGAGTAGGTCTTCCGCAGCTGCCTGGGAACACTTCTGCGACTGCCGACTCTCAAAAGCCATCGTGAGTACGTGGCCTTGGCGTTGCAGGATTGGCAACTCATGATCCACCGTCGTTGGTAAACTGAGGTCCTTCGAGACCTCAATCTCCTACTAGCGGAAGCATTCACACCCATTCTAGAAGGTCGAGTCCCACCTTCCTCGCCCTCCCTCGTGCGTTCGATAAGTTCTCGTGACATCGACAGTAAGCCCGCCATAGCCGCGAGATTACACACTGAGGCCATGATAGTGACGCAGACACCCGGCAACACACCACCAAACCACCGACCAAAAGTCCAGGACGCAGAGTAATGAAGCGAGTTTCATAGGTTGGATCGACCTCCTACCCACCCCATTCAGGAAGAACCGACATAGCTGACTCGCTAATCTGCTTGGTACAGCTGGTCTTCCAGAGATTCCAAGTAAAGCGCATCACAGTGTCTTTATCATGCGTGTCGATAGTTCCTGTGTTTACTTCCATATGGCTCGCATTATGGTCAAGAAAATCAGGACTCGATACCCGCGGTGATGAGCTTTCAGCGCCAGTCTCAGATGGAGCATGCAACTCTTCTGGCTAAGTGGCACCGTCGAAGGCCTCCCAGGGTACTTCCTTTCTTTGAAGGCATCAACATTCCACCCAAGTGACCCCCATACCCTATTGAGCTCCAACCAGCGCCATGGCCGTCGACAGTTTCCAGTGGAATATGATGATGATGAGGAGGATGAGGAGGAAATGCACGCCAAGGTTCTGAGGTAACCATACCTTGACATGATGGATCGACCACAGACGATCTGGTCGATCAATAAGCACCTCGGTATCCTTCCTATCCATGTTTTAACATAAGACTCGGATCCAACAGCCCAGCTCACGTGATGAGCTCGTGGGCAAAGGCCTTTGCGACCTCTCAACCAGGGCGCTGAAGTTAGTCTCATACAGGTGAGCGAGTCCAGCCTTTGAGCCTGTGAGCCACAAGAGGACACTGCCCAGCATAATGTGTTTAGAACACTCTCAGGGCAAGTACGAGCTGTGAATGTCTTGATATCCGTACTTGATATTGATAATTACCTTATCACTAGTGGGATGATAACTCCGCGAGGGGTACTCCCCAACACCGCCACTCTTGCATTGACCAAGAAAGGAAATCATGGTTTGTGCAACATGTTTGGGCTCATTAATGTTTACCGATAGTTTATGTGTGCCTGTGCAGTAGGTTGGCAGATTTCCGTTGAAGATTCCGAGAGGAGCAGGGCCGCAGAGTGCAGCGTACTAGGTATTCCCTGGGGCAACTATAGGTACTACGCATCGAGCTTAGGGGTCCCCAAAATACGTATTTTGACGGTTGATACGGTATTAATACCATACAATACAGAATACCTCTCTATACCATACAAATTAGCGTACTATATAATACACATACACAACTTACCAGACCTTGACCATTTTTTAACGTTACTTTTACCAAGCTACCGGTCAAGATACTATCAAGAGACTATACAATAGATTCAAGGGGTACGGGCAGGTTGTCGGCTTGAAAGGTTAATCGGAGTCGAATGCCCGCGATTAAACAGGTCGACGCTAGGTCATCAACAGGTGCAAATCCTCGCTAAGGTTACCATTTATGGTTAGCGCGGTATACTATACGTATAGCCGGTGGTCGATACCGTATTAATACATGTATTATACCTGTCATACGCATAGTGTATCACACAATTCGGAGCCGTAATCGAGCTATCGTCGAGGAACCCTGCGTCTCAAACTCACTGGCACAGCCGGGATGCTGAAAATACGGTAAGCACGATTCGACGCATGGCAAGTCATAGAGGGCTGCTATCACGGTGTACTTGACTCACGCAGGAATGTAACTGATGCTTTCAAGCACCAGTGCTGGCGCCCTGGATGATTGAAGTCGCATCAAAACCCTTAACGCCTCTTCCTTAGACGCACTGGACATCTGAACGAACCAGTTGAAAGCTCCTACAGAAGGCCTTGAACCCCGAAAGACCACAAATGTTAGTGCTCCACTCTAACCCCAAAGCGATTTCTTCTCCACTCCAAACTTAAACCCTCCACAAGATTGGAGAATATAGATGTCAAAAACGGCGTCGACTTCCACCAATCAGTCAACCAGCCACCTCATCAGTGGAGTGGTCCGATTGCCACGGGCTTGTGGTTTAGTGGTATAATACTCCCTTAGCATGGGAGTGGTCCGGGGTTCGATTCCCCGCGAGTCCAACACCTGGAAGGTTAAATTCCTTCCTATACCAGCTTTTTGGCTCTATTTCATTCAAAATCCATGTTGATTCTTTTTACCTCTTTGTTGCTGCCCTCTCACAGGTGGTTCAGTCGCATTTTGCATCCTACTTGGGCCCGACAAGCACGTACAGCGAATATTTTGTCTGCTCTGTTGCCGTGGAAAGGCTGGGGTCAAGGGCATCTCATCAAGTCGACGTGGGCTGGGGAAAGATAGGTATGTCATATTGGTTCTGCCGAAGAAGACTGCCGAAGCTCTGACAGTGGACGGCACTCAATGAAGATCAAGAGACGAGTTGACGTCCCGACCAAGCCAAGCCAGGAAATGCAACCCAAACCAGAGCTTACAGAACCCTCAATATCGTCCCCGCTCTCTGACCACAGCCGCTGGTAGCTCTTGCGGCCGCTGATGGCACTCCAGTTCTGCCCTTTTCATCACCGAGTCCTTCTCGTGGACAGTATCCTTCCATCCCCAGACGGGACTAGACCAGTATCGCTGTTGCAACCTCTCCTGCGTCTGTGCATGCAGCGAGGCTTCCTTCTGCTGCACCGAGAGGCTATGGTAGGTCGGCAGCGCACCGGCGGGCAGGTCATGCTTGTCGTCTCTCCGCTTCGATGCCGCGTACATGATCGCTCCGAAGAGGACTATGCCGGCAAACGCACAACCCACGACGATGCCGGCGGTTGCTGACTCCGAAGGCCGGCGCCGAGCCAGAGGCGATCTCGCCGAAAGTCGTTTGCCGAGTGACACGCCTGCCTCGCCTGACGTGGGCCGCCCCGAGAACTTCGGTTGCCCTTCGCCCAAGAGCGAGCTGGTATCCTCTCTGTCGTCGCAGCAATGCGCTTTCTCTCTCGGACAGCCGACGCTGTCACGGGGGCAGACGGCCGACCCCATACCGTTTCCTGGGCCTGCGGGTAAGTCATAAGTCAGCATGATGGCTGGTGGCAGAGGCCCAAAAGGAGCACATACCATGTCGTCCCGGAAGGATATCTTGAAAACTGACGGCATTTCCGCGTTCGAGGTTTGTGTTCTTTCCGATATTGTCGATCCGAACGGTCAAGGAGGCGACATGGGTGATGGTCGCGAGAAGCACGAGAACGAGTATGGTCGGGCTGCGCCTTGCCGCGTGACACAGCATGTTTCTTGCCAGAGCTTGGTGTACAGCACTATATCTGGCAGGTCTTGGGAAGAAACCCAAATCCAAGGTGTCGGACTCACTGGCCGGCGCGCCATGTCATTATGAAGAAACACAGAGATCCGACACTCCCCTGCCGCCCTTCCCCCCTCGGGCCTCGACCCGGCAGATCGTAGGGCTGCGGTGCTGGTCGCAGATCAAAAACGCATCGCAGCTCATAGCCAGCCGAATATAGCTCGGCACCCAAGCACCCATTAGCTGAAAGCGCGCTTGGGGGCACCGGCATGCACGTATACCAGACAAGCCAGAAAGCACCGCTCACCAGTGCATGTGGGCTCCGTTCGGTAAGGAGAGCCAGTCAGTGACGCGGAACCGGTGGGCAGCACAGGCTCTCTCAGGTGACGCAGCAACCACGGTTACTTGGGCGCTTACGCCGGGAGCTGGCAGGAGGCTCGGGATACCAGTCATTCCAGGTGGTAACGGCGCCAAGATCTGCAGTGAACTTCAAGACTTCGCGACCAGCCGCAGCTGGGGGCCGTCAGCGCCTCTTCATACCTACTTGACGGCGCGCTTATTTTAGCCGCAGAGGGGGAGGATCGGGGCCAGATCGGGACCGGAACCGATAGGCTCGTATAGCTTGTTTAGGAAGGATTGCCGACAGGGCACCTCATGATCTGAAGAGCGCACATCTCGGCCGTTCGAAAGTCCTACAGACGTTGTGTTGAGCCACGACTTCCGTCATTACGGAGTCGTCGTGCGACAGCAGAAGACCGACTTGTCACGAAGGTCACTCCAGAGACGGTACCACCATGTCCCAGCCTGTGCGACAACGGCTGACATGTGCGACGGGCTGACTGAGCTTCCCAGCGCAACCAAATGTAACATCCATGACACGCCGCGTAGCGTATTCATGCGGTACGGCGGCGGTTGCCTTCTCCTCTGGAATTGAACAGTATTTCCCAGTTTACCAAGCTTGACAGGTTGACAGGTATGAAGATAAATTGAGGACACTTTCACGTCGTCGGTTATTGGAGGGAAATCGGAAACTTTTGAGCTTCGACGCCCCTATATATTGGTTGTGACCAGGGTGGTTAGCCAGCGCCAACTCGGAGCCGGCAGAGAGGTGCCACGGGTGTTCAGCGCCCATAAAGGTGCAAGACATGACTAGCGAGAGCTGACAGGTGATGACAAGCCGGCGCTGCTGCTGCTGCTGTACAGAGGTAGGTAGAGAGAGGTCACTGGTCAGCATGACGGGTTGGATTAAACACTCTCTCAAAGAGGCAGGCCCCCAAGAGGCACCGCTGGCGCAGGCTGTTTCAAGTTTCAGGCTCCCCCGGCGTCGAAACACGGCCGGAAAGCCCGCGAACTGTGAGCCAATCAATCGTTGGTGGCTTGCCTGTTCGGGCACAGCTGGAAATCGCTGCTGCACCCCTGAATATCGGCTTTTCCAGGGGTGTCTCCGGAAGTTAGCACCTCATCCCATCACGTTCACGATTCCCTGGCAGGGACGTGGCAAGCCTGGCAAGTCTGGCCCAGGCCTTGCGATCCCGCCCAACGCCCAGCGGCCACTCCTCCACCACCGCTCTCCACCCACAGCGATCCCCCAGGCGCTTCCGCACTCGCACTCCCACGCCATCCATCCCCAGACAGATCTCATCGTCCAAGGAACACCACCTGCATCCGTAGTCCCTGACTCCCTGTCCAATCAATAATTTTCCGTGGCTTTGCTTTTGACGCTGTCCTCTGGTAGGCAGGCAGGAAAAATAGTGGCTCTCCACAGCTGCCAGCTGCCCGAAGAAGAAGAAGAAGAGTTCCAATTGCATGTGCTCCGTAACCCGGAATTAGGTAGATGGTACGAGATCGGGCGCTTTGTTTCGGGGGCGCATGTAAGTCAACAAGGTTCAAAATGCCATTCTTCCGTCCTTCCTTTCTCTGACTTCCTTCATCGCCCCTACGACAGTTGCCATTCTCTCTTGCCCATTGTTGCGCTTTGCTTTGACATTAGCATCGCTTTTCATTCTTTCGACCCATTTGCCTCGACCGTATTTGCCTATATTCATTGACCTCGACTACGTACACCTACTTGCGGTCGTCCTTCTCACCTTCTGATTGCATTTACCTACTTACCTAAGTAACATTCGCTCTTGCACCTGTTTACCGCTTCTCTCGCCTGGCGCCTTTACTATCGTTCCTCTATTCTATTCTCGCGCACTCCTCTTCCTGCCCACGCTCGCTGTGCGACTCCGCTTTGCTTCATCGGTAGCTTGCCCAACCATGTTTATGAAATCCGAACACGCTGCCTCGCTGGCGGCCGCGGCTGCCTTCACGGCGCCGAAGGACCTCGATATCAATGATCCAGGTATGGTGGCGTGCTAAACACGATGACACTTGGTCTTCGTACCTAGCGACTAACAGCTCAACAGCATCCATCAGGAGTGTAGCCAGCACGCTGGCCTACGACACCATGTCGTACTACACTGGAAACATCACCAACACTCCCGATGTAAGACGCCCTCTGCGCTCCATGGAAAGCATGTAACCTTAGCTGACTTCAGATTTAGACTATCGCAGTATTTCCCGCACCATACTGTAAGATTTGACTCATACCTAGACCGAGTTTGGCGACTGTATCAGAAATACTGACCGGTGTTACATAGACTGGTGGGAATCAGGTGCTTGCTGGGGCGCCATGCTCGACTATTCGCATTACACGGGTGACAAGAGTTACGACGACGTAATCACACAAGCCCTCGTCTCTCAAGTCGGCCCAAACTTCGACTTCATGAATCCCATTCATTACGGCTCGGAAGGGAATGACGATCAGGCCTTCTGGGCCTTTACCATCTTGGAAGCGGCCGAGCGGAACTTTCCTCAGCCCGACGATGCGATTCCTCCTTGGCTAGACATCGCCGCCAACATCTGGAACTCGATGGTGGTCAGGTGGAACGATACCGCGTGTGGAGGAGGCTTAGCCTGGCAGATCTTTGAGTCCAACCCGAACGGGATGGACTACAAGAACAGCGTTTCCAACGGCGGCTTCTTCCAGCTGTCTGCGCGGCTTGCACGTGCTACGGGAAACGAGACGTATTCGCAATGGGCCGAAAAGGTGTTCGACTGGTCTCAGACAGTCGGCTTCATCGACCAGGACTTCAACGTCTATGACGGCGCTTCGTCCGCTGATGACTGTTCCGAAATCAACCGGGTATCGTTCTCCTATTCTCAAGGCATCTACATGTACGGCGCTGCCGTCATGTACAACCACACTTCCAACGGGACCTGGGGCGACCGCACCGAGGGTCTGGTCAAGGCCGCCCAGTCATACTTCTCACCTTTCGACAACGCGACGAACATCATGTACGAGCACGCCTGCGAACAAGTCGACAGATGTAACACCGATATGAAGTCCTTCAAGGGCTACTTGTCTCGTTTCATGTGGGCCACGACGCAGATGATGCCCTCGACTCTCGGCGATGTCCAGGCCCTCCTCAACGTGTCGGTGGTGGCAGCTGGAAAAGCCTGCTCTGGTGAGGACAAGGGTACCATCTGCGGACAAAAATGGTACGTGGGCGGATACGACGGCGTCACCGGCCTCGGCCAGCAGATGTCGGCTCTGGAAATCGTGCAGGGCTTGCTCGTCCGAGAGGCCGCGCCACCGCTCAAGGCTGGCGAAATCAAGCACGTTGGCGGCAGCGCAACCACCAGTGACACCCCAGCAGCCCCCGGCGCGCCGGCGCCGACAAAGCGAACGAATCCAAACTCGGCTGGCCTTCGCAAGAGCAGTTAGGGACTGCTCAGCGTACTCGTGTCACTGGAAATTCTGGTCACTAGCTTGGCGTGATTTCGCCGTTCGTCCAGTGGGCTCAGCATGGACAGGCGTTGGATCTTCTCTTCACACAGCTTCAATTCAGAAGCATTAGCATTGCACGGAAAGTGGTAATTTGGTAATACTACCCTAGTTTGGAAATTGTCGTTCTTCGAGCTAGACAGCTTAGACCTAAGATATCCACAACGAATTCGATATTTCAGAGAGCGACATGTGCCATTGGGTGACTAAGGTTACTTATTGTAAATGTGCGAGCGTCTCATAGAACCGGGAAACATCGGTTGTAACATAATCACCAGAAATGGGCTTGATATGCTTGTATAGAGAGACTTGTCTCCACATCATGCACCAATTGAAATTTTCTGCGTGCCCCTCCGATCGGAGCCCCGTTTGTGACATGGAGTCTTGTTCATATCGTGAAGCCTGTCTTGACTCAGACGCTAAACTGCGAGGCCCAGTTAGTACATAAAGCCATCCAACTGCGATTGTAAGATTGTGACTCGGAGATTCAGAAGTTCCCCGATCACAACGTTGGAAGCCACGCTACTCAAGTGGCTTGACGCATCATGTCGGCCTTCAACCTCGAGACGTGCGCTCGACCCAATATCCTGGCCCTGGAACCGTATCGTTGCGCGCGAGAGTGAGTCCAGCCACAGCATCTCAGCCCGGTTCCCAATACTGACACGTGAAATAGCGACTACAAAGATGATGGCACCAACGTCCTTCTAGACGCCAACGAGAATGCCTACGGGCCATCCGTGGCACCGCCAGCGCCGTCCTCCTCGGGCTCGGGCTCGGGCCCGGACTCGGGCCCGGACATCGACTTCCTGGGGCTGCACCGGTACCCGGACCCGCACCAACGGGAGCTGAAGCAGCAGCTCTGCGACCTGCGGAACACGCACCACCACACGGGCCGGGCCATCACGCCGGACCACGTGTTCGTGGGCGTCGGCAGCGACGAGGCCATCGACGCCCTGCTGCGCTGCTTCTGCGTGCCCGGCCGCGACCGCGTCCTGGTCTGCCCGCCCACCTACGGCATGTACGCGGTGTCGGCGCAGGTGAACGACGTGGCGCTGGTCCGGGTGCCGCTGCGGCCGGCGCCGGGCTTCGGGCTGGACGCGGAGGCGGTGTGCGCGGCGCTGGCGGAGGCGGAGGCGGACGCGGCGGGGCGGCGCGTCAAGGTCGTGTACCTGTGCTCGCCGGGCAACCCGACGGGGGCGCGGCTGGCCAAGGAGGACGTGCGGCGGGTGCTGGAGCACGCGACCTGGAACGGCGTGGTGGTGCTGGACGAGGCCTACGTGGACTTCGCGCCCGACGACGGCGCCTCGCTGGCCGAGTGGGTGGCCGAGTGGCCCAACCTGGTGGTCCTGCAGACGCTGTCCAAGGCCTTCGGCCTGGCCGGCATCCGCCTGGGCGCCGCCTTCGCCGCCCCGCCCGTCGCCCGCCTGCTCAACGCCCTCAAGGCCCCCTACAACGTGGCCGCGCCCACCGCCGCCCTCGCCGCCCGCGCCCTCGCCCCCGCGGGCCTGGCCCGCATGCGCGCCCACCGCGCCCGCCTCGCCGGCCAGCGCGACCGCCTGCTGCGCGAGCTGCCCAAGATCCGCGGGGTCGGCCGCCGCCGCGGCGGCACCGACGGCAACTTCCTGCTGTACGAGATGCTGAACGCGCAGGGGCAGCCCGACAACGCCGTCGCCCTCGCCGTCTACGAGCGCCTGGCCGAGGACCAGGGCGTCGTCGTCCGCTTCCGCGGCAGGGAGCACGGCTGTCTCGGATCCCTGCGCATCACCGTGGGCACCGGGGCCGAGGTCACGCGGTTCCTGGAGGCTCTGGCCAAGGTCCTGGCGGAGGTGAACGGTCACGAAGTTGAGGTCGGCCAGGATGAGGAGAAGAAGGAGAGGGAGGCTAGTGGTGTGATTGCTTAGGGGTTCGTAGAAAAAGAGCCGCTTAGACATGGGGAATGTAAATCCAGAACGGGCGATTAAACAGAGTACTTAATCATGTCGAGCCATCTGCTGTCTGTCTGTCTGTCTGTCTGTCTGTCAACGTTAACCCGCTTATATGCATGTATATCTCGTTAGTTGCGTTAAAGTGGGAGCGAGATTGGTCCACTCTTTCGACTTCGAATTGGTTCCAACTCCCGGCAGCAGGCAATTTTCACGATTGAGTCACAGAGCAACTCATAATTGCGGCGAACTTCATATACCCTCTATTTCTATGCTATTCCCACGTAGTGGCATCCGATTGATTGTTTCCTAACTCATAATCAACGATACTACGATCCCCGGACAGCAAACTGTGACGCAATGCGCATTGAGGAAATCAGCGATGAGGTCGCTGAGCGCCTCCAGCTAGAGCAAGCACAAGCAAAAGCACAAGCACAAGCACAAGATGAGCAGCCAACAAACACGCAAACAACAACAGCAGCAGCAGCAACAGATGCGCAATCATCACCTGCGCCGGAGATGCCCGCGGTGGCCGGCATGTTCCCGGAGCTGTCGCCGGGGCGGGCGATGACGGAGAAGAAGACGGTGGACGAGGTGGTGGCGGACCTGAAGAAGTCGCCGTTCTTCATGACGGAGCTGGAAGAGAACGACGACACGGAGGCGCTGAAGGCGCTGGCGTACGAGGGCACGGCGCTGGAGAACGCGGCCAACTTCAAGGAGCAGGGGAACGAGGCCTTCCGGGCGCGGCGCTGGGCCGACGCCAAGGAGTTCTACACCAAGGGCATCCTGGTGCTGGCGGCGGAGGAGCGGCGGCGCGCGGGCCTGGAGGCCGGCCCGGCCCTGGGCCTGAAGGACGACGAGGATACCGAGGAGAACGTGGCGCGCCAGCGGCGCACCCTCGAGGCCCTCTACGGCAACCGCGCCGCCTGCCACCTCGAGCTCCGCAACCACCGCTCCTGCTGGCTCGACGGCGCCGCCGCCCTGCGCCTCAACCCCCGCAACCTCAAGGCGTACTACCGCTCGGCCCGGGCGCTGCTGGCGGCGGGGCGGCTGGCCGAGGCCGACGACGCGTGCGCGCGGGGGCTGGGCGTCGACCCGGACAACGCGTCGCTGCGCGCGGTGGCGCGGGACCTCGTCGCGCGGGCGCAGGAGACGGCGCGGCAGGCGCGCGAGGCCGCGGCGCGGGACGCGGCGGCGCGGCGGCGCGCGGCGCTGGTGCGGGCGGCGCTGCGGGCGCGGGGGATCCGCACGCGCGCCACGGCGCAGCCCCCGGAGCTGGAGGACGCGCGCCTGCGCCTGGCGCCGGACCCGGACGACCCGCGCTCGCTGCTGGTCTTCCCGGCGGTCTTCCTGTACCCGGTGCACCTGCGGAGCGACTTCGTCAAGGCGTTCGGCGAGGCCGAGGCCGTCGCCGACCACCTGGCCTACGTGCTGCCGCCGCCGTGGGACGGTGCGGACGGCGGCGAGTACGCGACGCCCGCCGCCGTCGCCTGCTACATGGAGACGCCGGCCGGGGGGCTGGTCAAGGTGGGCCAGAAGGCGCCGCTGCTCAAGGCGCTGGCGGGCGGCAAGGTCGAGGTCGTCGACGACCTCGTGCGCATCTACGTCGTCCCCAAGCCCAGGGCCGAGGCCTGGGTCAAGGAGTTCAAGGAGAAGAAGGCTGCGGAGAGGGGCGGCGCGTGAGGTTTCGCTGGGGCGGTTTCCAGGATGGGAGAGGGGGGAGGAGTCGTGGTGGACAGGCTTTCTAAAATCCACACTCTTTGTCTCTTGAATCTCGTGACTGTGGTGTCAAGGTACGGGAACACGTGGTCTTGGGATGATGTTACGATGAGTGACTTTCGTAGAGAGAGTGTGTGTGTGCGTATGTGGTCATATCACCGATCGGAGAGGCTTGCATACTTCAGTAACCTTAGTTAAGTACACTGGTCTCCTGAAAGCGATTCGAAGGCCGTAGCCTTGCCTTAGTGTTCGAACGTCGATAGCAACCTCCACCCCTCCCCTCCCCATGCTGGCTATTACAATGATTTACAGTGTTCAAGAGGAAATGCAGCATCCTGTTTGAATGAAAACCCGATGCTGTGCCACGGGCTGCTGCCCAGTCCCCCCTCTTCGCTTGAATAGGTACGGGCATCATCACATCGAATTAGACCGGACCCTCTTGATCCTGGGGAGCGAACCGTCCGGAGGTGGGGGTATTCCCAAGCCTACAGTTCCTATGCTGTTCCCGCCGCTGCCCGCTCCTCTAGGTCCTCCTCTATCGGCGCCTGTTCTGCTGCCGAACTCTTCCGCCACCTTCCTCTGTGCTTTTCCCAGCGCGTCTCTTACGCTGAGGTTCATGAGCAGCAATGCCGCTTTCTTGTCTGCACCCAGGCCGCCCTCGGCTGACCTTTGGTGCTGCTTTTGTCTGGTTCTGTCTCCTTCTCTCTCCCTATCGCCGCTCAGCGGGCTGCTTAGTGCAGTACTGGGCGCGGTCGAGGGTACCGCTGGGGTCGCTTGGCTACGGGCGTGACCATGTGCCCGATTCCTGCTGTGCTCGTGTCCGTAGGCGGGTTCATCGAGGTGTTCTGCCGGTCTCTTGGCGCGCCACGGACTCGGTGGATAGGGGACGGACTGCGAGGAACTGTGCGCATGGGCATGGGAAGACGGGTACGGCGGTGGGAGATGGGCCGTCGTGGTGAATCGAGGGATCGCGCTGAGCCAGGGGCTGGGGCCGGCGTTTTCGTACTGGGAGTGAGGGTGAGAGCTGGAATGGGAGTGTGAGTGGGAGTGAGCATGATGGTGAGCAGACGCAGCGTTCGCAGGAGTCCACCCACTGCTGGGCCGCGAAAGGGGGGCCGTTGGCGCTGGCGAATACATGAAGCGCTGCTGATTCCCGCGACCCAGGCTGCCGCGATCTGACATTGTAGCAGCCGGTGATATCTCGCCGTCGGTTTCCGTGGCATATGGACTATTGCAACCGACACCAGGCGCCGAGACCAGCGGTCTCCGCAGACGCTGGCGAGGGTGTTGGTGGTGGTGGTGGTGGTGGTGGTGATACCGGCCACCTGTTGTATTGTGATGATCGTAGGGATTCCGGGGGAGTCGGTGGTCACGTTCACGATCCTGCTCTTGCCTGGAGCCGATACTGGCGCCAATGTGGATACTTCCGTTGGTCGTGGAGGTCAACATATTTGTATAAATCCGGCGAAAGTGTTCGGCTTCGCGTGTAGATCGCATCACAATGGCTGGGTCGATGATCATTCGGCTGTACTCCGGTGCCTCTGCCGGTGTGCATTGCGAAGGGAAATCCGGACCAAAGATGGGGATCAAGGCTCCGGCTATGTTGTGACAGAAGGTCGCGCAGACGGCCTTTGCGCAGTGATAAGGCATCCAGTAACCTATCAACGTCTCCTGTCAGCGACGCGGGCGTGAGAGCAACTTACGATCTCGTCCATCGTCCTGTGGCAAGCTTACCTTGGGCCATGATAGATCCTCCGGTAATGCTGTGCGTGATCTCTTTGAGGCCGGGGTTCGAGTTCAACATCTTGGCCGGCGTTGTCTATAGACGTTAGACTCCGTTTCCTTTTGTACCGCACATCTTGTGGAAAACAACGTACCTTGGGGTACTTGCAACACTTGAAGAAGGGAGTCATGCGAACGAGACCGACATTGTAGTCCCACATGACGGCATATTCTGTATCGTCTCCAGGTACCCTGAAAACATACTGGAAAACTGTGATTCGGTCAACAAGGGCCGTTCCACGTTCGCTCGAGGCCACGGGTACGTGCTTCGCCTTCCTCCCATGACTCCTTACCTTCAAAGCTCTCCCGCCCAGTCTTCTCGTAGAAATCCTTCTTCCCGCTATTGTAAGGTATGTGACGACAATATTCCTGTATCTTGCCGAACGGAAAGACTTGAAACTTGCGAACCTCTCGGAGCGACGCCTCGTCCAGCTTTTCGAAAGGCATGTAGTTGACCTGTCCCTTTGGCTTGCTCTTGGTGAAGACGACCGCGTCTTTGGGCATCTTGGCGTGCTTGGTCACCGCAGGCCTATCCGAGAAGCCGGAGTCATCCGGGAGCGAAGTCGTTGGCGACGACGCGGCTGGGCTGGGAGGGAACCGGTTCATCGACGCCCCCGGAGGAGCAGGATTAAGAAGAGAAGCCAGGGAAAGCATGGCGGTGAGGAGCGGTGGGGATGAATGTCTCGAAACCGAAGGGGATCCTGCTGCACGTTGATGTCGTCCGTGGGTGGTCTACGAAGAGGGGGAGCGCCTGACGGCTGGAAGCTGACAGGAAACTCAAGACAGCGCGTGCATGGGCAGAGGGAAGGAAGAGCAGGATACCCAAGTCCTTTTGAACTGGGCAAACAGAATAGATCGGTGAAGCAAGCCCTCGCCTGAGGACGAGCCGATGCTGGCACAAGGAGCCCGAGATTGCTTTCTTTCTTGACTGTACCCAGTCATGCAGCTACCTGCAGAGCACTGAGCGGTGTCCGGTGCTGCCTTGACGACCGGTATAGTCGGTGCAGTGTCCTTTGTCGAAGATGTCTTGGAATCGGCCTGTCAGAGGAGAGAAGCTCGTTTGTGCACGTCCACCGCCCTTTGGAGATGATCGAGTTTAAAGCCACGAAGTGATAGATGACGGGGGACCAGACGAGGCTGAGCGAGTGACCGACGCCTTCGTGGGCCGGCCTCTCTAACGATGGGATGGCGGAGCAGGACTGACTGGGAGGAGGGGACGAGTTCGATACGGGACCAACACAGACGAGACGATGTATCGGATCGCCTCGGATCCTATGCTCCAACTTCGCCAAACTATGCCGTCGACTCCGTTTCATCGCCGAAGGGGTACGGGCTCAGGTAAGTCTGGTAGAGAAGGATCAAAGGCAGCCGGTGTTCCCTACAGAGCATCGAGGTTGAGCAAGGTTTCATTAGATGGCACCAGTCAAGGTCCAGGCCCGAAAGGGGAGATCACAGGCGACTGCATGACGCAGCGGATCTGTCGCCAGAGACAACAAATGAGTTTGGCACAGCAAATGCTGCCTGGGAAGAGCCCAAACAGGGACTGGGCTTGCTTGGGAATGCATAGAAGAGCTTTGACAGAGAGCAACTTGTCGGGAGCCTGCATATGGTGCCGTCCAAGCTACCAGACCTGGTGGGCTCCTGGGGATAGGGGAACAAAGAAATGGGCTGCGGGAGCCAGAGAGATCCCAGACACAAGATTGCTTGACTCGATACACGTGTACGGAGACACCCCCCTCCTGGTAGAGTCGTGCCCCGGAGAAGAGATCCCCAGCGTTTCCTGACTGCGAGTGACCTACCTTTCCATCACACCTCCAAGGCTATCAGTCGTGGACTGGTTCAGTTTGGGCTTGACCGCTTGGAAGGCAAGATTTCGTGGTGGAGAGTTCACTGTGCTTAGCCGAGGACTATGCCTGGACACCGTCCCTCTCTTCCCCTTCTTCCACAACGTAGGAGACTATTCAAAGGGCACTGAGAGCAAGCTGGTGGACTACCCAACGGTAACATTTGCAGTGATTGCGGAGTTTGCAGCAGTGACTATATCCACCCACCGTTTTTTGAACGAGTTTCCACGCGTACAAGCACATAGGAGTCCCAAAGGAGACACAGAGGCGGAGACTTATCCAACTAGGAATATTGATCTTCACGGTTTGTGACAGGATCCGTAGGGGCCCAAGGACCCCGATGGTCTCGAATCAGTTCTGTAGGGATCTCACCGGCAAAGGAGCCTGGTTGCGAGGAAGGCCCGAGTAAATGAAGGAGTCGATAGCGAATGCTGCCGGACAATAGACCGGCGAGGGTGGCGTACTTAGGCGTCTTAGAGGCCATCATAAGCTGGCGGTCGAGACATGACGAAGCTTGTCGGCGCTTTCTAGCTCTTCCTCAGGGGCGTCTGAGGCGGGGAGAAGGGCGGACAAGGCCCAGGTCAGGTAGTCTCGCCACTCGTTGCCTACTTAACACGGCGTTGTCCCTCGAGTCGTCGGTCCCCTGAGCTTGTCTCTCAACACATAGCGGCTCCAGACGCACCGGGCACTGCGGCCGTCCGTAGGTTACGAGAGCTCCCAACAACGGGCAAATCATAGCATGGCGAGCGCATGTCTACAAACACATAGGGCAAGTGGCGCGGTCTCGACATGGGACAAGGCCTTTCCAGGGCAGCACAGACAAGAGTACCGTGCTTCTCAGCCCGTGGGCAGGACTGGTGATCAAGCTTATTGTCCTGTGAGAGGGTCGGCGCCGAAATTAAGCTCTTGTTTGGTGATCCGGGGTGCCGCCAGAACAGCAGAAGAGGCTGCCCCACCTGTTCCATGAGACGGGAAGAAGCCCAGGATATCCTAGCAGTCGTTACAAGCGCGCACGGCAGAGGAGCCGACGGCAGCAGAGGCAGATGACATCGAGCAGCGGTGCGGTGCAGAGTCTGGCAGTCTGGCCGTCTGGCCGTCTGGCAGGCTCGCGGGCTGGCGTCGCCGTTTCCCGATGCGGATGTGCGTGAGGCCGGCAAGGCTGCTTCTGGCTGGACGAGGTTTCAGATGAGGGCACAGTTGGGCGCGTGGCACAGCATGGGACGACAGGAGGGCAAGGGCTTCTCTGGTGACTCAGTGCGCGTGCGACGCCGCGGAAATATACAGGTCGACTCCGGGAAGGTTATGCCTCTCCTCCTGTTGGGAAAGGCCGGCACGGTAGGTCGCACAGCAACATGGGCGGCGGAGAATAAGACGCCAATCGCTTGGAGGAGGACCCAGGGAAGCCATGTGTCGGCGGTGGGACGAGCGGCCGTGAGTCTGTGAGAGCGGCCAGGGCCTTGACCGGACCTGGGGGGGGGCGAGGACCTGGCACGCTGGGCCGGCGACGCAGACGGTTACGAGTGCAGATTTTGACAGGCCGGGGCATGCTGCATGCTGGTACCGGACGGGACGGGATTGCAGGCGACTGACTGGCTGTCCGGGGCTGGGGCTGTACCGGGCTGTACTGGTCGTGGCCGGCTGCGTGCAAGCGTGCGAGCGTGCGTGTGTGTGTACTCTCTCTCTCTCGTCAGTTAGGTCGATGCGTCGATGCGTCGATGCGTCGATGCGTCGATGCGTGTAGGTCGCGGCTACCGACGATTCTACGGTACCGTACTTGGGTCGAGTTCAGCTGCAGGGCTTCCCTCAGCCACCAACCAAATGCCGGGATTGCCGCTGCTGTGTTGTCTTGGTGAGCCGAGCGCTCTCCATTCTGTCATCTCGAGGCGTTTGGTTGTTGTCTGTTGGCTGGGAAGACACGCCTCGATCGCCTGCAGTGTCGCTCAAGTTGGCCCGTACATGAGGGTATATTGCCCTCGCTTCTGCTCTGTTCCCGGCCTCGCCAAGACGGCCACGTAAATGAACAGCTTCCCTGCCGATCGCCGCTCAAAGTTGGAAGACCGACTTTCTAAAGTTACCTGTATTCTGGTTGGGGACTCATGTCGTTTGGTGCGCTCAACCATCGATGGATGGCCCCTACCTTAGGTATTGCCCGCCCCCCAAGGCAGGATTTGTGGCTAATGCAGTAGATGCGGTGGCTGAGATTAAGCTAGCGGGCACGTGCCCTACCAAGCCATACCATGTTCTTATCTTATCAGTTGCCCGATTGAAGCCCTGGAACTCAGACAGCCCCACTCTGGTGGCGACGACAACCTCTAAGACGACAGCTCTGGTTACGCGCTACTGTCCAGGCCCAGGTGGTCCCCTCCGCAATTGCGAATCCTGGAATCCACCCCTGGCAATACAGCCCAAAACGCGACCTCGTCAATTTTGTTGTGTTTACTTCGAACCACCACAACACCCCTTCGCACCCACCCACCACCACACCTACCTACCACTTCCTTTTCCCCCCCTGTAGCTATCTCAGGCGTCGCCGCACGCGCCCTTCGATTTGTTGCCCATCGCCTTTTCCGCCCCGTTCATGAGCGCCCTCCGCAGTTCTGGTCAATTGCCACTTTCACTTTCCCGAGTCACTCGCTCGGCGATCTTTTGCACTGCACCACATTCCCTCCCACAAGCAAGCGCGCCGTTCCTGCCGGCGCGTCAAGCCCTTGGTTCACCATGGCTTCAGACATGGAGGACTCTGTCTTCGATGAGGACTTCGACAATGACTCGGACGCGTTCTCCCCCGACCCGGTAGGTCCTTGTCTTCCCTTTTTGCGTACTCTCTCGACCAGAGCACACACTCACACTACTTCGCTGCTGCCTCTGCAGTACTAATTTCACCACCTCGCAGAAGCCGAAGGCCAAGGCGGCCGTGAAGAAGACCGCCGCTAAGCCCGCTGCCAAAGCTACCAAAGCTGCGCCCAAGAAGATGGTCCAGACTACCCTGAAGACGTCCAAGGCCGCGTCCAAGAAGCGCGCTGTGTCAATCTCGGACGACGACGACGCTTCTGGCTTCTCCAACACCCCGCCCAGTGCCAAGAAGCAGAAGAAAGCTCCCGCCCCCAAGAAAACCGGTGGAAAGCCCCTCGGCGAGATCGAGAATGACAGCATGATGATTGACGATGTTGACGGCCCTTCCGAGGCGCGACCCAAGAAGAAGACCGCCACCGAGACGTACCAAAAGTTGACTCAGCTGGAACACATCATCAAGCGACCCGATACCTACATCGGGTCTGTCGAGCGCACCGAACAGCAAATGTGGGTCTTCAACAAGGAGACCACCCAGATGGAGCTGCGTCCCAAGGTTGGCTATGTACCCGGTCTTTACAAGATCTTCGACGAGATTCTTGTCAACGCCGCGGACAACAAGCAAAGAGACCCTACAATGACCTACATGAAGATCCACATCAACCGTCAAGAAGGCCTGATCAGCGTGGAGAACAACGGCAAGGGGATTCCCGTTGAGATGCACGAGAAGGAAGGGGTTTACATCCCGGAGATGGTCTTCGGACACCTGCTGGCTGGTTCCAACTTCGACGACGACGAGAAGAAGACCGTAGGTGGCCGAAACGGTTATGGTGCCAAGCTTTGCAACGTCTTCAGTACCGAGTTCACCTTGGAGTGTCAGGATTCCAAGAATGGAAAGAAATACAGACAGACATGGAGAGACAACATGAGCAAAATGGACAAGGCCAAGATAACGAGCTGCAAGACCTCCGACTATGTTCGTGTCACTTTCAAGCCCGACTGGAACAAGTTTGGCATGCCCGACGGCATCGACGAGGATCTCGAGTCCCTACTCTACCGCCGAGTCTACGATATGGCTGGCACAGTTCGCGGCGTCAAGGTTTACCTTAATGATACCCACATTAAGCTGGACTGGAAGAAGTATTGCGAGATGTACGCCAAGGCCATTGCCGGTGAACGTGGCGCAGAGGAGGGCGTAGAACCTAGCGCTACGGTCATTCTCGACGACACCAAGGCCCACCCCCGATGGGAGGTCGGGTTTGCAGTGTCTGACGGCACATTCCAACAGGTCTCTTTTGTCAACTCCATCGCCACAACTTCCGGCGGGACACACGTCAACTACATTGCCGACCAGATCTCCGAATCTCTGCTGAAGACCTTGAAGAAGAGGATGAAAGGCAACATTCTCAAGGCCAACCATATTCGCAACCATATCTTCATCTTCATCAACTGCCTGGTCAACAATCCGTCCTTCAACTCCCAGACAAAGGAGCAGATGACGAGCAAAGTCAGTTCTTTTGGCAGCAAATGCCCACTGACAGACAACTTCCTGAAGAAGATCGGCCAGACTGATGCGATCAACAACATCATTCACTTCGCCGAGCAGAAGGCAGACAAGATGCTTGCCAAGAGTGACGGCAACAAACGTTCCAGGGTTAGCAACGCGAAGCTTGTCGATGCCAACTTGGCGGGCACCAAGCACGGACCGGAATGTACTCTCATTCTGACTGAAGGTGACTCAGCCAAGAGTCTGGCCGTGGCTGGTCGTGCTATCCTGGATCCTGATCGCATAGGTGTCTTCCCCCTGCGTGGAAAGCTGCTCAACGTCCGTGATGCCTCCATTGATCAGATCTCCAAGAACCAGGAAATTCAGAACATCAAGCAGTTTCTGGGTCTGAAGCACAAGCAGGTCTACACCGATAGGAAAGGTCTTCGGTATGGCCATTTGATGATCATGGCAGATCAGGATCACGATGGTAGTCATATCAAGGGTCTCCTGATCAACTTCCTTCAAGTGCAGTATCCCTCCCTCCTACAGATTCCGGACTTCTTCCAAGAGTTCATCACACCCATTGTGAAGGTCTGGCAGGGTCCCAATCCGAAGAAGCCGCTGAAGCTGAAGTCCTTCTTCACACAACCTCAATATGAGGAATGGAAAGAAGCCCATAAGCACGAGGTCAAGCGATGGCATTCGAAGTACTACAAGGGTCTGGGTACGAGTTCGAACGACGATGCTCAAGTCTACTTCAACGACCTAGACAACCACCTGAAGCAGTTCTCTACCATGCAGCCTTCCGAGGCTGAACTCTTCGAGCTTGCCTTCTCCAAGAAGAAGGCAGATGCCCGTAAGGAATGGCTGGGCAAGTTTGTTCCGGGCACATTCCTGGACCATTCTACCAAGCAGGTCACCTACGACGATTTTGTCAACAAAGAATTGATTCTCTTCAGTATGGCTGACAACATGCGGTCCATTCCTTCTTTGGTGGACGGTCTCAAACCGGGTCAACGAAAGGTTATTTATGCTTGTTTGAAGCGCAATCTGACCAAAGACAAAAAGGTCATTGAACTGGCTGGTTATGTCTCGGAACAGACAGCTTATCACCACGGTGAGATGTCTCTCCAGCAGACCATCATCGGCCTGGCCCAGAATTTCGTTGGTTCGAACAATGTCAACTGCCTGGAACCCAGTGGAAACTTCGGATCTCGACTTGCCGGTGGCTCGGATGCCGCCAGTGCTCGATACATCCACACGCGCCTTTCACCGTTCGCACGACGTGTCTTCTCGCCGCTTGATGAGCCGAACCTCGACCACCACGTCGAAGATGGGAAGAAGATCGAGCCGAAAGTCTACGCCCCCGTCATCCCTATGGTGTTGGTGAATGGTGCAGATGGTATTGGTACTGGATGGAGTACTTCCATTCCGAACTACAATCCTATAGAAATCGTCAACAACCTCAAGCGGCGCATGGGCCGTTTGACGGATGAGGACGACGAGGAGAAGCCTTTCGAAACCATGGTGCCCTGGTTCCGAGGATGGAAGGGCGAAAGTCGACCTGCCGACACCAACCGGTACCAATTTAATGGTATTGCGTACCAGGATGAGAAGAAGCCGAACGAAGTCGTTATCACTGAGTTGCCGATTCGCATGTGGACCGATGATTTCAAGGCCAAGCTAGAGGATATCATTCGTGCCGAAAAGGGGCCATCGTTCATCAAGGACTACAAAGAATTCAACGACCACCACAACGTCCACTTCGAGATCCAAATGGACGAGAAGCACATGAAGGCTGCCCTTACAGAAGGTCTCCTCGAAAAGTTCAAGCTTGTCAAGCAGGTCGCCACCTCGAACTTGGTTGCGTTTGACACACGAGGGATGATCCGCAAGTATGACAAGGTCGAGGACATCCTCGAAGAATTCTACGTGTACCGCATGGACATGTACAAGAAACGCAAGGTACGGTCGTCAAAACTCTCCCCCGTAAGGTTTCCGCCACTGACAATAGCAGGCTCATTGGCTCAATGTCTACCATGCCGACTACCGAAAGCTCAAGAATCAAGTACGGTTCATCCGGGAAATCATGGATGAGAAGCTTGTGGTGTACAAGAAGAAGAAGTCAGTAATCATTGACTTGCTTCGCAAGCGAGATTACGAGGCCTTCGCGAAGAAGAGCGACAGGGCTAAGACTGCGGAAGAGGAAGAGGAGGACGAGGGCGGAGAGAACGTCGAGAACGTCGAGAACTCGGAGGAAGCCGATGAAATCGCCGGCGGCTATGATTACCTCCTATCGGTGTGTACTCTGCAACAGGGTTTCCGCAAGTCAGTGACTAATCGATTCGCAGATGCAAGTCTATTCGTTCACCGAGGAACGTCTTGCTCGCCTTAACGACCAGATTGCCAAGAAGAAAGCTGAACATGATGAGCTGGAAGCTCTCAGCGAGAAGGACCTTTGGTGCAAAGACCTCGATGACTTCGTGGAAGAATGGGAGAACCAACTCAACATGGATAAGGAGATCCGAAGTGGTATCCGCCGAATGGGCCGCCGCCAATCCAAGAAGATTGGTGCCGGCAAGGCAGGACGCGGCAAGGCCAAGACTGAAGACGATGACTACGCACCAGCAGCTCCTAAGTCGAGGGCTGGCGCGAAGCCAGGTCCCAAAGCCGGTGCAAAGGCCAAGATCGTCGAAAAGCACGTTGTCCCATCTGCCAGCAGCAAACTCGCCAAGGCATTTGGAAGGGCGCAGATGGACGGTGAGGATTCCGACGCCTTCTCCGAGGACGACTATGCTGCCCTCAAGAGCAAGCCTGCCAAGAAGAAGGAAAAGGCGAAGGTGCCGGAGGAGGAAGAGGAGGCGGAGACGGAGATGCCGGCTGCGGATGAATCAGTAGAGGAAGCGCCAGCCCCTGTCAATCCCCGCAGCAAACGCGCTGCAGCCAGCAAGGCCAAGGCCTGGATCGTTGACGACGATTCCGATAGTGACGGCGACGATGACCAGCTGGGGGATGTTGACGCTTTGGTGAAGGGCATTGGCAACAACAGCACCGAAGCCCCCGAGAAGAAGACTGGCCGCCTTAGTCTGTTTGCCATGTCGCGACCCGAGAGTAGTCACGGAAATGGTTCCGCTTTGAAGGTCAAGAACAAGGCTTCCAAAGCCTTCGATTTTGACGACCACGACGACACCAACTACGAAATGCTGGCCCAGACATCTCCTCGCAAAGCGGCTCGAAGTGGCGAGCTAGACAGCTTCCTCTCCGACGACGATCTCCCAGCCACCAAAGCCGCCAGCAAGTTGAAGGCCTCTACCTCCTCGCTGGAGGATGCCAAACCGAAGCCAGCTGCGACAGCACCCGCAGTCAAGAAGCGCGGCCGACCAGCCAAGGCACAGGAGGAGAAGGCTGCTGCTAAACCGGCTGCCAAGAAAGCCGCTGCCACCAAGTCCACGGCATTGTCCCCCGCCGCAAAGGCTTACGCTGCCAAGAAGGGCAAGGCAGCGGCGAAGAAGGATGTCTTCGACATGGATGACGACGAGGATGAGGACATGGTAACGGCCGAGGAGCCCGACTCTCCTCCGCCTCGACCGGCCGGCCGTGCTAGACCCGGCCGCGCTGCCGCTGCCAAATCCAAGCCCGTCTACGTCCTTGATGACGATGATGAGGACGAGGACGAGGATGATGTGATGCAAGTAGACGAGCCGAGTGACGACTACGATATGGACGACAGCGAATAAGCTGTTCTGTCTGATCATGTCTGCTCGGAGGCTGGGCCAAGTCTTTTGGCAAGAGAAAACACAGAAAGAAGACTACTTGACTAGTAGTACCTTTCCGGATAATCAGTTGGGGCGGGATACGACTTCAGTCGTACCGCCAGTCAGACGATCGATCTCAATGAGCTTTAGACGGAAGGTGTTCAGGGCGTCGCGCGCATCTCTACTTTTTGCTGGGGCCACAGACTCAGGGCCAATGTACGGTATATCCTTACCATAACGACTTTCCTGCAATGAGTTGGACGCGATCCTCTACTTCTAGGGCCAGCTGATTTTTATATACTTATCTTCCTGTTCTGCCCGGCCGACGACGATAGGGGGTTGGCACCTCGGCCTCCGTAGCCAGTCACTTACCTACTTACTTACCCAGGGTAGTACAATCCAGGCGGCTATCTACCGATGGTTTGAGCCCAGCTGTCATGTGATCCCTGGATATACCTATGCTCCGAGTCTCGTCAAGTCTTGGCAAAGAAGTCTCCTCGCACCTGAGAGTTGATTTCCCTACTGTTCACCCTGCTGGCCGGACAGATAGTCTATCGTAGTGAAGGCTCAAGGGCGAGCCAGCACCTTCACAAACCCAAGCACGCGTTTTACCCATAGCATGGAGGTGCTCATCCTAGCGGGGATCTGTTACCCGCCATACGGCCACAAAGCAAGAGGTCAGCATGGGGCAGTGAAGGTAGAAAAGGTCATGACTGGTCATTATCATCAGGGCGAGGAATGCCCAAGGACAAGTCACAACACAGAAAGCTTGGAAGATGGATATAGCAATGAAATAATAGAATATTAACGAACAGGGCACAACTCATGCCGATGCATTATACATCAACTCCGTACAGCAGCAGCAAAGGCCATTCTCATTGGTTGCTACCTCAAAACTCGTCCTCCTTCTTTCCCTCCTGGTCCCCATCCGACGATGGGCAACCGATCAACGGCTACACATAGTGCAGAACTATGATGTGGCAAATCGCAGTACTACGCCACGGCAGTCGCCATGCCAAAGTCTGGCTCAGCAGTGGCCGTAGTAACACGAAAGCTCGAAGATTCATATGCGCGTGAACGCCATACCTACGCCTGAACTCGTATCCGCATATTGTTGTGTAATCATTGCCAAGGAAAAAGAAGGTCGTTTGCGAATGCTCTTGACTGTCATCAAGACAGTGTCGGATGCCGCATTTCCTCGTGTCTCTCTATGCCATGAATCGTGTCGAATCCACATGCCATTTCGTCCGGGCATGAGGTGTTGGGTCAAGGTACAGCGTGTGTCGACTATGAAAGGATAGGTAGTGATCCTTTGCTCGCCACCCATTTAGGCAGCGATCAAAGGCTCCTCCTCACCCTTCTCCTCGTGGTGGACCTCGGGCTCTTCGCCCTTCAAGTCCTCCTTGGGGGCTTGAGGGAAGTCGGTGTCCCTAAGGTTGGACTGAGGAGCAGCAGACTTGCTAGGAGAAGACTGGGGAGAGGCAGACTGGCCACGGAGCATCTGCTGGGCCTTGGTGGTGTAATCGCCCATGTACTGCTTGGTCATCTCGGTCGCCTGCGAGGTGTGCTTGCTGGCAACTGAGCGTAACTGCTCAGTCTGGCTGTTGATGATGTCCGAAGCTTGCTTGAGGTAGTTGTCGATCAGTTCCTGGTTGGTGGAGTAGATCAGAGGTGCAAAGAAGGTGATCGTGGTGGCAACAAGCGCAAGACCCCAGTAGGGCACAAGTTTGACTAGGTAGTAGGAGATGAAAGCGCCCACGGCAGCCTGGTACGCATTTGAGTTAGACATCCGGGCTCTTCATAACCGCATGGGCAGGGCAGACTCACAGCAACCGAAACGGGAACATTCTCGGCGAACAAGATGCGCTGCGCCTCGATGACGAAGAAGTTGACGAGCTCGTGGACGTCTCCAACCACGGCGTCGAAAGTCTCACGGGGAACGGTGTAGTACTTGCGGGGTCGGAACTGGGTAGCCAGACCATTGCTAAGGATCATCTTTCCAGCGACCTCGGCAAGGATAGTGACACCGAGAGCCATCCAAGTGAGCTTGAGGGAGTAGCGGAGGATATCGAAGTATCTGGCAGCAAAGATCAGGGTGATGATGCTGGCGTAGGCAATGCCAGAAGCTCCTGGACCTCCTTATCAGTACGAGTTTCATGGGGTCACGCGACCAGGCAGGAGGACGTACGAGGGTTATTCCATGACAAGAGCTCGGAGAAGAAGGAGTGGTAGTGCGTGAGGGGCTGGCCAGTGGCAGCCGAGTGAGAAGGCGTCTGGCGGGCGCTGGCAAGGTTGGACAGCTCGCTGGACGCCTTGGAGGTCTGGTTCTTCATGTTCTGGGCAACAGGGCCTATGACGAGATGACGAGGTTAGCAGGCCGGAAACCCCAGATAAGAGGGCATGAAGGGGACAAGACGGGACAAGTGGGAAGACATACCATTCGAGATGGAATCATAAGCAGCCTGGGCATCTACGAGAAGTGTGCGTTAGCTATCAGGCAGCAGCTATCTCGACTTGAAACCATTGACGATGGGTTACTTACTGCCTTTGATGGCGTCCATGGAGCCGCCTCCGTTGACAGTGGGCTCGGCCATTGTTGATGAAGCGCGGATTGACGGGTAGTTGTGGGAGGTAGGAGTTGGTCGCAGGAGATGAACGGGCGACTGGGTCGGGTTTGGAGTACCGATGCTGCTGCTGAAGCTGCTGTTGTCGTCTGTGCTGAGAAGTCGGTCAGTCAGTCGATGGAGGTCCGGCAAGAAGATGGTGGTGGTTGGGGCCAGCAGGTGGGTAGATAAGGTAGAGAGAGAGAGAGATAATCCAAGAGAGAAAAACAGCTTGTTGACGGCAGAAGACTGACTACTTACTGTACTGTACGGTACTGGGCGTGGAGGCTCGGAGGGTGGTGAGGATGGATGTCTGGGGCAGGAAGATGGAGAGAGGTGGGAGGCGGGAGGCGGGAGTGGGAGTGGTCGAGTGCAGGTGGGAAGAGCTGGGAGATAGATTTGTGCTGCTCGCGTGTTGTGGGAGGAAGCTGTGGATGAATGGGGACTGGTCAGGATGGATGAAGCAAGCAGGCCTGCAGACAAGGAAAAAAGGAGTGATTTCATTACTACCTACCTACCTACCTACGTACCTGGCTGGCTATCTACCTACCTAGCTCCTTAGGTTTAGGTAGGCCACAGATGCCGGGGCAGCACTGCTAGCGAGCAAGGAAGCTGGCTGTCGCTGTGGCTAGTGACAACCAGTTGACAGCCTATGACGCCACGGCCCGTAGCCCGCGCACATGGACCTATCCATCGAAAACACATTGCCCCACTAGAGCTCTGCGTCGGGAGCCGCTCATCGTTGTTCATCCTTCTCTTCTACCGTTCTAGGTATCTTACACCAGGTACCTAAAGGTTCTGCAGCCTTCCATCCATCCTGTCTGTCTCCAGGGCTGTCTGTACTGTACTTTGCCGGTATCTGACGCGCAAGCCACACTCGGGGCAGAGAACCTGGCACCCGCCTTGGCCACTGCACACTTCCAGGTCTCTCCCCAGGTAATCGTAATCCTGGACCCGCCCACTCCAAACATGCCATCGCACACTGACCTCCTCCCGCCGGCCTGGGCCCGACTCTTGATTCATCCCAACCCGACAGCCACGTATCCTCGAGTACTCTGGTTTTCCGTGTCACCTCGAGCCTTGCTTGACAATACCTAATAAAGGACACATCTCGCAACTTCCAAGTTGTGAGGACAGGCCAACGGCTGGTGCCGCCAGAGATCCATGGGTCCACGGTTGCGTAAGGCTGATATCTACCAGGCAAGCCAAGGTAGTCCAGCACGAAGCACGACTGATGTCGTCACTCCCGTCCTAGCTTACATGTGAATGCGAATCACTGGCCGAACGCACACGACCACCCCCCCAAATTTCCCTTGGACTTCTGCACGCTGCCCCAACCGAGCGACCACCGGCAGGCCAGGGCGGAGATCTTCTTCCTCTGATGAATGACGCACTAGTACCACCACCCAGCCGCTGCCTGCATCATCGTCTGACCGATTTCTACAATCTTGCTTTCAGTATGCTAGGTAGGTACACTACAGATACGTGCCAAGTCAAGGAATACCTAAACAGACACAACCATTTCAGTCTGGGATATCATGACATTCTAGATAGCTGTCTACGACTTCTTCTTGAATCTCCCTGTCCCGCTTCGGCTCCTCCACAACAGCACCAGAAGCAGGCTATACTTGCCTTTCCAAAGCTTCTGACCCTGCTTCCCGTCTTGTAAACCCTATTAGATGGGCCTCGTCGCTGGCTTCCCAGCGACATCTCGAATCCCAAAACAGAGCTCGCGCATCCATGCCGACCCAATTAATTCTATAAGTTGGGTACGAACCGGGTACGCCATACAGATGCAACGGCTCTGTGCCATCAACTCCGGCTGAAAATGCTCCCTGGACTGTCTCCGGCCGTCTACTAATCCATGTCTTCAACTCACGCCAGACCTCATCCTCTACCTTCTCGCCCACGACGCTCCTGTCATGCAACACTATGCCCTGCAGAGAAAAAAGCAAGGAAACTGTCATGACTACCGCCGCCATCCCCAGAAGCCGCCGTTACCCGTATTAGTGGTTGTTGTTGCCGCCCCGGCCGCCGGGGTAGGGCTCTTAGCACCGCCGCTCGCATCCGTGATCGACGTCGCGAACCGTCCGATCACCCCCATCGCTGTCGCCCCGGCTGCATCGCCAGCAGGGCCTAACCCGTGCGACTTGCGCAGACTCTCAAGTTTCTGCTTGTACTCGTCTGCTTCCTGCCGGGCCACAGCCTCGGCCGTCTTGGCTTGCACCAGTTCCGCCACGAGTGCTTCGTGCTCATTGGATGAAACGGGCTCCGTCTGCGTTCGCAGGAGTGACGAGTTGCGCTTCCCGAACGGCGACTGCGAGTTCGGCGTTGACTTGCTACGTCCGAGCTTCAGTTCGCGTAGGCCGCTGGTGTTCGTGCCGCTACTCTGGCCGCTGGCCGACAGGTTCGGTCCGGACGAGAACCAGCCGCCCGACTCCTGTCCTGGCCCGGGCGTCTCGGCTGAGGCTCGCACGCGCATAGTGTGGACCTGTTTCTCGAGACGTTGTTTATCCGTGTGAATGTTTCGAACGTGGGCATGGCTCTCGCGAAGTTGCTCTCGAAGAACGTTGGCTTCCTGTGCAAGGTCTTCGATCCGGCGATTCAAATCCTGCGACTTGGATGTCTCGATGATAAGGTGCTCCTTGGTCCGCGCCAGCTCATCGCGGAGTTCCGACTTCGTTTGCGACGACGATGACCTGTTCTCGTGATCTTCTATCGTCCCGAAACGATCTTCCACCGCGTCCAGCAGCTGTGACAATGGGGCTTCGCCGGATACGTCGTCCTTCTGTTCCTCCTCTGCGCGTGCGTCGTTTTGCTCGTCAGTGGAATCCTGGGTCGACCCGGTTTTCCCATCCTGCTTCAATTGCTTCAACAATGACCTCACAGCCTCTTTATCTTCATCTCGTGCCTCCCTCTCTCTCTGCAGTTCCGTCGCGAGCAAGGAATGATTCCGTTGTAACTCGCTGAGTGCGGTAAGAAGATCCTCGATCTGGCTATGCAGGTTCTTGTCGTTTGCATTACTCCCAAATTGCTTGGCGGCAACCGGCGTCGATTCCCGAAGAGAGGAAGCATCGATGGTGGACGAGTCGCGGGAGATCGTCGTCGCGTCGGTCGATGCGGTGCTCAGGACACTGGACGAACTGGCTTCCATAGAGTTCAAGGTGGATGCCAAGCTCTGCTTCGACGTGCTGCGGCGCAGCATACTCAACGGTCGCAGAGGCGCGGGGAGGCTAGGGGACAGGCTGTTGGATTTCGGGCCCGAACTCCACAAACGACCCAAGAAGCGCGAGGCTGCTGTAGATACGTCGGCTGTTCGCGCTGCGCTGGCAACCTTTTCCTCTCTGTATCCCTGCTCGAGCTGGGCTAACTTCTCCCTAGATACGATGTGGGAGAGGCTCACGAAATCATCGACGAATTCGTCGGCGTTGTAGTGGTAGCAATCCCAGAGACCTCGAGATAGGAGGAGCTGCATGACATCTTCGAGCTCGGTACAGGCCAGGATGCGGCTCTCGTTCTTGCGCATAAGCGAAAGGGCCACTCGCATAATCGTTTCCGAAGCACCTTCGGCGAAGATTACATCGTAAATGCGAAACAACATGGGTAGTGGGCAGGTTACGGCGAAAAAAGAGAGGAACCATTGTGAAACATAGGCGGGGTCGACCTGGAGATCGTCCAAGTGGTTCGACACTCCGCTCAAATTTGCCCGCAGCAACTCGCGAAATTGGTAGATTCGAACGTGCAGACCTGACAGATCGGGTAAGAAGCATGACCGCAGATCATAGCGATCCATGAGCCTAGCGTGCCAAAGTTAGCCTCTCAATTCGCCTCTCATCTGCAACACCAAACGCCGGCGCGGTCATGCGATTGGAGTGGGAAACATACCGAACCAAGACACAAAAAGCCTGGTTGTCCGGCATATGCATTAGCAACGGCCCAACCAGGAAAGCCAGGCCCTGGCAGTATCCAATCTTGTGATCATAAAGGGAGAAGCATTTCAGCACCCGCCCTAGCATTCGTTGCCCATCGCCTTCGGGATCACGGAACATATCCACGCCAGGGAAGCTTCTGCCCAGATCTTTGCCGATGATGCCTTCATAGGGACTCGACTCGCCACTGAGCCTATCGAACTGCTCCAAGAGTAGCGAATCGCGCGCGCCGGCCATGCTCTGCCATACGACACCCCTAAGCGGAGGTGGAATCCCGGTCCTAATCTTCTTCGACAACAGGGTAGGAAGGCGTGCAGCGGTCTGCTGGTAGTCTTTGACAAGCGCCATATAGAATTCGAGATCGGTCATGGGCGGCGGAGGAAGAACCGAGTATCGCAGAGCAACAGGAGTTGGCCCGTGTACCATGTCGCGTAGCTGTGCCATGGAAGGTGGCCTGGGTCGGCGAATAGTTGGCTGTTCAACAACTTTGACCTTGACGCTTTTCGGGTTCGTGGCCAACTTGTTGTTCTCTTGTTCGAGGCGAGCCAGGAGCATCGCGGTGGACTAGTATGGCACAGTCGCGTCAGCAGGAGAAACATGGCAACAGTCATGATGGAATGGGTGGAGGTCTCCTACGTTATCATCAGGATGCTTGACCTGCTCATCCTCCGTTTTCTGCAATTGGTCCCAGTTGACTTCTTCGTCTTCTTCATCCGAGCCTTCTTCCACGACGCCGCCCGAAGACTGTGGCCGCTCTGTCTTGGTGTCATAGTCCTCGGTCCCGTCAAGTTCTTCTTGTAGGTTCTTTGAGGTTTCGGACTTGGACTTCAACTCGGTGATCTCTCCAATACTGGCCTCCTCTTCTTCCACGGACAGCGTGGTAGCGCTCAGAGGCGTGGTAGCGCTTAGAGGCGTGCGCGCTTCCACGGACGGCGTGGTAGCACTGGTAGGTGTGCACTCGGGTCCAAAGATGCTTCTCCTAGCAGGCACTTCGGCGCCTGGAAGATCGGTTTTTACCACCAATGACGGCGGCTCGGACAGACGTACGGTAACCATCGAGTCGTGGCCGGGCAATGTCGATTCGGCTTGGTCGACAGGAGACACGGGCGACTTGGGCATCTTGGAGTCTGTCGAAGCTGTGCGGGCAAAGGTGGGCGAGGCGTCCTGCCTTTGCTGGTTCCCAGCAAGGTGATCCATTGCGAGGGGTCGGTCAGTATCGAGGCGGTCGGTAGCGACTGGAATGCAAGATCGACAGACGGCAAGAATGCCAGCTCAAGCCCCCCTCTTTCCCTGATATGGTCTCAATAGTTCCCTCCTGCGCAGCCAAGTACGGGTTGCTTCGTCATGGACTGAGGGCAAAGTCGAGCGCGGCACAGCTTGGCCTGTATTAACGGGACGTTGGCTGGGTTAGGAGGCAGTGGGCGAGTTGGGTTTTCGAAGCTTCGACGGCAACAACGGGCAAGGTCGGGGATGGGACCGACTGACAGGGGGTGATTGACAGAGTGGGCAAGTGGGTTCGCTCAGGGATTCGGGGTGTATTAGCCCTGTATTAGACAACGGGTGGTAGGTAGGCAACTTGTAAGGGATGGTCGAGGTGAAGCCAAGGGGTGCGTCAGGCTGTTGCGGTGCCGTCTCTTGCTGGTCCCTTTGTTGCATAGACGGGTCGAGATGCCAGGAGCGAGGTGGCTAATGAAACGCCTTACACAATGAACGAGCGGGTGTGTATTGTCCGTCAGGTAGGCAGTCTAGACAGTCGAGGCGAGGGCCAGGTGGATGACAAGAGAGAAGTGTCTTGCGTGTCTGGAGTGTGCTGGCTCGATCGGATCGATAGCTCTTCAGGTGAATGGAGGAGAGATGGACAGATGGAGTATATACAACGAGCAGGGTTGGTAGCAATTCGTAATGAATGGCATGGATCATGACCAGCGGGACCCAGAAGGAAAAACACACAACTGTCAGTCAAGTCGAGGCCTGTCGCCTGTCGCCTGTCAACGAGCAGTGGGGAGGAACAAAGGGACAGAATTCCAGGGACCAGACTACCAACGACGACCAAACCAGAGGGACTCAGTAGTAGGTCAGTGTAGGTAGTTCCTCCTCATCGTTGGCCCAGGCGCCTTACCTTTGCCGTAGAAGTCGAGGGCTCTCAATCCATCTCAGGAGAAGGGGAGAGTGCGAGGTCAGGAGCAACGGTGAGCTGGAGGTGGCATAGTATGATTACGCCAAACGTGCTTGTGATTAGGCGTGCTCTCTCATTGGCCTCTGCGCGCGCTCGATGCAGCTTGCGATGCGCAGCTACTGCAGGTCCGGCTTGCACCTACCTCGAGGTCGTGACCTGCCGACCTGCCAACCAAGCCAACCTGCCAGCCAACCTGCCAGCCAATTCCTGCTCGACCAGGCGCAAGAACACATCGGGCCATCGGGGCGACCTACGACCTACGACCTACGACGGGACCTGCAGTGTCCAGTGTCCACGGGTGTTGCTCACAATGGAAGTACCGTTCCCCGCCTGTTCTGGGCGGGCTGGCCGGCTGTTGGCTGGCACCCAGTCTGCCTGTGCTTTTAAGCGGTGGGTTCCTGAGAGAGGACCTCGGGACCTGACAAGGTCAAATTAGCGGCTTTGGCCGCTCATGCGCCGACCACACCGACACGCGATCGCCGCGTTGATTGGCCCTGCCCGCGCCCTCCTATCCGCTCCTGTCCGCCTTCTCCAGCATTTCTCCGTCCAGCCTCTTCGTTCGTCGATTCGCCGCAGTGGCGCATCTGGTGCATGAACTTGCATCTCCACCAACGACGTGCCCGTCAACCCGTACAAACGCGTTCCCCGACTTGGTGCTGTTCTTGCAGTATGCACAGAGGTCGACAGGCCAGCCTCGGTGGGCTTGACAGAGCCACTCGGACGGGCCAGAGTACCGGAATCAAGATCCTCCCTTGGATGATGACATGTGCGTCTGTCCACGAGCTCTCCGGTGCGGCGGCGCAGTTCTCCATCTCATGTTTGCATGAAAACTTGGTCTCCGGCGCAACAAAAAGAAGCTTCGACAGCATGGCAACTGAACGAACTTCTCTTTCCGTGTGTCTCTCTCCCTCTCGGAGGTCTACGCAGTAACTTTGTCGATTATGAGAGGCCAGGCTGCATAAGCTCGTTGGGTCGCCGGCAATCTCTCTGCAGCCCTCTGCAATGTGACGCGGTTCACTGGGGCAAAGGAGATTGAGTCACAAGCACCAACAACCACGATGCCACTGCCAATGGTAGTTAGTCTTCCCTCAGGCCTCGCCAGGCAGGCAAGAGAGAGAGAGAGATACGAGGATTATTACACAGTAGGTAAGATAGGTAATACCAGCCGACTTCCAAGGTTGACCAGTATCCCTCTCAATCCCTCTCCGGTGGCTGATAGAGTTCACTCGAACACTACGCGTTTCACAGGAGGTGCCGTTTCGCGAAGCTGGTTGGCGTCGGTCGGGAAAGTGATCGGCATAGCATCATTCCCTCCTCCTTCCAGAACGACCTAATGGTGTTCCGAGATCTGATCTCGCAGGAAATAACAGTTGATGCGGATATGAGGTCGCGTGGGCAAGGTGACCGGACCAGCACGGAAGGAATCAGCAGTGGTGTGCACCCACCCAACCACCCTCGACCCTGGCAACCCTTTTGCCTGGCAGCCTGGCTTCCTGGGCCGGCACACACCCTTGGCGCTTAGGAAAAGGGGTTCGGAGCGCCGTCGCGCGGCTTCAGAAGCGCGATCTCCTTGGGTCCAATAGCCGCAGCGTGACGGGCCGTGATTGGCCCACCCTCCAAGGTTCAAGTGAAACGATCTGCGCTACCGTCCACGTCTGATTGGCAGCTCTTTTCTCTCCGAACTTCTGGTCTCGACCGTTCTTCCGTTCCAACCGTGCCCTTGGCGTCCGTCACCCGTGATATTCGCCAGGTGCCACGGCCGTCGTTCGACCTCCTCGACGGCCAGTCAAGCCAGTCAAGCCAGTCAGCCCCGGCGATGCTTGGACGTTACCCTGTGCCAGACACCAACAAAGGCTTAATGATCAAGGTGTGCCTAAGTGCCTCACATGTACCTGTTTCCGCCCGCGAGCCGGATCCCGGGCAGACGGGAGCTCTAGGGCCACGGCTTAGGTACTTTGTTTTATTTTGTTTTGTTTTATTTTGTTTTCTTTCTCTTCCTTTCTTTTCTTGTTCATCCAACTGGAAACGCTGGAACTGCCACGGCTTCCTCCTTTGCTCTGACTGGCTGCGGACTGCTGGTGTTGGAAAGAGCCGCATGTGCCTTGCTTAAGCGAATGTACAAGCGGCTATGCACGAGCGTCGAGGATCCCGACCCCAACTGCGCCTCGGACGTTACAACCGGTTTGGTTGGTTTCCAGGCACGCGACCGATATGCATGCCAAAAAAAGACCGTTTACTGAGCTTCTATATTGTCTTCAGCCAACCCGCTAACTTGCCGTTTGAAGTCTGCACTTTTCTTTGTGAGAGTGCGACGAGATGGGCTATAAACCTGTATCAGCGCAACGGCAGACCCGAGGACGCGGGTGCCGTCCTGTACTTGTCGCGACCGCTTTTGTTTCACTTCTTTTGTTCTACCTCCATCGGTCGAGAGTCTCGTCATACCCAGATCTCTCTGTTACAGATGACGCGGTCGGGCCCTTTTGCCCCGACTCGGCCTTGCAGGATGACGTTCTTGTCGTCTTACGGACAGGCGCCACAGAAGCCCTCGAGAAGCTGCCCGTTCATTTCGACACGACATTACGATGCGTCCCACACTATGTTATCTACTCCGACATGGAAGAAGACATGGGGTCCCATCACCTTTACGACATCCTCGACCAGGTCAATGAGACCGTAAAGAATACGGCGCCGGAGTTCGACCTATATAAGCGGCTCCGAGCCCAAGGCAGGAGGGGTCTGTACTACCAGACCGTCTTCGGGACCGGGCCCGCCGGCGCCGTGGAGAACCCCGGGTGGAAACTTGACAAGTGGAAGTTCCTGCCGATGGTCGAGCGCGCGCTGCAGCACCGACATGGAGCAAAGTGGTTTGTCTTCATCGAGTCGGATACCTACCTCATATGGCCGACCCTCCTGGCATACCTTGGCCAGTTCGACGCCGGGAAGCCCCACTATATCGGCAAGCCGATGCTAATTGGGGACGACCTGTTCGCGCATGGGGGTTCCGGGTTTGTGCTGTCGCGGCCGGCGGCGGAGCGGGTGGCGCGGCACTGGCGGGCGCACGAGGCCGCATACGACGCCTACACGATGGACGAGTGGGCGGGCGACCTGGTGCTGGGGCAGGTGCTGCGGGACGCGGGCATCGAGCTGCTGTGGGCGCTTCCGCACTTCCAAGGTACCAGTCTGGACGCGCTGGACTGGGCGACGGCCGAGCTGGACAAGCTGGCATGGTGCTACGCGCCCGCCACCTTCCACCACATGAACAAGCCCACGGCCAAGATGCTGTGGGCGTTCGAACAGCGCTGGCACCGCCAACAGCACGCCCAGCGTACGCACGAACCCATGCGCTACCGCGACATCTTCCGCGGCCTGGTCCGCGGGCAGCTGCGCGCCGACGCCTGGGGGTGGGACAACCTCGCCAGCGGCATCGCCGAGTACCGCGCGGACACGCCCATGGGCCCCGACGCCACCGCCGTCGAGCGGCAGGCGCCGAAATCCCGGGACAAGTGCCACGCCGCGTGCCTCGCGCGGCCGTCGTGCCTGATGTTCTCCTTCGTCCCGGGGTCGTGCATGGTGTCCGACGAGTTGCGGCTGGGGCACACGGCCACCGAGCAGTGTCGCGAGTACTCGGGCCCGGCGGGCAAGTGCGTGCGCTGGTCACGGGACGTCGACGCGGTAGCGACGGGATGGGACAAAGGGAAGGCGAAAGGGAAAGACAGCGTGCGCTCGGGCTGGATGCTCGACCGTGTACAGAAGTTCCTCGGGCAATTGGACGCCAGGTGTACGAGCCCCGAGGGCAACGATTGGGTTCTGAATCGGTACCGTATTTTGTAGGGGAAGGCAAGGAGGGAGGCTTCAATATGGCACTGTTCAGCAACTGCCCACATGTACACGCTACCTACTTAAGTGACTTATGATTCGAAGTTCTACGCCCTCGGCAAGCATTCGGGATAATCACTATAACCGTACTATTTCTGATACCGTGACTAGATCAATGAATAATTGAGTTCGAGAATGGTCATCTCGCGGGTCTATCGTCCAAGGCTTACCACCAGCAACGCGATTACCCCACAGCAAGAACGCCACACATCTTATCGCAGAGAAGGGATGAATCTTCAATGTCGATGTCCACAAGTCTTGCCATGTGAGAGATCTGCAACGTGCTTGAACGGTGGACCTCGTGCGGCGGAGTGAGGAGTGATCCACCACCCCGTCCAGACGCGCCAGGGTCTACGGCCACGCCTGTTAGTCTTGTCAGAGTTGTACCTTGAGGTATGCTAGAAATAGACATGTATAGGACAACTTGATGGTCCCTCACAGCCATCAGGTCTCAATCCACCTGCGGAGGGTCGACGCCTCCCGCTTTACCGTCCAGCCTTACGGGGTACGGATATACAGTACGCCGCTCACCAACGAATCTTCCATCAACAGATCACGTCATGATGGTCTCTAGATGGAACAAGGTCTGTGTCTCGTACTCTGGAGCCAAGGTTCTCCGGTAGTTTATTGGCCTTGCACTGCCAGAGTGACCCGAGTATTCCTAAACACCAGACGCTGACCTTCTATGACATCCTCTTTTTCTTTTGAACCGATGGGAAGTTGAGAAATTAAAGCATTCGCCATGTATTCGTGGTATTCAGGCATACTATGCAATGTGTGAGATCGGTATGTAAATACCTCGACCGCCGGTATCCGTTCGATAAGCTTGCGGTCAAACCTGTACAACTCCGACGCCGAGAATATTGCCTCCGCTTCACCGTTTATACGCCTGGGTTCTCCAGTGGTTTTGATGGTTTTATACAGGTTGGATGAAGTCCTCCATCATTTATAAGGGCAGAATGGCCGCTTTCGGGCACAGCGTGCATGATTAAGGGGTTTCGTAAATCGACGTGAGCGGCCTGCAGCCGCCCACGGATGATGTATCGTCAGAGCGCGCACTCTCACGGAGCAGCGGTACTGGTCGGCTGTTGTGGGGGCCCCGAATTTGGCAGGTTCGGGGTCCTCTGCTTCCCCGGCACTGGGCTAGCTTGGCCCGGGGTTTGGGCCCCGGATTTCGGCGCATTCGGAGGTTGAGCGCCGGAGCGGTTTGCTCCCGTTGGGTATACGGGCTCTTTGTTCGGATCTATCCCAGGGAAAAGAGCCTGTAACTTCTGGTACAGTTCTCCAATATATTGGGAGGTCTCGTCTCGATCTTGCGTTTCTGATTTGACTTCAGTCCCGTCTGGCCCTGGCATCTGTCTTAACTTGACGCTCGTATTCAAGGGCGGTGCCTTCATATACGCAGGACACGGCTGGACGGGTACGTTTGGCTTTTTGTCCGCTAATGCTGCCAGATACTGTAAATTCGTTTGAAGTCGGCGCATACATCTGGGATTGTGCATTAGTCCCAAGATCCACTGGAGGCCCATATAATACTTACTGGAGGTAGTCTTGCGCCAGAGATTCTTCTTCTGGCGTGGGCTTCTTCTCGCCATCATGGGTGTTTCCATCAGCACCGTTGGATGTCTCGCGTTCTTTTTTGAGTACCTGTTGCGTATTCTGAATCTGCATGGCTTCCACCAATAACTCATTGTTGATATCGAGGATGACGCCGACCCTCTCTTTCTCCCTCGCGTCACTACCCGGACTTATCGGCGTAGAACTAGAGGATGTCCCGTTGGGCATGTGGCCCTGTATGGAGGAAGGAAATGTCGGTGTCTGGGGGGTTTGAATTGTGTTGGCGGAGAGCTGCTGCTGTTGCGGTTGCGCGGTAGTGGGAGTTTGGGCTTGCGGCGTGCCGTGTGTCGTCGGAGGAACTGGGAACTGCGATTGTTGGGCGGGCTGCGTCGTGTTAGGAGTCGTTGTACCGGGGTGAGGCTGGCTCGAGAAATTCCGTTGGTGCGTAGGCGTAGACATGCCACTGGAGTTGGCCTGGGACGCCTGCATACGCTGCATCATTTGTTGGTGCTGCTGGTGCTGCTGGTGCTGTTGATGCTGCTGTTGCGGATTCATGCCTTGCATTGGGTATCCGGGCATGGGCATTCCACCTCCCGTCGCATAATTCGCAGGCATGTTCATCTGAGGCGCGGCAGAGGTCGATATGCCAGCGCCGTAAGGAGAGTTCGTGTACGGGGTCTGGTAGGCGGGCACTGGTCCATCAATCAAACATTAGCATCAGTATCCATACGAGCAAACAGCCGCGGCCACCCTCTGAGCAGACTCGGCTCCTGCGGAGGACAAAGGCTATGTTTGTACGCCGTACGCCAGGGACCAAGCTGGGAGGGCCACGTTCCCCGTCAGGAATGCTCACGCGTGAACTGCCCACAGCCGCTTGCCACATGGGCACGGACAGCTAGGAACGCGTAGAGGCAGACGAGAGGGGGGGGAAGCTCTTACTCGGACCATTGGTAGCGGCCATGTGTGGCATACCGGTATTCTGCATCATTCCTGCAGGACCGCCGGGACCCGGCATGATATTGGGATGGCCTGGGAACGCGGCGCCGGCTTGGGCAGCCATGGGAAACTGCTGGGAATTGTACATCATCTGGCCGGACGCTGAACCAGGCTGCAAAGGAGGATTATGGGAGCCCGGGGGTGGGGCAGCAGAGTACGGCGGACCAGCAGCAGAGTTGGGAAACCCATAGTTGCCGGCGTACATGGCTCACGATAGGCTGTCACAAAGTTGGCACAGCTGGCAGGGCTGGGCTGGACAGGACTGCGCAGGTGACAGGACAGGAGAGAACGAGACAGGTCAGGTCAGGTAAGGTAAGGTCAGGCACAGGGCGGCGGAGGGCGTGACGTGACGTGGGCGTGGGCGTGGGCGTGGGCGTGGGCGTGCAAGCGGGCGTGGGCGAAGGCGGCGAGGGCAGTCTGCGACGGGACGGGACTTGACTTGGTTGGGGTCGCTCTCAGATTTGCTTGCGCAGAGGAGACGAGAGCGCAGCGGTGCGCCGGCTCGCCGGTGCAGTGGGTGCGCTGGTGCGGGTGCGTTGCGCGTTATGTGGGGTGTGGATCCAGATGGCAGGGCGTACGGTGATCAGACCAACGCCCGCCCCATGAAGCTGCTGAATCGCCTCACCGCGTCACAGCACTGGCGATCGAGTCTCAGCAGCTCACGCCGACGGGCAGTCAGCGAGCCCGTATGCTGCCAATCGACGGGATTCCCGCGTCTTCTGTAGGAGCTGCGGCGAAATGGCACGCAGCAAGAGCCGTCCGAGGATGGCCCTAGACCAGCGCAGCGCACAATATTAAGAAGACCCCCAACTCCCAGGGTGTGGGAAGCTAATGCCAGGCACACGCGAAGGGACGATAGACGAGGGGCCAAGGATCTGCTCGATGGGGTCTAACCGTCCAGACTCAGTAATAATTCCCAGGCCTCCAGGTCTCCAGGTCCCCAGATCGAACCGAGGGGAGCGGGTCCTCGCTGTGAGGTACGCTGGTACCTGCTTGGTAGGCAAGATAAGGAAGGTTATTGGGTCGGCGAGAGCAGGAGATGTACGTATGTGTGGTACCTAGGGTACACCCGGGCCAGGAATGCCTCCCTCGACAGTAGACCGACGGACCGATGGATGGCTGCGGCGCGAACTAATGACTGGTGACTGGCAGCCAGCGACTAGGGAGACGGCGTGATGCGTGATGCAGTGCCAGTGACCAGCGTCAAAGACAGTATTGCCGGACGTCCAGCGACTCCAGCCTGTCCACGCAGATCAAGACTCTGAGAACGGGATGTACGACGGCTGGTGGGACACCGGCCATGCACGGCGGATACTGTAGCTGATCTCTTGTGTCCCGTCAGGGACAAGCAGGGCGACGAGAACTCGAGAGTCGAAAGGAGGATGCAGCTGCTGACAGGCCGGGGGCCAGATCGAAAGGGCGGGGTGGCACGTACGCGGTACCTGGTAGCATGTAGGCTTTGGACTGAGGTAGGTATGTAGCAATCAGAGACACGGGCGTGGGTGAGACTGGCTATTGGAAGGCATGCGGAAGCATCTCAGAACGGGTGAATGGAGCGTTGGTCCAAAGGTGAGGGAGGGAACGGGTCCGTCGGGGATGGGGAAGATGCCCGCCGGGTCGTCCCGTGTCTGCCAATCAGCAGCCTTGACTTCTTGAACCGTGGACTTCCATGCGCTGCCGCCGTCGTTGGTTCCTGCCCGTCTCCACATTGGAAGGTATACCTTAGGTAGAGTGACTCACCTGACCCAGCTGTTTCCCGGGCTCTCACTCCTACCTACCCCAGATATCACCAGCATCATCACCACCTTGGCTTCTTAAGTTATTAGAGCTCAAACGATTTCATTGTATCCTTTAGTTCGGTAGGCACCTACTAGTCAAGGCTGTTGTTATCGTTCCTAAGAAAACATATCATTTACTTACCTACCCAAGTACGTAACACGCAACGGGTGTGTTGCTCCTCAACATCTCCTATCATTCAAGTACCTACCTATATAGCCAGGTAAATTGGGCAATAGGTGTAGCACAATAACACCCTGGGGTCTCGATTGCCCTCTGTTATGCCACCGTGTGCTCGTCCAACGGCCGCTAGGCTCATTGGTCTGCTATGTCGCAATACTCTCGCCCGAGACTCAGGTATGACCAGGACTTCGCAAATACTAGCTTAGGTGCCGGCGACGATCCGTTGTGACGCAGCTGTTTGCTGCAAATCGATAATATATTTGCCCGACATGCATATGTACGTATTCCCACGCAAAGGTCGGGACAGGGATGCCACCACGCCGACAGCCACATAAGGGTTATATGTGCACGTTCCTGCGTCGTCTTGGTACTGAGAGGCTGGCTTCTTCAGCCAAAAACGAACTCTCGCCAGTTCTGACCCAACCGCTCGACCCCTTCTCTCAGGCCCCATCCTTTTATCTGACATATCTTTCGGCAGACATCCTCGAGGTTTTCATCCATCCGATCCCCGGCTGTGTGCAGGTCGCTCTCGACCAGGATTCGGTTGTCAGGCACCGCCCGGATAGCATCCTCGGTCTTTTCACTCCCACCAACGCCCCAGTTGATGACAGTAGAGAAGGAGAAGAAGATTTTCGCCGGAATGGAAGGCTGGAGGTACTGCTTTAGACCTTCGACGTGTCCACTGAACGAATGCAAACAAATGCGCGGAGGAAACGGCCGCGAGGCGCCTGCCTGATGGCTATTTCCCGTCTTTCTCTGGCCCTCCCCAACTGGCTGGTCATCGCTTTCTGAGTCGCTCGCGAAGTTTTCTGCCTGCTCTGCAATTTGGCGCTTCTCTCTTTTAGAAAGAACCTCTTTCTCGTATCCCTTCCAGCACTCCGCTAAGGTGTCGTACAGTATGCCATGGGCCTGTACTCCGTGAACGCTGGCTGCACGGCACATCTCACCTGCTAGCTTGAGTTGCGCCTTGAGGATAGTGGCTTGGTGCGCCATCTGGACACGATGGGGACTCAGCTTACGCCCTTCGCGGCCTCCCGGTGTGAGACTTTCGTCGCGCGTAGCCTCGTCTGCCGATGTCCAACTATGAGGAATTCGAAAAGCTTTATCCAGCCCGACTTCGCCGATCAAGGCAAATGGGTGTTTCTCCATGCGCAAGCGGGTCTCGTTCAGGAAATCAGACAGTGCCCTAGGGGTCGGAAGTCCCTCGCTGAAGCCGACATCCTTTGAGGAGGGCGCCGGAGCGAGGATTTTGTCGTAATGTGCTATTTTCCCTTCGGGTGTCCCGTCGTAGGTCGGCACGGAAGCCGAATCGTCGTATAATTGGTACGAAAACCATGGGTGCCAGCCAAATGAAGGGATGACCCGGCCTTGGTCTGGAGACGGGGGTGGCAGAACGATTTCTGCACTTTCAAGACCATGGTTCAGCGCCACATCGGATACAAGCTCTTGGTCCTGAGACCGAGTAGACATAACGGTCAAGGCCCGTGCTTTCATGTCACTTATGGAAAGGATGGATTCCATGGTGTCTGTGGGATGACAGTGGGCGTCGAAGACCCCGACATCCCACGGGAATGACTCGAGAGAGGAATCGGGAGCATCGTGCCCCGCGGAAGCTTCTGCATTCCGGGCAGTGGGCTGTGACGAATCCGTATGTTGGTAGCACATTTTTGTATGCTACCGCGGGACAGGCTAGAATGCGCCCGAGTTGTACCTTGCAGTCTCGGACCCCGTCCGTTGGGATATGTATCGAGGAACGCAGAGGCTCAGTACTAAGGCAAGGTAGGGTACCGATTGACGTGCCCTGGAACTCTGTAGGTAAGAATGAGGGGCTATGACGGAGACAGTCTAGACCGTTGCTTACGGGGCAGGTAGGCAAGGTACCTAGGTAGGTTTGGATTCCTCGAACCAATATTAAGGTAAGGCAGCCTGCCCTCCCGTCAGCGAACGCCGAAAATCAGGTATCTCCACCTAGGGTCCAGCTTATTTGCTCGCCATTTGCTTAGCAAAGGAACTCTTCGCAAATCACAGACCTGGCAATGCCTCGATCGGTCGATGCACTGACACCAAAGATGCGCAGTCTGACGAGAACGACGACGATGCCAGGGATGTCTGGAGAGTCTCACAAAGGAGGCACGAGCGATGCTTACAGTTCGTATCGCCGAATTCAAAGGGCAATTGACGTAATGGTACAGTCCCGCTGTCTAAGGTATCTTATAGTACCTTACTACCTTAGGTAGTCCTAGGGACCGCAGAGTCGTAGATTCTACTCCGGAGAAGAGCTCAAGAATCGAGATACGAGGAACGTTATATGCAGCCCTACAAATCCCGAGTCTTCAAAGGATGCGGGTTCGGCCGGAGAGACTACCGTCCTCATGGCCCGGGATAACCCCTAAGGTTATGTGCGGGGTGGGGAGCGCCAGGTAATATGCATGTAAACGAAAGCGAACCTCACCACCTGCAGCATGTGATTATCAGTCGACGGCGCGACGGTGCCTTGGGTGCATGGCCTGGGCACATTGGAAGAGGTACCAACCTACCTACTTTATGCAGTGTGAGGACGGCTAATGGCATATCGAACGAGAGTTTGCTCACCACCACGCGAGGACACCACCATGCCGGGTTGCCTCGCATCTTGACTTTGTCTTATCGCACCATCCAGTCACTCTGCATTACCTAAGGTAGGCTCGAGTTGCTGCCCGGCCGGCATATAATCATTTTAGCTACCAACCTCGTAACCTGCCACTCTGCCCTTTCTATTTCCACCACCACCACCTCCTCCTCTTCCTCCTCCTCTCCTTCTCGATCTTGTACCACCATCTGCCCCCGCCCATCGTAGCAATTCCATTCCGCCTCTTTTCCCATACCTCGTCTCTCATCCGATTGCTGCACGCTGTCCGGCTAGTTCGCAAAGAATAACCATGTGAGACATTCATCGGCACTGGGCCATCGACTTCCGAGTCCACGAGCTATCTGAAGTGATACAGCCGCGCGCGGCATCGAACCGAGACAAACGGCTTCAAATGGCGCTTTTCAACCCTCTCCAGTTCCTCGTCCTCCCTTTCGTCTTCCTCGTGGCACTGCCACTCGCCCTTTGCGCCGGCTTTACCACCATTCTCGCCTTCCTTGTTCTCTTCCTACGATTGTTTCTGGTATATTTCGACGTCGGTTTAGAGACACTCCGCTATGTCGTAATTGGGAACGCGGCCCAGAGTCGCTACATCGCATCGCAGCGCAACCCATCCGTTACCCCGCCCTCGTCAGCCGGCTCCTCCCCTCTCTCCTCCCCTGGAACCGCATCGTCACGGTATCGTTACCGACGCAAGCGACATGGCAGTAACAGTAATGGGCCACCTCTCCTCGTCGGCGGAATGGACGGAGTTGCCCTGGGTTCCAGTTCCGGGCTCGACCGAGACTTCGAAGGCATAGGTGGATGGAGGCTTGACAGTGTCGACGTGGATGCGGGTGTCACGAACGACCAACAATGGTACAACCTGAATTCGCGACTCGAAGTTCCAGACCGTCGACACCATTTCCGATCACAGAGCGGAGGTGCTGTGCTTTCAGAGGCGACCCCTTTCGGATGGAACTCGAAAGCGGGCTCGAGACGGGCTTCGCAGAGCCCCGAGGGCATGAGGATGACTACATCGCCCAATAGCTCGAGATCAAGGACGCCTACAAACGTACAGCCACAAGGTCTTACGAAGCTTGATGATCACGGCTACTTTCCTCTCGTCGAAGGCAGACCAGTGAAGAAAGTCAGCGTATAGTGTAATCTGAGGTCGAGGAGGAGATATAGAGGTAACAGGGAGGTGGACTCTTCGGGCAGAGACTGGCCCAAGATGTGTTTCACGACTCACGACTCATGGTGTAGAATTACTGGTCATAGAAAGGACGCAAGTCTCGTTTCTCAATCGAAGTTCAGTGGGCTGAACATGTGTACGGACAAAAGCAAACTCCCAGTTTTGGGATACAGGTCAACTACCTGGGTATAATCAACACGACCTTGGTCATGATAAAATCATGTTTGCATGGTAGCTGGTGAGCATGCGAACGTAAGCCCGTCCCAGCAGTATCCTGACACCTTGAAACGCCCCGAACGCCGGCCGTCCAAATCGTATCGTGTATGTCTCGTAACCTCATAGCGTGGACCAGAAGTAGTTGGCGTAGAAGAAGCGCGAGAACTTCTTGTCCATATTCACCACGTGCACGTCGCCCTTGCGATCATTTCGAACAATGGCTTTCGTGAACTCGCCGCCACCGCCGTCTTTCTCGTCGCGCTCGAGGTCGATGCCGAGGCTGCGATATACTTTGAGGCGCAGCAGAACCTCATCTTCTACCGGGTCACGCCGGCGCGCCGCCTCGTCCGGATCTCCTTCCAGCCCTTGCATCTCGAGCTCGGCCAGCCGCGCCGCTAGGTCCGCCTGCTGCGACGCCAGCCGCTCCGTCTCCATCTCTAGGTCCGACGCCGCCTTCGCCGTTCGAAACTTTTGCGTGTCCAGCCGCGCGATCTCGGATGCGTGGCCCGCGGCGGAGTGTCCCGACGCTAGTTCTTCATATTGTGCTTGTTGCGTGTTCAGTTGTCGCGAAAGCCCTATTAGCGGCCTGTGTCAGTCGTGCCCGCGGGACGTATGTTTATGTATAGTTGCTGGTGGCAGGGACGCGACGCACGTTTCAGTGCCGAGTCGGCTTCGCGCACCCGCTTCTCCCGCTCTTGGTCTAGTGTGGACAAGTTTCCCTGAATGCGCGAGATTGCGAACTTGTCGGGTGCGATGTTGAAGTTGTTGATGGTGTGGTGGATGAGCTGGTGGAGTGCTTGTCAGCATTCAAAGTGTCAAAGAGCACGTCGCAGGACGACACGACAGTCGCGTACCGTTGCGGGATCTTCGTCGAGGAGCATTGTAGCGCAATGTATAAGAGGTTTGTATCAGATGGAATGGTTGTTGTTCGTTTCTGTTCCTAGTACTGGTGTCGTGAAAGGGTTGAAGCAATGACGCTGGCCTGGAGTTGTCGAAGACGTTCGAACTTTGGGCTACTTTGGCCCAAAACAGTAATGTCCAAAACAAGTGGCTCACGAAATCACCGGGACGACTGCCAGCAGCCCGGGGGCGATTGGCAGGGGAGATGCCCCACCCATGCGTCATGCTGGCCTGGTTTTCAGGTCATCAAGCCACATTCGCGAACCGCACCTTCTAGCAAGTCCGGATACCTGATAGCTCCCGCCACAATCCCGACATCCAAGAGCCCGGGCCGCGCATCATTCCCCTCAACGCCTATCCCAGACTGAACAAGGAGAAGAAGCCCGAAGCGCTCCCTACCTATTATTTACATTCGACGCTCTGACTCGGCTCCAGCCTGTGTATCCATACTACTCGTACCGGCTGCACAAGATGACTGCGCTACCTCGTAAGTTCAAAGTGGCGACCTGTCTCCGGAGCTGCCCAACCGACATTGTCTGTTGTACTGACTCCTTCTCCTAGATGCCGTGGACGCGGAAACGTGAGCGTTGATGACTCCTTAGCAGTCAGACTGTGTACTAATACTTGCTGGGCAGTCCGCTCAAGAAGGAAGAGCTGAAGGTTCTGCGCGATCAGTATGAGAAGGAGGGCGACATGGTGGGAGTGCAGACCAAGTTCAACTATGCCTGGGTACGGATTCTCTGATCAACCCGTCTGCGTCGTGCAGTATCGCTAATGGCCAATACTCTCACAGGGTCTGGTGAAATCGAACACCCGAAACGACCAACAGTTGGGCGTCCGTCTGCTCACTGAGATCTTCCGCGTAGCCCCCGAACGCCGTCGCGAATGCCTCTATTACCTCGCGCTGGGCAACTACAAGCTAGGAAACTATGGCGAAGCAAGGCGCTACAACGATCTCTTGGTTGAGAAAGAACCGGCGAATCTTCAGGCAGCAGACTTGCGACGCTTGATCGATGACAAGGTGACCAAAGAGGGCTTGATGGGTGTGGCCATCATTAGTGGCGTGGCTATCGCCGCTGGTGTCGTGGGTGGCATCCTGTTCCGTGGCAAGAGGAGGTAGATGCCGACAATGGATAAAGATATCGAGCCGCCGAGGCCTGGCATGTACTACTGAGGCGTTGGTTGGAGTTTGAGGCAGAATCCCTTTTCACTGCATAGTCTGTTGATAGGCTAGCATATATTATCATTGCCAAATGAGAGTCCGATAGATACTTATGGTGTGCTGCTTTAAGGGTTGTTGGCTGCGCAAGATGCCCTCCTTTGGTTGTTGATGGGAAACTTTCCTCTTTAATCCGTTTCGTGGTGAAGGGGCATGGAGTTCAGGTACCTTATGAGCTCAATGCGCAAAGTACCCACCTCGCACCGCATCCCCAAGAACCCGAGCCCGGAGAAGTGGTTTCAAGGTTTAGTGGATAGATGCCGCGTGGTCAGCCAAGAACAAAATGGACCTTGGACTACCTTATGCAGATATCCTGGGTACGCTGCATCTTGAGGTTGTTTCCTCCTCTCTTACCTGTACCGTCACCTGGGTGGTGGCGGGCATGATTTACCTACGTATCTAGGTAGGTAAGGTAGTGACTTGGGATGCTTGGGCTATAGTCGGTGATAGCTGTTCGTCCTGCGCTCCAACAAGTGTCTGCACTTCAGTAAACAGTCAGTTGTGACGGGATTTGGTCAGATATGCGCATAGTGAGTCGGAATGGCATGCTGGGCTGTGTGGACCTGATAGGAGGTCAGATAACAGCCCTGGAACCAGGCCTGGCCAGGCTTGCCAGGTAAAGTAGGTCCACGGGTATTTCTAGGGATACCCGCAGCAGTGGCAGCCGGCGCTAAGCCCGTGTACGTCCAGTGAATGACGAAAGCAGGCGTGGAAAGCCGACTCCATTCAAGCTTCCTTCCTGGCGGCAGATCAGTCACGCCCAGCATCCACCTCAACACTTCAACAGTCGCTTCGAAGTTGGCACGCCCACGACCGTGTCTTCTGTACACCGTCCTATATTATCTGTTTCCCTGTTCTCCAGACGCGCAGGCGAGCATCTCTTAATTTTCTTCTTCCTAGGTACCTAACCTGATCCCTCTTCCCCGGAACCCCATCTCCCATTTGCCTCTTCTTCCTCCCACCGCGTCGTCCCTAACTGGCTGCATTTCGTGCCACGCATTCAAGTTCGCACTGCATCCATGCACCCACTCATCCACTAGGGCGACGAACACCCTCTCTACATCTCCTGTTACCCCCCTTCAGTCTTGTACAGCGCCAATAATCAACAACCCAGTTGCCTAGGTGCCGATTTCCCTGCGACTGCCCCATCGACCAGACCAGCGCTGTCTTCGCACAACGCTACATCCGATCGGAGTCGTTGCATCCTCAACCCGGCTCCATCGTCCTGACCTCTCTGCACACGGCGCCGCTCGCACACTGCCGTTTCCAAGCTCATCTCCTAGGATCCGGAGCGTCATTACGCCTTCAGGAGCCTCGGCCCTTGGTTTTCTTCGTTTCCCAAGGTGCGTGGTTCGTCTTGCGCCCGCTTCGCCCACACTTCCACTCTCTCGTTCACACCCACTCATGGATCGCATCGCGCTGACTGCTGCCCTGACTACCTAGATACTGCAGGCTGATATATTGCGACCGACGACGTTTCACCGCTTCTACAGCTCGCCCGCATCCCATTCAAGTCAGCCTCGCTGTCCGACCCAGCCACGGCAGCTACCCACAAGTACCCAGGAGCAACGCTCTTTGACCTGTGTCTACCAACACACCAGCAGTCAGTTTGCGCCTACTCAGCCTGGACGACAGTTCAGCCTTGCCTTGATCATTCCAACCAAGCTTGGCTCATTACCCCTCCTTTCTCGAGAGCGACCAGCGCGACCCTGTTTCGCGACGTACTTCACTCTACTTCACTCTGGCTTTCCGAGCGCTTCGAGGAGCCGGCCTTGCGATAGGCCTTGGACTTACTGCCCTAGCCGCTGTACGATCTACCAGGCAGGGTCAGATGGCGTCCCGCAGCGATCACCTCGACGCCACCCAGGGCCGAGAAGTCGTCTACTGCCACGGTTGCCACCATGAGTGGTACAAAGACGAACAGTCAAACAATCTGGACTGCCCTCGTTGCCATGGTGAAATTACTGAAATCGTAAGCTTATATCACGTTTGCATGGGATGAACGCGCATTAATAGGTGACTAGGTCTCCTTAGATAACGACCCTCGTGTTGCTGATCAAGATGACTTCCTGCCCGCCTTTGACCGCCAACACCACCGCTACTATGATAGTGAGTCCGATCCCGAGGAGGCAGACATTGAGGACCACATAGCCCATGGTCCCGGAGGCTTCTTTGGGCACCGTGGTGTGTTTGCGCCCCCGCGATCGGATCACGAGGCTCGCCGCCGACCGAGACCCGACAATGAACAGGACATCAGCGATAGATTCTCCGAGTTATTTGGCGCGGCAATGGGGGGCCCTTCGATGTATGGTCACCCCGAGCCCATGTTCCGGAATGCGCAAGATGGACCCCAGCGAGTAACATACCAAAGGATATCTGGGCCAGGCTTCACTGGCGGAATCAGCAGTTTCTCCATCACTACAGGTTCGGGGCCTCAAAGAATGCGGCATGCTGGTGGACCTGGGGCACCTCCAGTTGGCCCTGACGATGTGTTTCACCGGTAAGATCACTTGGTAGCTACGTCCTCTCCTCCCCATACTTACCCTATCTTCAGGATTTTCGAGACTCTATTTGACAACCTAGGCCCACCTCCCATGCCTGGGCACGAGCAGGCCCCGCATACCGCTGCGGATAGAGCCAGCCGCATCCGTTCTATGCCTCTTGAGCTATCCAATGTACTGGAACACCTTAGCGGGTTATTCATGTCGCAGGAGGATTTCGACCGCTTCGTCCAAACTACAGCAGACGAGAATCGCCAATCCAATGGTGTACCCCCTGCTTCGGAGGATGCTATCAAGAACCTGCCGAGAAAGAAGTTGGACGAAGAGATGCTGGGTCCGGAGCTGAAGGGTGAGTGTACCATTTGCATGGACGATGTGAAGGTCGGAGACGAGGTGATGGTGCTTCCGTGTAAGCATTGGTTTCACGAAGAGTGTGTCACTTTGTGGCTCAAGCAACACAACTCGTGTACACTCTGCCGTGCTCCCATCAATGGCGACGCTGCAGGCCAGCCGGGCGGCTCTGCACCTCCAGTTGATCCACAGCCTGGACCATCTGCCGGGCCATCTGCTGGTCCCTCGGCAGGGCCATCCACCGCATCCGCGTCCGACCGACCTAGTGCTTCGGAACGACGACGATCGAATCTGCGGCAACGAGGAAGCGATCGACTCGAAGCCATTCGCGAACTGGGTGCCCCCTTCGAACGTCGACAGTCCCATGGACGTGACTCTGACTCCCCTCCTGCGCCACAGGCATCAGCACAACAGTCGCCTAGGATGAGAAGTTCCTCGTCTTCCAGTCGCCGCTCTTCGCAAAATGACCGGTCACGTGAAGGACGACCTTCGTCGATCTCTGGACCCCTCAACTGGTTCAGGGACCAGATCAATAGGCGCTCCTAAATGCCGGCGGTACACTGATGGCGCTATCGGATTACGATGGATGAATGGGGATGTTGAGCGCCGACGGGACATACTTGAAGCTTTCGGACGGCGCAAGGTTGTCGTCACTATACCCCAGCCATGCCAATCCTTTCAGCACCCAAGGAAACGATGTAACGATATTTTTTTCATAATGGCTCGCGTTGCCAGTTTCCACTGGACTTCGCACTCGGGTTGGTCTTATAGATCTGCGTGATAAAAGAGCCTAGCTGGCTGCGAAACATCGGTTTCTTTCCAAAAACCGTGACCTGTACAGTAACCAGCAACAAGGTAATGGAGTCAGTGAGCGGAAGAGAGCCTTGGGCACAGAGTCGCTAGGGACAGCTGTGACTGGACCGTACGCTCGTTGATAGAGACGCAGACCCCCTCTTCACATTTTCGACGAGCTATAGCCCAGAGGAATGCACCAGATGAACGTTCTTCCGCGTCTCGCTTTTTTTCTCTCGTCTTCTGGTCTTTGGCATTCCTACGTGCTGTATCCTGACAACTGTCTGTGAAGCCACAAAGTCAAGGTTGCACCCTGAAACCGTAGATCTCGCAACATGTTTGTGGACCTGGTGTCTAGGCTCAAGCTATGCCGGTATTTGGATGCCAGCGTCAGCTGTTATAGTCCCCTTTTGCAGCACCACCCGGTGAGTCACTCGGTGGGTTTGACCTTTCTCGTCATCGCGTTTAACCTTGGCCGCGCTAGGTTTCCTTGCTTTGTGAATAGACCGGTGGAATGAAAAGCTCCCGGCTAGCATTGCAAGATCTCATTCACATTATCGTTTTCTCGTATAGGAATGCGATCCACTCTGCAGTGTAGCTTACGGTTTACCTCAATTCTGATGGGGTCGCGCGGTTGCATCAACATCCGTGAGTGACAAATAGGATGACGGGCCCAATATGCCAGCTGAGCGGGTCCGAGAAACCCATAAAGCGAAGCTTCTTATCCTCCTCTTTTGACTGTCCTGGACTCGGCTGAACGCCGGTTGCGAAACAAAAGATGAACATGCACTTCGAAGAGCCACAAGCAAACATCCAGAAAAACTAGAACCATTAGACTCGATGATGTGGAGTCTCTAAGTCTTAAGAGCCTGGAGACTTGGGAACTAGGGGAAAACCCTGCTTGGGGGTGTATCATCAGTCTTTCCACTTTGCGATAATTTGTACTTACATTATCAGGATCCTAATCTACAAAAGGTCTGGTTTTGAACTTGCCTTCCCCCAATATCGGAAGCATGTCCCCATCCATGAAGCTGTCAACGGAGAAGGGTACCCAACCAAACCATGTTCACAGCCATCTGTATGGTGGAATATGGTATTATACGGGGGAGTCCCCCTACCTGTAATATGTGTGGCTATATACATCATGCCAATTACCCATCTAGAACATAGATATTCACCCTCCATATTCACTTTGACAGAAGCATGAGGTAACGCCAAGTAAAACAAATTCGAAGCAAGGAGAATAGCATGCTATAACTGTGTAAACTACCAGAATACCCGTCCTATCGCAGTGGGATCGGAACATGCCAGGAGCTTCGGGTTCAAGGCCAATGTTGTGGGCTACGTGAAGAACTCGCCAGTATATTGGGATAAACGTTACCTACCTTTTTGCGCCCACTTCGTACTGGGATCCAAGAACCACAGACAGGGCCAAGGAGTCGTGGAAGGCGATGGAGGCCAGAGGGCATTGGATCGCCGTATCTGACGCTATGCCTAGCCGTTCTGCCATCGAACCTACCTTACATGAAGGGTCGATGATCACCTGTGACATCACCACAACCGGAATGTGAAGCGTCGTACCGAGTTGCTTATGGCAAGTCTTGCCGGAGAACACGGAGCACGGGTCTGCGATGCGAACGACCGTCAGCTCCTATGCCACTTCGTTATATCTGAAAATGGGCAGCTCGAGCCATCTGTCAAGGAACGAGCTGGAGAGTCGGTCCCCACTGGGCAGGGTCGCAGTTGCGCAGGGATATGCACCTGTAAAGTAAACACAGTGGGGGGACACACCCAAAAACATTCAATTCCCATGCTTGACCGGTCCAGATGAGCTTCAGGAGATATTCATACTAGGAATCACCGGTTCTGATGGGCTTCATCTCTTGTCGGGAGAAGGCGGGCGAACTATGGCGATAGTTCGGAGTGCCTGGCTTTTGGAGCTGACCCTGGAATGGGTAACACGATACTTGAGACGTTGTTCGGGACAGTGAACAATTTACCTGCCTGTTGTAGCACTCACTATCACGACGTTGGAGTTGGAGAGCGACGTTACAGTGGGATTCCTCGTATGCCGGATAGTCGAAATAACCCAGCGGTCACCTCGTAGCCAAGCAGGATCCCGAGATTCCTCCTTTGTTCTCCGAAGCGATATTGAGATTTCCTGCTTTTCGCCGCTGCTAAGGAATACCGTAGCAGGAGATTCTGGGGGTCAGGACTGCCAAGCGACCGCACGAAGACAGGATATCAAGCCAGCTAGGTTCCTTTGCGATTGATCGACTTGGAATCTTCACGCCGACATTCGTGTCCTCCAGACCAGTTTATTCGAGCTAAACAAACGGCCCGACTACTGCACGTCGGCTGACAAGGGGCTGGGCCCTCTGTAGACGGATTTGAGGAAGCTGGGCTAAGAAGAAGATACCAACTAGCCTGGTCAGCCATCGGCTGGATTCGGCGTCTGGATATCACTGTATGACGCGGGAGTCCAGCTATCGTCAGTCGTGTGTAGCAATGGCTAACATTGTAAATGGCCATCGCCAAGTTGGGTACGGAGTTCCGTGAGGCATTGCTCTCCCGGCGTGACCGAAATGCGCCAAGTGACTGGGAGGGCTTGATGGTGTTTTGCACGTAGTCATCTCCCGCTCAAGTTAATCCCGGCATGCTCGAGCATTCCACTTCCGTCAATGTGTTTATCACTGACCACTTCGATACGCATGGGACTCGTGGGACCGGTGCTATAAGCACAACTGAACCCGGCATGGGGTCTCCACTTCCGGTACACAGTAGAACACCATGGTCGGTGAGTTGGAGGGGATACGCGACGCTGACGCCAGCTAGATGATGATTAGTGAAGAATCAGATCGTGACCGACAAGTTTTCAAGGAGACAGCACTATGTGGCGGTGCTACAGAAGCTGCGAATGGCCCCAATCCGTGCCAGAGGAGGTCGGAAAATGCACAGCAGAATGTGGCGAGGTTCTGGTGTGGTCGAACAAGTATGAACTCGACACAGGGATGGCCATACCTACCAGCACGGAGTTTGCTACTGAGCCAAAACGTCCTGCGCCTGGACACACAGCTTGGCCTTGATACGCCACGGTTGGGGGATATCGTTGTGCAACGGGGGCGTACTCATAGCTAGACTTCAGCCTCGTCCTTGAATGACCTGAACAGGAAAGTCTTTGCGGTGCAGCAGGAATAGTCAAGACGTATTCCACCTATCGACTTCGCTGTTCGCCCGTGGCCCGCTTCGAATAGTCCAAGGTTCTGCAAGCCCAAGCCAGGCTCAACGATAGGAACCTCAGGTAGCCCGCAGGGCTGAGACACGGAGAAGCAAAGACAGCAAAGCTTGGTCTCCGAGCCATGCACAGATGTGCATGGGGGGTTCTAGAAGACGCCGGGGACAGGAAAAACTAGGGGTGGTGGCTTGACGCAAAGTCAGCTGTGTCGTCGTCGTCTGGTTTCTTTTGCCAAAAGCGAGATCCGGGGCCAGCAGGCCTGGGAAGCCGGGATTCGGGATCTCGCTGGTCTTGCCAAAGCCCGTGGTGATGTGAGCCTCAAAGACCAGCCCCATTGACTGAAGCGTCAGCCCTGTGTTGCTGCTGCTGCTGCTGCTGCTGATGGGAGAAGAGATACGTAACTCACCCAATGTTTGCTGTCTGATGGCTGCCCGTTCCTAGTACTGTAGCGGGGTGGTGCTCCTGGCTCTGACGTAAACCATGTACGCGCATCGGGAGGCTCCCCGGCGGGCAATGGCGCATTCTCAACGGCACATTATCAGCAGCAAAGCATGTGCCAAAGCCTGTTCGAGCGTTGATATTAGTCAAGGTAGCGGTTGACCAGGGCCATTATCATCACTGCGAAACAGAAGTGATAGCCGGAAGGACTTGCCCTGCTTCCTCCCTTGTCCATGTTCATGTCCACGTTGAACGTCAGCCTCTGCTGTTGAACCCCCCTGTGGTCGTGTTGGGTGCAGTAGTAAGTAAAGTAGGTACGCTGATAAACGCCCGCCGCGGCACTCGGGCGGAGTTGGAGCTTAACCTTAACTTGCTAGCTTGCTAGGTTATTTGTTGGAGACGTCGCGGGGAAGGGGGGGGGGGGAGGGGGGGAAGGGGGGGAGGAGGGAAGGAAGGAAGGAGGGGTGAAGGCGGCGTGCAAGCGTGGGCGGCGCTGGGCATCATCGTCATGTCCCGGGTTAGCACTGTACTACGGAGTCGTGGGTGATGGATGGGATACCTACCTACCTACTTTACCTTAACCTTAGGGTAAGGTAAGGTAGGTAGGTCGAGACCTGGACGTGAGTGCTTATGAGAGCGGACCAACCGAGAGTTCGGGTCTATCTTGGGCTCTCACAGGCTTCCATCTGTTTGGGTAGATACTGTAGGTAGCTCCCAGTTTCCAAGTTTTGTTTCGTTCACCTGCCCTTTCCTGCAGAACGACGACGCCTTCCTACCTACCTAGAGACAGAGGGGAGGCACTTGCACCCGACGACGTACCTTACGCTCGCTTTTAATAGCTGGGCAGTTCCATTGCCTTCAATTGTCCTTGGTTGCTTCCAGCTTGCGGATCTCCATATTTCGCCCGCATAAACCTGCAAGTCTTGTCTTGGCCCCTCACGAGTCTGGCCTCCTTCCTTTATCGAATCTCGTTTCTATATCTCCCTATCTCTCTATCCCCTGGAGCTCCGAGGTCCGCATCTTCCTGCTCCATCGGCCACCTCCAAAGTTCTCCAAGCTTTCGCTCAGGTTCTGACGACTAAGCCCCCTTTATTCCCGGCAGTTCGAGTCTCCTCCAGCCCAGGACTCCGTCTCCGTCGCGTGAGGAAGTCGGCCAAGCATCAGCACACCCGCCCGGCCGCCCGCCGCCCCCGTCCACTGGCCCCCCCCGAAACGGTCTTCGTCGGCTGCCTGCATTCTCCCGCATGTCGTCATCTGCCGTCCCGCCGCCGCTGTACTACCGCAGCGTTGCCCGGCCCGGCAGCGGCAGTGGTACCGGCAGCGGCACCGCTCACGACTCTGCCGGTCCCTCGCCCACCACCTCCGTGCTGACGCCCGAGGACTCTCCTGCCGTGCAGGGCTTCTTCCATGCCAAGTCCGAGCCCGACGACGGCGCCAGCAGCTCCAGCAGTGCCGCTGCTGTCGCCCACTACTCGGCCGAGCCGGCTAGAAAGAAGCAAAAGCGCAACAAGCCTACTTTGTCATGCCATGAGTGCGTCGAGCGCAAAACCAAGGCAAGTTCGTCTTTCCATGACTGTTCGCTTCTGCTGTTCTCTCCAATTGCGCCTTGTTTCCGTCTACCGGTATCTCACCGGACCCGTGATACCTTCGAAGATTCTTGTGCTGTTGCGCCGCTCTCGATTGTTTTGCGTCAATACGACGTTATTATTACTTTATCTTGGGTTTGCATTTGACTTCCCGCCAAGACGTTCGCCCAACCATCTTCCCAATCCGGTCTTGTTGCAAGCGTCCCGTCTGCCCCGTAATGGATGTCAGGGTTGGCCTTGCCGATCCAACGCCATTCGACTGAGTCGCACCCCCGAGCCGGTCTTTTTCTGTCAGGGTTAACATGAGGACCTGCTGTTTAGTGCGACAGAGGCAGGCCTCACTGCTTAGCTTGTAAGCTGCCACTTTCGTGACACCCCCTTCGTCCGGCAACTGACCATCTCGTCTCCTAGGTATCAAGCGGCAAACGGAATGCCGTTACGCCCATGTCGCCAATCTTTTGGAGTAAGTTCTTGCCGGGGCGTCTTCCTGTGCTCTCGCGCCTCCAGCCTAACGTTTGGTGAAGGGAAACGACGCGGTCGGCTACAAACGGCCGCAGGATGACCAAGCCTCCAAAGAAAAGGCTATCGAGTAGCGGAACAAGACCCTCGGTTCCCAACGTAGCAGACAGAGGGATCCTCGCCGGTGGTACGGCTTCGCGTGGGTCAGTAGCCCTGTCGACAGGTCTCCTCTCTAACGTACCTTTCTCCCACCCAACAGCATCCAATGTCTTTGGGATAGGCTCCGAACATCCTTTTGCCAACTACTGGACCTGTGAAGGGGGCTTGCCCGAGGTCATAGGAGTCCTCCCGGATAAGGTCCAGGCCGACATTCTCCTCGCACAGTATTTCGAATGCGTCGATCCCGTGTATCCCATGATTCATCGCCACACCTTTTACTCCGAATATGAGCGCTTCTGGATATTGACGCCTTCCGATAAGACTGATGCGGCCTTCGTCGCCCTCATTTTCGTCATGCTGGCCTTGGGAACCCAGTTTGTATCCAATACGAGCTCCAAGGACCGGAAACAGACGGCCGAATTCTATGCCTCAGCTAGCAACCAGGCATTACGGATGAGTTCTTATCTGAGCACGGCTTCCATACCGTCGTTGCAAGCAATGGTTCTCATAGGTTATTTCCTGATCAATGACAACCATGCGTCTGACGGGTGGGCGTTTGCTGGTATACTCATGAGACAAGCTTATGCCATGGGCTTACACAGGGACCCCAATATCGGTAGGACAAAACGACCCACCCGGTCCGCGGTCGCCGGTACACTTGATTAACAAGATCTCCAGTGACCCCTGATGCGACTCCGTTTGAGAAGCAGCAGCGACGCAAGCTCTGGCAGGCTGTCTTGCTACAAGATACGTTCCTGACCGTGCTGCTATCACTGCCCCCGAGCGCGACTCATACCGACGTCAAAATTGATGATTTTATCGAACACTCGCAGAACGTAACGCACTCGGACCCTACTGACACGGCGTACATCAGAGGTTCGTGGATGCTAGCCAACCTCGTACAGGAGACGATATGTAGTCCCCGATCACTTGACATGCCCATCTGCTCAACGCAGCGCCAGAAGTCGAAGTTGGTTGCCGACTTTCGGGCCGTCTACCGCTCATTCCCCGATATATTCCGTTCCTGGGATCAGGACAGCATCTCCCAACTAGCCCGGAGCAATAAGCGTGTAGTGCGACAGACGCTCTTTCTCAGCAGTAACTACTACCACAACCTGATGTTGGTGCATGCATCCGAAAGTCCCGATGTGCCCATCAACGTAAGGGCTACGCTCGAGGCCGCCCACGAGGCGATCACGTCTTTCTTTGTCCTCTTCACCCTCTTCGATACTGAAGCCCGCGTGTGGTGGGTTTTTAATCATCGAGCCTTCCTAGAGGCTCTGTGCATCGGCAGCGTGCTGAATGAAGCGGCACGAGACCCTGGGATTGCCGAGCAGATGCCGCGAGATCCCCTGTTTTCGAGGGCGAAAGGAGATATCAGTAAGCAGCAGCTATCGTCTTCCACTCCTGGCTCCCATCGCATTCGGTTGACATTACTTACTGGCCATGGCACTAACTCAGCACCTTGTAGCACGTATGATCCAGATTATGAGGACGATGGGAGAGGGCGAACAAGGCTCCGACGTGGCAAGGACACGAGTGTCAGTACTGAGCGAGTTCTTGGCATGATATATTTGTCGTTGAAAAGCGGTAACCGCGAGGTCCGTGGCGTGATTACGATCCCCCCTAGTCTTTGCGTCTGAAGATGATGATAGACTGTGGAAAGGTCCAATGTCAGCAGAAATTGAATAGGATGGAATGATCAACATTGGGACTCACACTATGCCGACATGTCTCCTAACTCAACGTCTTCTGCGTGGGTCGACCGGCGGCCATATTTGCTTTTCCAGGCGTTAATACTACGCTCTCGCTGCAGGTGCTCGCCGGCTATGCGGGTTGCATGCGGAACCACGACTAACAAGTCCCACGTCCTCCGCCTCCATTGATGGTTGCCGGGGGGAATGAATACTGGGCGGGCCAGGGAGCGTTGGTCCACGGGAGGCGCGGGAGGCGGAGATCCTGGCCGGTACCTTATGCCACGGTGTAGGTAGGTTGTGTGACACTTTGTCATGTACGTTGGCTCGTCTCGGTCGGGTTCTCTTGCTGCCATCCGGCCAACCAACCGGCCAAGACATAAGGTAGGTTAGGTAGGTACCAAACGACATACATGGAAGTGATAACAAGGTACCTACGCGTTACGCAGAAAAAGCTGGCAGCTCGTACCAGCCAGCCAATCTACCAACAACTCACCGAGGTAGGCTACAGACTGGTGGTCAGTAAGGTAGATAAATACTTTACTTAGATATATGGTTGGCACCGCGCTCTCGTCTCGAGTCATGCGGTTACCACTCACTCACTGCCTGCCCCAATCCCACAAGGCGCAACCGGAGAGTCCTGGGTTGCGGAGTCCTGGCTGTCGTCGGTGTAGGCAGACGGACTCTCGTGGGCTGAAGTCGACTGAAACAACATGAGAACGGTATGCTGCGGGAACGTGGTGGAGGCGCGTTCCGGTTGGCTGGCCTCGGGACCGGATCCAGTCAATGCTCCGAGTCGAAGTTGTGCTATTCACGGCGCCCGGCTGTCTCGGCAACTCGTAATGCTGCCTGCCAACCGCTCACTTGAATGCCAGTCCGAGGTATGTGCCTACTTGTATCGGTATTATATTGACTTCTTATAGCGAGGGCTGTTTGCGCTTGGCATCCGCGACACATCTGACCCAAGTTCGTTTCTCTCCCTCCCCCAAGCTCACTCAGCTAGCCGTCGTAAGATCGGTGCGTCTTCTCCTTCCGCATTATCCAGAGATGTGGGTGTGTGCGTCGTACGTTCTCTCGTTCGGCGCTTGGACCCGTGAGAGCATAGAGGCCCTTCAATGCAAATACCATCTCCCGCTTGAACTCCGATTCGATAAATGAGATGCATATGCGATTGCGCCTGCCCCTGGCCGGCAAACTCAGAAAAACCATGGCTATATGATTCTGTGTAACCGTTCGGGCTTGTATGATGCGTAAAGTATCGAGATGCTTGCCAACTCCTGCGCGATGCTGCCATGTGCACAAATAGTCTCCCCAAGAGCGAAGGCGTGGTAGTAACCTAAGTACTTCCAAGGTTCCGTAGGTAGGTTAGAGTCGTGTGATGGAGCCAGCTAGACGATATGCCAGCTCGACGATATGACAGCAGTGCGTCATTCTTCTAAGCACGTCCGTTCATCAGCCTGGTCGACTTGTGCACGGGTTTGAAATCGTCCATGTCCTGAAACCCTTCGTCGTCGTCGTCGTCGACCTCGATCACGTCTTTCTTGGGAGAGGCCTTGCTGGGATTTGACGCACCATTGTCCCGTCGCATGGTCATCGGCCGGTAGGTTCGGCTCCTGACCGGCTCTTCGATCGGCGTCGGCGCGGCTTCGCCTTCTGGCTTCTCATCGCGCTGCCGTGCCAACTCCCGGTCCGCTGCCTCTCGCGTCTGCGCCAGCCGCTGCTTGATCTTCTCGATCTCGTCGTTGCAGTCGCCATCTCGGAGGAACTGGTGTGCGGCATGTTCGCACATGCCCTGTACGTACTCTAGACCCTTATCTAACTCGTCCCAGATGTCCCCTTTATCGTTGAACATGCCCAACCCGCCACCCAGGCCGCCGGCCCTGCCTCGTGCGTGCATCATGTTGATGGCCGGGTTTCGAAAGCCGGGACCGCTTCTCCTCGAAGCCAGATAGCGCAACCGTAGCTCTTCTGTACTGTCGGGGCCGGGATTCGGGCGTGACGTTGCCGGATCTGCGGCAATCAAGCCATCCCCGGGTTTCAACTCCTCGCCTTCTTCGTCCTCGTCGTCCGGCATCTCCAGCTCGGCCATGCGCTTGATCTGAGCCACTTTGGCAGCCATCTTGGCTTTCCGCATGCCATTCCTCTGCGCCGACACGAATTTGACCAGTTCCTCGAAGAAGGATTGCACGTAGCTGTCGTAGTACACTATGATCATCTTTCGTGACCTGTATTTCGGCACCGAATCCTCATGGCTGAGCATCGACTCTGTCTTCGGTTTCCGTCGTACGGTGGCGCGGACACGCCTCTGGGCGGCGGCCGTGACTTCCTGCCGCAGCAGTGTAGAGCCTGATTTGGGTTCGCTGGCGGGCGTGGGGGGCGGCTTGGGGTGACCGGGCGAGCGGCAAGTATTGTCTTGTGGTGCTCCTTGCGCAGGCGCAGGCGCAGGTGGCAGCGGCGGCGGCGGCGGAAACGGCGAACTTGGTTCGGGATCTGGGCGCTGCGCAGGGATCGCTGCGGCATCGTCTGCTGGCTTCAGCGACTCGGTCGAGCCACGGTTCCTCAGAGACCTCGCCGACGACTGAGACTGGTTTTCGGGGAGCCTGGCCAGGTCTTCCTGGCGCTGCTCGATCTGGTCACTGAGATCCTCCAAGCGTTTCAGCCAGTCCGGCACGTTGCCGACGAGGTTGTGTAGGGAGTCGTTCGCGGTCATGATGTCGACCGACTACGCAGTTGCCAATGGGTCGAGGTTGCGAGTCGAACTGAGAGCAAAGCAGAGGCAGGGCGGCCGCAGTCCCGCGACATTTGACGATGATGTCGTAGTCGCCGCAAGGAGAAGATAACCTTAGCTTAGTTTCGAGCAAGGACGGGGAAAAAGGTTGGCATCAGCCCACGGTCGGCATCTGGCAGGACCGAATTGGGCAAGCGGAGGAAGGACAGGGAGCCGTGATTCGACGTAAATTGTCAGCGATGGCGACTGACCATTGACCGCTGACCTCGGCTATAGGCGCCTGGCAGAGCCGTAGAACTTGTTTGAGGTTGGCCGTTGGCGTCGTGGGACGGAGAAAGCAATTCAGGCGGATATTGGTGGACAGGAGGAAAAGAAGAAGGCAGCAAGCAGTAGTAGTAGCAGCAGTAGCAGCAGCAACAACAGCTACCATGGGACGAGGCGACGGGGGCCTGGAATAGGCAATGGGTGACGACGGTCAATGGTCAATGGGCAATGGGCAATGGGCAATGGATATTCCGTGGACGTTGGGGGGGGGGACTTTTTTTGGTTGGTTTTTGGAGGAGATCGAAGGGGCTCTGGGCCGAACCAGCGCGAGACAGAGCTCAGTTAAGGTACAGTCGAGTTGGAGCCCTGGCAACCCTGGCAGTGTGACGACTGACGGAGAGGAGGAGGAGATGTGTGTGCTGGTGCTAGCCACGGCGAGCCAGGGGAGCCCCCGGTCACTGGCCATGCGGGCCGGTGGATATCACCGCTTGTCGCGTGCCCTTCTTGATCCTTTTTCCTGGCGAGCCTGGCACTTCTAGCCCTTCGTTTGACGGTTTGATCGGCGACTCTACCTGCAGCTAACATGCTTCCCGTGCCGTCCAGACGACGGGCGACTGTCGTCGAACTGCGATGAGCTGCAAGCTGGGGATAGAGCTGCCCGGCATCCATGATCTGTCGCTATCCTCTCTCTCTCTCTGTCGTCATGCCTTTCTTTCATTCGAGGGTAGGCACTCCCCCCCCAACCGCCCGTCTTCCCTTCTGTTCTCTACACCCCGTCAGGTCCAACACTAAACCGTCAAGTCGAATATCTCGACTCGTGAAGATACACGCAGACATGTGATCAACTAAGATTCGTTATAACATTCCCTTGTGCCGTGCGCGGGCCAAGGGCCAAGGGCCTAAGCAGTGACCTAAGGTACGGACTGCAGTAGCGGGAGACACTGTCAGACGGTTCGCAGTGGTAGTATCTGAGGGAAGCGGTACGGGACGGGGACGGGACTGGCGCCCTGGGCGGGGGAGCATGGGACGATCATTGTCGGCTAGAGGGACCGGGTCCCCAGCGCCAACGCCAGCGCCAGCGCCAGGGCCAGCTCGGAGTCCGGGCAGCAGCGCATCAGCGCTGTCTTCTAGAATCGCGGGTAGAATCTTGAGCTCTCGGCCAGGGTCAGCCATCACATCCCCTAACCATCATTATCTAATAACACTCCCTTTCCCGGCTCTCGCGTGGCTGCGTTCAGGACGCGTGTGTGGAAGATACCTAGGTAGTTTACCTGTAGCCGCCGGGCACTGGTCACTGGCAACTGGCAATTGGCAACTGGCAGCGAGGCAATGTGCGGTAGAGTTTAACCCAGCTGCAGTAGCTAGGTATGCTGTGCTACTTGCAGACCGTTGAGGCCAGTGGAGCTCTCCGTGCAGTACAGTACAGTACAGTACAGTCGTACATACATACCAGTACTACGCGCCCGGCTTACGAAGAGCTGCAGACGGGCTGGCTCTTATAAAGTTTAGGTCTCGATCGGAAGTTGCCCATCAGATGAGATAGCCATGACGCTTGTCGGCTTGTGTGAGACTCAGAGAGGGAGAGAGGGAGAGAGAAAGGGAGAGTGTGTGAGTGAGAAGGGTTATTCAGCCGTCCGTGCAACGTCCAAACGTGTGGCCGTGAGGAGCCCAACCTCGCCTCTCACTGTGAGCAGCCATCCATGATGAATGATTCCATCCCCCTTGAGGCTTGGGCATGCTGCTCTACATATCGGGTTGGGGGGTTGGCGGGTTCTGTTTATTATCTGCTCGTCTCGGTATAGCGGCAGGGGTCTGCGGCTCAGTCCATGGCCCCTTGGTCCTTTGATCCTTGGTCCTTGGCCCCGAGCAGTGAAGGGTGATGGTTTGTTCTGGCACTGCACCGCGCGTGGGAGCGAAAGGGCGAGGGCGAGGGCGGATGCGGGCGTGGAGGAGAGAAGGGTACGGTAGGATTGCAGCTCATCCAGCTCCGAGAAGGCTTCGGGCGTGTATACCGATCCGGGAGTGGCCAGGAACTGGGTTGGGTGAAGTAACCAACGAGGGGGTGTAAGCACGGCAGAGCCTGACTCGACGAGTTTGACGTGTTGACGTGTTGACGTGTTAACGTGCTCCTCGATGGCACACCAGATGCTGCGGTGCGACAGTCAAACAGCGCTGCCACCTCTGCCATCTCTGCCACCTCCCGAGTGATCGGCGGGTGATGTGCAGCAGATGGAACGGAAGCTGGTGAGTTGGTTGTTGAAGAAAGATTGCACCCCCACAAGTTGACGGAGTGACGGACTACGCCCGTGGCACGGAGTTGGGCGATGGGTTCTGGGTTCTGGGTGCTGCCGAGTCTCTGCACTCCGAGGCCGCTTAAGCTCATAAGCTGGCTGCTTCTGCTTTGCATATCTATGCATCAAGACATAATGTGCCCCAGATTGGATATAGGCAACGGGAATAAGACAGCTAGCTCACCACCGCTTTTCCGCCCCTCACCATCGCCATTTTTCTTCTTCCACAAGCTACCTCTCTGCCCACTTCCATCGCGCCTGGCTCGCCTGGCATATGACACACTGGCGGCGGCCACGACTCGAGCCTCACTTTGACAGATCACACAACTCTCCACGCCTGGCCGGGTGACCCAGCCAGCCAGCCAGCCAGCATTGGCCGAAGATGCGGCTGTGTATGCGAGAGAGAGTGTCGCATCGAAGCGCCGGTAATACCGGTAGTAATACAGCATAGGATACCGTTTCCTTCCAGCGATCCAACCCTCACGTAGCCAATGGGGCTGCAGAGGACACGCTGCATGAATTATCCCATCATCCTCATCCTGCACTCCTGCTCATGGTGGTCTCTTTCTCCTCTCCGAGGCATCAACGGCATCGTTTGTCATTGATTGGACTCATTTCCCCCATGGGCGAGAGGAGGCCGGCGGGGTCGATCTACGAGATCGATCTCTGTCCGTCACGGCAGTCTTCGGATGGCTGCCCCGTGACGGCGCGGCCGTTTTATTCGACCACCAACGCACTCTCTCCCCTACGAGGCACAGCATGCTGATCTGATAGGACCCTTCTTCCGTGGCCGTCACTCCATAGGTCACCATGCAAACAAGCGGCACAAGTAGATTCAAGCATGCAGGGCCCCGTGCTGAACGAACGGAATTCATCCGCATTTGCCCACCTCCCACGACTCTCGGTTGGTTCGAGGTCGTGGTGAGCCTACGGTAAGGTACCTATGCACCGCCCAAGGTACAGTGGTTACCCTAGATACTGCATATGATTCGGGCAGGCCTCCAATATGCAGTTTCTAGAATCTATGCAGTTTCTGGAAAACACGTGACCGCACACGGTATGGGCCAGCTGCGCCACCCATACAATTTTGCCGTGAAATGAAGCTTTTCACCACAACAATAGCAGCACTATGGCCGCCCAACAACAGTTGACTGTCTCTCTCGTCTGTATGTGAAGCTCAAAAACCGCTCTTTTGACCTGCTTCGCGGGTTTTTCTGGTGTTGCAGTTGCTAACTGGCTGCAGGCGTGACTCCAGACTATGGTCCCGAAGGCCCCGAATCTGCTTCTTTCGAGCCCCAGGCCACCTATGACCTAGTTCTGCGCCGCCCTTCCGACCCTAGCAAGCCACTGGGCATCGCTTTGACTGCAAAAGGAGTCCATTATGGGTGGATTCGGGAAAAGAGCCGTCCTCTCGTGGAGGCTCTGGTACAACAAGGGGTGGCCAAGGTCACAATCACGAAGCTTGGCAAGCGGTGGACTTCCCAGCAACGGGGAACGGAGAAGACGTGGAGGGAGGGTTCTGGCCTTGTATTTACTGCGGTTTGAACCACTTGGTCAAATCTGCCTGTTCTGCGTTGCTGGCGATAGCACTGCTCAAGGAGCTTCGCATCTTCCGAAGCGAGGCTAGGTCTTTGCTATCAAAGGTCTCGTTGACCTCCGCTAGTGACAGCAAGTTCATCAAGCCAACCAACCCTTCTTTTGGAGATATGACCTCCGGTAGCTTCTGGTGTTTCTCGTGATCTATTTCTTCGGCATCCCTGCAGTCTGCTTCCTTGAAATAGTCGTCAATAACCTGTTCAAGCACTCCCTCGCTAGTTGTGGGCTCGCCAGGGGGGAGGTTTTCGTCTTCCGGGTTCAAGAATTGGTCAATTGACATTCGGTCTTTGACGTGGGCTGTAGCCTTGCTATACAGCTCCTGTAGGTCCCTTGGCACCTGTTGTGACGGTCCTTGGGTCTGTATCTCCTCCCCAAGCAGTGTTGATTTGCGCCAGCAATTGTGTATAGTCGACGCCTCCAAGGTGTTGTAGTAGTGCTCAGCAACCCACGCCATCGTAATTCGTAGGTGCATAGCATCGGTAGGGTCAGCAGTAGGGTCTGTATCCAATAGCTTGCAAGTCCAGACCAGAAACGACCTCCTATAGTATGCCTTGAAAGTGCGAATGATACCCATATCGCATGGTTGATAGACTGAAGTCACATTGGCGGGGAAGAAATCCACGGTGATATTGCTGGGAGGGGGCGCCATAGCCAGACCGCAGTAATGGGAGGAAAAGCCGTCAAGCAAAAGAAGCACCTTCTGGCCGGGCTTGGTCCTTTGAATATGGCTGTAGAAGGATCGAAACCACTCTGCCATAATAACGCCGGTAAACCATGCCTTCTTGTTGTGACGCCATACAAGGTTGTGCCCTTGCCAGTTGAAGTTGCGCAAAGCGTGCGGGTTGGCTGCCTTGCCAACAACCCAGAGAGTGAAGCGGTCTGTGCCTGTATCGTTGTTGGTGCACCCTACAGATATCCGGGTTTTATCCAACTTGCGGCCAGGGCGCTGTTCGGTAGCAAGGCCGGAGGAGGCGGTCCTTCGCCAATATAGACCAGTTTGATCCATATTGTAGCGGTTGCCAACAGGAGTCTCAGCTACTAACCTCCGAAGCTGCTCCATCTTGGCCTTGGTTGCGGGCAAATGGAGAGCGTCTTCGGCAGAGGAGCGCTCCCCATACATAACCCGGTGCTTGATATGATACCGGTTTTGGAATAGGGACACCCACTTGCGGCCGAAGGCGGGAGGGTTGACGGGAGGGAGGTTGTTGCGTGCTTGCGGGTGTTGAAGCCAGATTTCTTGCGCCTTGTGCATCAACACCTCTCTGGAAGTGGCAAGCCCGCGCACCTCCATCCCAATTTGCCATCGTTTCAGCAGTGTCTCAAGCACAGGCCATTGTGCCTGCGAAACGCGACGCTGCTGTAAACCGGGGGAGTCCTTGGAGATAGTTGGGAGGTTGTTGGCAGAGAGGTAACGAGAGACTTGGGACTGTGTCAAAGGGAAGCCATATGTGCGCTGGAACCATTCTATGCACCTCGCTTGAGACGGCTTAGGGCGTGTAGATTCGAAATAGCGGCGTAACGCAGCGCGCTGTTCAATGGAGGCTCGATTCGCTTGCTGGGGAGGCATTTCGTTGTTGTTGTTGGTTGGTTGGTAACGGAGGTTGGAGATAGGGGGGGCGGCGGCGTTGTTGTTGGAGGTTAGGTTTGGCTGGCCTAGGCCGTTCAAAGAAAGGTGCAAAAACAGTGTTTTGGAAGGTGTAGGGGCCGGCTTGGGTGCCCTAGAAACAATAGATTAGGGCAGTTGCAGTGGTTGGGGCGCTGTTGGGGCCGAATTGACGATAAAAAATCAAGGGGCAAACGGTCCGCTACACCAAAAACTAACCCCTGCAACTGCATATATTCAAAAAGTGTATGCAGTATGCAGTTTATGCAGTTTCTGGCAAATTTCCCATACAAAAAGATTCGGGACCTAAATAAATATGCAGTAACCCTGGTTTATGCAGTATGGGGTGTATGCAGTAACTAGGGTAACCACTGTATCAACCGATTCCTTCGTAATTTGCCCCAGTGGACGGCGGGTGGTGAGCATGGAGCAGCAAGGCAGTGTGTGCAGGTGGGCAGGAGAAGAAACGAGCTGCGTACTACCCAGACAAGTGGACACCAGATGTCGTATTCCGGATTCCAGAGTAAGTACGAAGTAGCTTTGGCTGCTAACCGAGATCACCCAGAGTGACCTTCACCGCCGCGACCGACCCAACCGCGTAATCTACTCCGTTGACACGGGACACTGGAGGGACACTGGAGGGACACTGGACACAGCACCAGATCCAGATCCCGATCCCAACGCTGGTCTGGTTGGCGGTTGGCGGTTGGCGGTTGGCGGTTGGCGTCGCGAGTCGGTGACGGTAACGGACCTTCCCGGACGCCAAAGCACCTGAAGCACGTTGGCCGTTGTGCGCTGTCAAACTGTCCCTGCGTAGTAGTAGTCGCATGCGGCTCATCCGGCATACAGTACCGCAGAATAGCGCCCCGGTCGCCCCACGAAGTGGACACCGAGAATCGACATGCGATGGATGGTATTGGTGACCCTGATTACGGCACATGCTGAGGAAGCCAACGACGGGTCGATAGGCGTTGATCGAGCCGCCGGTTCAAGAGCCGAGAAGCGGGCTTGCCAACAGGGAACCAGAATGGCGAAATATAGGTACAGGTAGGTCATTAGGTTAGCCTAGGTACCTACTTACCTAGATACGCGAGCCGGCGATTCGAAGTGATACTACGTATTGCTGCAATCGCAACGCACTCACAGCCCGCCGTTGGGGTGTTTACTTACACAGGAGACAACTAATAACTAATAAGGACCCGGAAGGCGAAGGGTCGCTGGTGGTGGATGAGACTGATGAGTGCCCACCATCACGGGGTCAGTTTGATCTTGATTGTGAACTGAACCTGGGGAGTTGGAATTACCGGTATCCAGACGTGGGTGGACAGGCGTTGGCGGGCCTGGGGAATCCTCGGAAGGAGTCGAGACCTCATCAGACCACGTGCACAAAGTCGCCTCATAGCCGAGATCACCGCCAGGACCACCGCTATCCTGAAATAGAGTAGCGGCCCTGACCCGTTTCCATTTCGGCCAAGGTTCCGTGACTCTGTCTGACCAGTGACTGCCACGACCAGTGCTAAATAAGTGCTAACAAGCCGCTGGCACGTCGATTTTTTTTTTTTTTTTTTTTTTTCCTCGCTTTCGACCTCTCTTTCGGCTCTGCAGGCTCTGGCCAGTAACTAATGACGAATTTCCTCCAATACGAGGAGGGCATGGTCGAGAGTCGAGACGCGCGTGGAACATACTGCCAAGTATCGATGCACAGAGGCTCAACGAACACCCCTCCCCCCTGTCCGGGGCAGCCCTTCCGCCAGCCCGACGAGGCCGCTCCCCCCGCTCTGCTCTGCCTGGAGCCGGACGAGATCGGATATGTATGTATCTAGGTACAAATGTATGTAGCTCTCACCTTCGCCCAGGACGGACGGGGACGGGGGGGACGGGGAGACGGGGGATCGAGACGAGACGCTGGCGGGCGGATATGCGACGCAGATGGCCGCAACCTGCGTGGGGGGGAAGGGGAGGGATACCACAGTTACCTATCTGTCAGGACTCGTCAGGAATCTGTCAGTCTGTCAGTCACAGTCAAAGGACTTCTACTTCTCCTCCTCCTGCAGCGGCCCGAGACCCAATCCAGTCCGGCCGCTGCAGCCGTGAGGCGCGAACGGGGGGGGGGGGGCGGTGGTGGCGCCTTGTCACCCGCGTCCTGGCGCATCGCGGTGGCATGACCAACACGCCAGCCGCGACGGATAGAGCAGAGCTGAGGCAGAGCAGCGCAGCGCAGCCAACCGCCGCCGCCATGTGGTACTCAGGGTTCTTGCTGCTCAGTGGCGTCCCTATTCTGGCACTGATCGCGAGCGAGCCCTACGCGGCCGGACCCCTCTGTTTTCATCCCTCCTCCTTCGCCATCCAGCCAGCCAGCCAGCCATCATGATCTACCTATGTACAACTACCGGCAGTTGCTGAACAGGTAACAATGTTTTCTCCATTCAAATTGTTGCTTGTTTCCCGTACCCTATGCTACATACCGTATGTGATCGTCGTAACTAGGGGAGATGGTAAAACTCCCCCAAAACCTCCCCAGTATACGTCCACCCCTTCCAGCAGCCAGGAACACAGGGTCTCGGAGCTTTTTCTGGCACCAGCAGACCGCGAGCTTCGCATGCACGCGCCTTCGTGGCCGTCCGTTCATCTGCACGTCTCGACGGGGAACTTGCCGATGCAAGGGGAGGCCAACTTAGGAGGTATCTTCAAGCCCCCCAACTGCATACCTACATAGCAGGTATGTAGGTAGGTACCTAAGTACTAAGTAGGTAAGGTACCATTTCCCGGCGTCCCACGGGTCACGTATACATATCGCCGGCATCGAGCCGCCAAGGCAATCGGGACCGCGCACGTAGTCGGTAGGTAGGTACTCCGTAAGCAAGCAGGTAACTTTAGGTATGTCCACCTCATCCGCGCCGCACACCGACGTCCCGGGAAGGGGAGGATTTCGACCAAACCACGCCACCACCACTTTTAACGGCGGAGGTTATTCCCCGACCAGACCCGACCAGATCAAGGCCAGACCTCGACCTTTTCCCAGTCGCCCTCGACCAGCGCGCCGGGCGTCTCGCTGCCGCCGCCGCCGCCGCCGCCACGGAACGTGTACAGCCAGCGGCGCCCGCGGGCGGGATCGCTGAGGTCGCAGCGGTCGACCTGGTGGGGGACGATGACCACGACGCGGAAGTTGGCGCGGGCGACGTCGTCGTGCAGGTCCGTCACCTTCTGCCCGAGCGCGAGACGCCGCCCCTCGTCGCCCAGCGGCCGCGACGCCGTCGTCGTCGGGCGCCCCGGCGGCGGGTTGCGGAAGGAGCCGCGCATGGCCGGGCTCAGGTTGCCGAAGTGGGCGGTGAGCTCGCGCGCGAAGCTCCAGTCCTCCTCCCCCTCCCCGCCCTCGTCAGGTACTCCGCGCATCCGCCGCCGCAGCGCCTCCTTCGCCGAATCCCGCCCGGCGGCGGCGGCGGAGGAGGAGGGGGGAGACGTCGTCGTCGTATCCTCGATGTCCGGCGCCACCACGTACGCGGCCCCGCGCACGCGCCACTGGGTCATGGGCTGCGGCGCCCAGAAGACGGCCTCGACGGGGGCGCCGCCGCCGGAGCCCTGCAACCTCTCCCTCGTGGTCGCGTCGTCCTCGTCGTCCGTGGCGGCGGGCTCCGGCACCCCGAACAGCTCCGCCATCTTGTCCATGCGCGCGTCCGTGGTGAAGGTCAGGCAGTCGCTGCCCGTGTCCGCGCCCGCCGGGTTCAGCGGCGCGTCGTTCTTCGGGTTCACCGGCAGCTCCGCCCACAGGCCGCGGAAGATGCAGGTGCGGGCGCGCGGCGAGGGCGTGGTGGTGGTGGTGGTGCTGCCGCCGCCGCCGGAAGGAGAGGAGGAGGAAGAAGAAGAAGAAGAGGGGACGTACCGCACCGTGCTCAGCACGAATTCCGGCGACAACATGGTCTGGATGTGCTCCAGGAATAGGCTGCGCCAGGGTGCGGGTGCGGGCGCGGGTACGCTGGACGTGGACATGGCGGCGCGGGTTAGGTGAGTACCCAGGGCGGTGAGGCGGTTTCTGCAGGTTGCGATACTGCGCATCTGGCTCACAGGTAAGCCGGGAAGATGAGTCTCTTGTCTCTGAGTCTTATGGGAGATGAGATAGGATTTGAAATGAAGATACCTAAGAACTTAAACAGTTTGGTCTCGGAATCTCAAACCTATGATGACTCAACACCCAAGATCGGTCCCTTTCGTCGTGGTCAAGCGTTCATGGCGGCTAGGTTAGGTAGGTACCTGTAAAGTAGGTTAGGTAGCTCTGGAGACGGTACGTCAAAAGAAGCAGCCTTCGATGATCCGATGGTATGATAAGCTATGAATGGATGACGTCACTCTCAGAACGCCGGCTAAGCGGGAGGTAGGTAAGGTAATCACCAGAAAGGCAACACCACCTGCTACAATATTCCAGTCTAGAAGACAACGTGACTTAAGAAGTGATTCAAGATAAACTATTTACAAACTACCTAGGTAGATATATACATCATCAAAGCTGTGCATAGGTACAGAACCAACAACCAACACGCATGTACGCGACCGTACATACATACACCCACCGTGCACACAAACGCCGTGTACGCACACCACGCACCTGTATAAAGTATCCAAACAAACCCGATACATAACGCCTCATACCCCGGGGTATATATGCACGCTCTGTAACATTCACATCATGGGCGGCGTGAGCCAGGCATACATCTTATGCAAGTGTTCCTATCGCTACGTCTTTGCAGTCCTTAGATCTTGGCAAATCCGTCCCAAAACAGCTATCTAGGAATTTTAAACTCCGACCAGAAGACGCAACAGAGACGGCAATGAGAGCTCCATTCAACCCGTCATGACCAGAGCCAACAGAGCCATCCGGCAGTACAGGCCGTATCTCATCTGCAAACGTGTGTTAGCGGCTTACTCGCATAGGGCCGGATCTGGAATGCTTACCTGTCTGAAATAGGCGGCTCGGTGGTCAAAGTCGACCTCCTCGGCAACCTCCTCGTTCCTTGGCAGGGGGTGAAGCACCCGCGTCTCCGCCTTCGCGTGCTTGAGGGTGGCGTTGTCAATCCGGTACGCATCCTTGACCCGCTGGTAGTCCTCCAAGCTCGGGAAGCGCTCCTTCTGTACTCTGGTGCAGTACAGAACATCACTTCGGGAGAGGATCTCCGGCGTAAGCTCTTCGGATTCGCAGAGCAACTGGCCCGACTCCTTCAGAAGATTCCTCACATCCGCCGGAAGCCCGAGGGACTTGGGCGCCACCAGTTGCACCTGTACCTGGTAGTGTCGCAGCAAGTACACCAGCGAGTGGACCGGTCGTCCGTACAGAAGGTCTCCAACGAAGGTGATAGTCAGCCCCTGCACCGTACCCAACTCCTCCCGGATGGTGAAGAGATCAAGGAAGGCCTGCGTAGGGTGCTCCTTGCTACCGTTGCCGCCGTTGATGATGGGCACCTTGCTGTACTTCTTGGCCACATCAACCGACGATTCTTCGGGGTGACGCAGGACAACGGCATCTCCGTAGCACTCCAGCGTCCGTAGAGTGTCTTGCAGCGATTCACCCTTCTGGACGGAGGAATGAGACGTCGAGATGGCAATGGTTCTGCCACCCAGTCGCTGCATAGCCGCGTCGAACGAGGCCGAGGTGCGCGTCGAGGGTTCGTAGAACATGGTGCAGAGTACGCGACCACGGAGCGTGCTGAGAACACCCTCTCGGTCGACTCCCAACCGCATCTCGGCAGCCACCGTGAAGAGAAGATGCAAGTCAGAGCGCGTGTACTCCTTGACCGACAGCACATGCGCGTTCTTGAACGCCGAAGGCTGCATCAGGAGGTCGTGCAGAGAGTCCACGAACGGGGCTCGTGCCGGCGCAGGGAGGCCAAAGTCATCCGTGGCATGAGCATACCTCGACGTAGGCCGCAGACTGTCGCTATCGCCATCCGGTACACGGGGTGAGCCGAACGCCTTGCCGAGGATCGACGGTTGACGTTGCGTCAAGGCGTCGATAGCACTGGGCACTGGCTGCGTTGATGGTCTCATAGGCGGTGACATAGGAACTATCACGCCGCCATGTGCGGACATGTCCTTGCCGGCGGGCGATAGCGGCAGGAGATCACCGTCGAGGCACACGGTCTTATCGCCAAATGTGACCCGTTGAACGGCGCCGCGCATGGTCTTGTTGGCGACCGGAGACCACGAAGCACTCCTCGGCACGCTGTAGCTTCTGTCAATCTCGACTTCAACGGCAGTTCCGACCTGCTCGTGAAGCTCAAAGATCTCCTTCGGGTTGTCGTACAGGCGCGTGCGGATGTCCTCAACAGTCAACTTCCCCTCCACGACGGAAGTGAGGAGCAAGGGCAACGCATCGGCGATACCAACTGCAGGGTCGACTGGGGCCGGCTGATCCTTCTTAGACTCGATGAAATGGGCAAGTTGGTAAGGTATGCTGCCAATCGAGAAGACATCAATTGCCTCGAGATGCTCCCAGAGTGCCTCTTGGTCACTGGGCTCGGGAAGGAATTTGCAGTCGGGATAGTCGTTCTGCGACAGGTACAGAGAATGGATGGAGACATCGCAGGTTACGCTCAGACCCTTCTTCTTGCTGAGGGAAATCAGACGGATGTCCTCCTTCGTGGTGACACTCGTGACGTGGATCCTCCTGTTGTGGAGGCTCGCGAGCAGCAGGATCGAGGCGAGGTCGGTGGTCTTCGCATCCGTCACCAGGGGTTTGTGTGCAGGCCAATAATCAAAATGAGCAGTGACCGCCGCGACCTTGCTGATGTTGTCCGACAAGTGGTTGAAGGGGATGAACAGCGACCCGACTTCACCCGTAACATGGCTAATCTGGTCTGCGTTGTCAGAGGTCGCCGAGATGGAGAAGTTGTAGTCACAGTATCCCCCTCGCTTGCTGTTCTGCTGAGCGAGCTTGAGCGACCGGGTGTCCGTGATGGCACCGTCAGCACCCATGGGCATAATGCGAATCATGCTGAAGCCAGACGCAATGGAGGCCTTCGTGACTGCCTGGAGATCTTGGCTGCCCGGGGAGACGATGCCGGGAACAAAGGTAGCAATGTTGATCAAGCCAGGAAGGATGACTGTGCGGTGACTCGTCTGGAAGTCCCGGTTGCCCACATCCAGATCAAAATGGCTGGCGATGGCTTCGACAAGGATCTTGGCGTTCTTGACGTTCGTCACCAGGGGAATCTGGTAATCAACTGCCATACGCCGTGTCTGGTATCCCTTGCTCATGTAGTTGGCGGGTCGTCGATACCTGTTGTTCGAAGGCAGGTTGATGTAGAGGTTGATCATGTTCTTGGCAAGATGCTGCGTCAAGGAGAACTCCGATCTCTGAACATCCTCTTCGTTGCCGAGAACTTCCAGGAACTGAACGGGAATGCCGTGCTCTTGGAGGAAGTCGGCCGTACCCGCCGTGGCGAAGAGCTTGTAGCCAATCTTCTGTAACTTTTCGATTGAAGGCAGCATCTCCTTCTTGTCCTTGTACGAGCCGATAGAAAGCAAGATATTGCTCTTGGGGATCTTGAAACCCGTGGACATCAGCGCTTTGAGGTACGCCTCGTACTTGTCCCGGCCAAAGCAGGCCACCTCTCCGGTCGAGGCCATCTCGACACCAAGGACAGGGTCGGCACCGGACAAGCGGGAGAAACTGAATTGGGGAACCTTGACACCAACACAATCAGGCGAAATAGTGGTCGGTGGGTATTCCGTGAACGGCACGCCGGTGATGGCTTTGGTCGCCAATTCGATCAAATCAACGCCCATGACCTTGGAAACGAAGGGGAACGACCGCGAGGCTCGAACGTTGCATTCGATCACCTTGATGTCGTTGTCCTTCGCGATAAATTGGATGTTGAAGGGGCCAGTAACATTGAGTTTGGCGCCGATCTTCCTTGTCGCCTCTTCAATTCGCTTGATAGTCGTCGGCTCCAAGTCTTGGGGTGGCAGGATGAGCGTGGCGTCGCCAGAGTGGACACCAGCATTCTCGACATGCTCTGAGATGAAGTGTCCAATGACGGTTCCGTCTTTAGCAACCGCGTCCATTTCAATCTCCTTGGCGTTCTCGATGTACTTGGTGATGACGACAGGGTGATCACGCGAGACGTCGGCGGCTTGCTGGAGATAGGACTCCAGATCCGCTTCGGAGTAAACGGTGTTCATGGCCGCACCAGAAAGGACATACGAAGGCCGGACCAGTACCGGGTATGAGACCTTTTGGCAGAAGGCCCTAGCCTCCTCGAAGCTCGTCAGTTCTTTCCAGGTGGGTTGGTCAACACCGATCTCATCCAGCATACGAGAGAACTTGTAGCGGTTTTCGGCTCGGTCGATCATTTCAGGCGATGTTCCGAGAACCTTGACACCCGCACGGAGGAGGGGAAGAGCAATGTTATTGGGGGTTTGTCCACCCATAGCTCCCAAAACACCGCTCGAGCCTTCCATCTGATAGATATCCAGCACGGTCTCCAAGTTGATATTCTCGAAGTAGAGTCGATCAGCTTCATCATAATCGGTAGACTGGCACAAGTAGTCAGTAAACGTTTGCTTCAGCCCCATATCCCCGGAAGAGATATTGGGTCATCCCTGTACGTACCACTGTCTCGGGGTTGTAGCTTTAAGGAGGGGAGAATAAGTCAGCATTGCTTTTGCTCAAGTAGTGGTCAAAGGTCAGGAGCGATGCGAGGATTGATTGCTTACTTGACCATGACAGTCTTGAAACCGGATTCACGAAGAGTGCGAATGGCTCGCACGGAGCACCAGTCGAATTCCACGGAAGAACCGATGCGGTAGACGCCAGATCCAAGGACCATAACACCGTGGTCGTTGAAGTGGATGTCATGCGCCGAAGCATTGTACGTGAGGTAAAGGTAATTGGTGTACGCAGGGAATTCTGCCGCGACGGTGTCGATCTGCTTCACGAACGGCATAATTCCAGCTTCGCGTCTCATGCGGCGGACTGCAAGCTCGTTGGAGTCCCAGAATTTGGCCAGCTGGCGATCACTGAAACCCAGTCGCTTGCCTTGCAGCAGAAGGTCAGGGCGCTGGGAAATCTGGCCGGTGTTGTACTGGGACATCATCTTGCTGAAGTTGCTCAAACCCTTGAGTCGATACAAGAACCACTTATCAATGTTGGTAAGTTCCCAGATACGGTCCACGGTGTATCCAGCCTGCATGGCGTTCGCGATAGCGAAAAGCCGTTGGTCGGATGGCGTTTGCAGCTCGTCATCGACCGACATGAGAGCCTCAGTCTCATTGAAGCCAAGGTTATGGAAGTCAATGGATCGGATGGCCTTCTGAATAGCCTCTTCGAAAGTCCTTCCGATACTCATCACCTCGCCAACGCTCTTCATCGAAGAACCGAGCTGGGTCGAGACTCTGGTGAACTTCTTCAGGTCCCACCGGGGCATCTTGACCACAACGTAATCCAGCGAGGGCTCGAAGCAGGCACACGTGACCTTGGTCACCGTATTCTTGATCTCCTTCAAAGGGATATTCAAGCCCAGCTTGGCAGCAATGAACGCAAGTGGATAGCCAGTGGCCTTGGAAGCCAGCGCGGACGAACGCGACAGACGCGCGTTCACTTCGATAATGCAGTATTCTTTGGAGAACGGGTTAAGAGCGTACTGAATGTTGCACTCGCCAACCACTCCGAGGTGCCGGATAACGTTCACGGCTGTCGTCCGCAGCATGTTGTAATCCTCGTCCGACAATGTCTGTGATGGAGCCACGACGATGGAGTCGCCCGTGTGAATGCCCAGGGGGTCGAAGTTCTCCATATTACAGACCGTGATACAGTTGTCTTGGGCATCTCGGACAACTTCGTATTCGATCTCTTTCCAACCTTTCATACTTCGCTCAATGAGGACCTGGGGACTCGCCGCCAGAGCCTTGTTGCAGAGATCGAGCAACTCGTCCTCGTTGTTGGCGAATCCACTGCCAAGGCCACCCAGCGCATACGCAGCCCGGACAATCACCGGGAAACCGATGTCTTTGACCACACGCATCGCCTCGTCGACACTGCTGGCAGAGGCGGACTTCGCACATTTCTCACCAATGGAATCCATGCTGCGGGCAAAGAGTTCTCTGTCCTCGGTCGTGATGATGGTGTCAATGGGAGTACCAAGGACCTTCACACCAAGCTCTTCGAATTCGTCCTTCAGCTGAATTCCAACCTGCAGCGCAGTCTGCCCGCCGAAGGTGACGTAGATAGCATCTGGACGCTCATGTACGATAACCTTGCGCACGAACTCGGCCGTGACAGGGAGGAAATACACCTTGTCAGCCAAACCCTTCGAAGTCTGGATCGTCGCAATGTTCGGGTTGATCAAAACAGTGTAGATGCCTTCCTCTTTCAAAGCCTTGATGGCTTGGCTACCAGAGTAGTCAAACTCGCCAGCCTGACCAATGCTCAGACCTCCACTGCCAAGGACTAGGATTTTCTTGACGCTGACACGGGGATGCAGAGCCTCGTTCTCCTCCACTGTTCCGCCGGGAAAGCTGACGGGGGCATTGAGGAGTTTTGGGTCCTGCGCGCAGTTGACGATGGTGCTGATGAAGACGTCGAAAAGATACTCAGTATCCCGCGGCCCAGGTGCGCTCTCCGGGTGGAACTGCACACTGAAATACGGCTTGCTGGCGTGCATGATACCTTCGTTGCTACCATCATTGGCATTGACGAAAAGCTCTTGCCAGTCAGATGGCAAGCTCTTTGCGTCGACTGCATAACCATGGTTTTGCGAGGTGATATGACATTTGCCGGTAACCATGCTGGTACAAGGGATGTTGGCTCCACGGTTACCGAACTTCATCTTTTCGGTTTTGGCCCCAGCAGCTTGGGCTAGGAGCTGGTGTCCAAGACAGATACCAAAGACTGGTGTGCGGTTGACCTTCATGGCCTCGGATATATGGCGGATAGGCTCGCGCATGACCGCAGGGTCGCCAGGGCCATTCGAAATGAAAAGACCATCGTATTCCTCGCCGGCGCCTTTGGAGAAGTCGTGATCCCAAGGACATACAAGCACCTCAATGCCTCGTTTCAAGAAGCACCGAAGTTGGTTGTTTTTCATTCCTACGTCGAGGCAGAGGACTCGCAAAGGGCGCCCTGAGGGGTGCTTCAGAGTTGATTCGGGTGCGGGTTTGTAGAGTTTAGGCTCCTTGATCGAAACTGGAAGGTAATCAGCCTAGGAATCGCGGACGCACATGAAAGCCGGCTTACCCTCAGCAACGAGATTCTTGGTGTTAGGATTCACCCAATCCACAGACTCGAAGTAGGGCTTCCAGTCCTTCTTGATGACCTGGCTTGTATTGGTGCCATTGACGCCATTCGACTCGCCATTGGTTAGTTCCGGCTTTTGCAGCAGAATCCTACCCAACATGCTTCCCTCTTGCCTTATGCGCTCGGTCAAATTTCTTGTATCGACACCATAGATGGCGGGGACACCCTGCTCTTTGAGCCATGTTCCCAAAGACGAAGTTGCCAGGAAATGAGAGTAGTCCTCTCCGGCATATGACGACACCACGAGACCGGCTATGTGTATCTCGGAAGACTCGAAATGGGCGGGGCGGTCGCGGAGGAGCTCGTCCATGGTCTCCCTCGAGGGCACGCCATAGTTACCGACCAGGGGAAAGGTGACGACGAGAATCTGGCCGCGGTAGGAGGGATCGGTGATAGACTCCGGGTAGCCGACCATGCCCGTCTGGAAAACGAGCTCGCCAGATATGCTCTTCTTGGCACCAAAGCTGTAGCCCTGGTAGGAAGAGGAATCCTCGAGGTCGAGGCACATCAGTTCCTCATCCTGGGACTCGAGGATCCGCGCAGCGGCGGGCGGGTAGTTGGCTACTTCCATATTGGATCTGCTTCGCAGCACTCAAGGGCGCCTGGGATCCGGCTTGACAGTCGAGTCGGCCAGAACGAACGAAGTGGTCGACCAGGTTAAGGGTGTGTGTCAGAAGGAGAGGGGGGGCAGATGGGAAGCTCAAGAGGGCGGCTCTGGACGCTGCAAAGCCTAGACAGCTAGCTCAATTGATCATGCCGGCCGTGGGCTCGGGGGCTTGCTGCTCCTCTCGAGAGGTTCAGGTCGAACAGGAAAGCAAAAAAGCCTAGTTCTATACTCGAGAGGTGAACAGAAAAATTTCCCAAGAGCAAAGGAATTTTTTCAATGGTGCAGCTAAGACGGTCAAGTAGTTCTGCAAGCCGCCCTCCGGTCTGGATCCGTTGCGGGGCCGGATGGGCTCGCCGTCTCGCTTGTGGACGAATGGCGGCCTGCAGTGACGTACCAAACCTTAAGCAACAGCCTATCAGCATTGCCCATCGCTCGTCAATAGCCCATTTGAAGGGTCCAGGCCTGCAGCCCCGTGGGCCTGGCAGAACCCCGATTCCCCTGACTTTTGGTGTACAGGGCTAAACTTAAACAGATGAGCCTCAACAGTCCAGGATGAATACACACTCACTATCGTGCATTGTCTTGAGATTGACATGGTGCACAAGTCTATAAGAGCCAACTGTATAGTTCCTGACAGACGGTAGTTCACGGAAGAGAGTACCGGTATGGGGCCGATCTTAGATGCACCCTGACAACCTTCTACCTACCTAGGTACTTCCGAGTACCTACTCAGACGTCATGGGAACCCAGTGATCTTCGAAGCCACACTGCCGGTCCAGCTCTCTAGGCCTCAACACCAGGTACACTTCAGGACCACCGGACTCCTACTGAACCTGGCCGATGATCATCCGGGATATAATCCTAGTCACCGACTCCAGATCGTGGGCGACCAGCTGCAGCTTTCCCAGCATCTCCACCTCCGGCCTGGCGAGGCGCGCTTCGGCCGGGTGGGATCGAAAGTACAGCGCCTCGGTCTCCTGGGCCCTGCGCATCTCCGCCCACTTCGCCTTGGCTGCTTCCACGGTCGCACAGGCTTCCACCGCGAGCACGTAGTAGCCGGGCAGGTCGCGATCGCCCGTCTCATAGTACAGATGCGTCGACGCGTTGGGCTCGGAGATGTCGTCGGCCTCGAACTTCAGGGAAGGGACCGGTGTACGTGAGTTGATGTACGACGGGAACTGCTCTCTAGGCTGTGTTGCCGGGTAAGTGATAGGAGCATAGCGACCCGTCATGGCGAGTAACTTAGTTGCTTTGGTAGAGTAAGTCGACCACTGCGTTGCATGTCCGGACAAGTAGGCTTACCTGAAAGTGCGGCTTAGAAGAGTTATGAATGGTAGTGATTCAGACGCAAGCAAGTCTGACGGGACTAGGTTGGCAGGCCTTTGGCAACTCGAGGATGCGGGTGCTTGAAGACGTGAAGACAGTCTGCAGGAAGTCCAGAGAGGTAGTCTGATTTATAGGAATATCCAGAGCAGCACTAAAGCCCAGGCCTCTCGCTGATGGAGGTGGAAGGTCGAAGGTCTGATGTTGGAGTCGCGATACCTGCCCTTAGACACACGGCGACGAGAAGTCGGTCAAGATAAAGGACGGCTACCATCTTGTGTGCAACAGAGCGAGACACCGGTCGCAAATAGAGGCCTGAAGCAGCCCTAGCAACAAAGCCATCGAGTATATGCGATGCATACGAAGGCCTGAAATGAGTCAGGAGTCGTGCGGATACCGTAAGGGCAGTATGTACCTTAGTATGGAAGGCCTTGTGTAATCGCCATCCAGGGCAATACGCCATAGAGGCTCACCTATCCGTTTTCTTGCAACATCAGCCTGCCGTCGCAGGATGCCTATCCCGCCCTTCTTGGATATCAAGAACTGGGTGAAAAGGTTGGGAGAAACATGGTTCTACTGCCGGGAGTCTAGCCGGGAGATTCAAGGCATGGCCTCCTTATCGATAGAGAGGGTTTGGGACTGCCACCACAACGCCGCTGACGACGCTGTACTCTTGCAGAGAAATATACTGGATCACCTTCGCTGCTGACACCACATTGGCAATCTCGTGTTTTATTATTACAATAATCATACATGCCGAGCTCGCTCCAGACCAGCGCTTCTTTTCTACCTATTCCCGGCCGGACCCGTACTCCCCCTGTACAGAACGAAGAAGAACCTCCCCCATCAGACCTCCGCACGCCTATACCTCGCGACGGCTGACGCGGACATTGATGCCGGTCTGCTTGCAGAACCACAGGTTCCTGGTAGTCCAGTTCTTCTGGGGTTCGGCGAGCTCGAAGCGGAACTCGCGCAGGACCTCGGGGACCATCTTGTGGATCTCGGCGATGGAGATGTTCTTGCCGATGCAGGTGCGGGTGCCGGCGCCGAAGTGCAGCATGGCGCGGTCCATGCGGGCGGTGTCGCCCTCGAGCCAGCGCTGCGGCCGGAAGACGTCGGCGTCCTCCCCGAACACCCCGCGGTCGTAGTGCACCACCGCCGGGTTCATGCCCACCCGGTACCCCGCCGGCACGAAGGTCCCGCACAGCATCATCCCCTCGGCCGGCGCGTGCCGCGCCATCGTCAGCTGCACGCCCGGGTGCGTCCGCAGCGCCTCCTTCACGCACGCACACACCAGCGGCAGCTGGATCGCCTCCGAATACTTCACCGGCGAGCTGAGCCGCCCCGCCGCCGTGGCCGCGTCGATCTCCGCCTGCACCTCCGCGTACAGCGCCGGGTTCTTCGTCAGGTTGTAGAAGACGCCGCGGAAGCCGATGGCCGTCGTGTCGGAGCCGGCGAAGCTGTGAGTGGTGATGTTGTGGTTAGTCGTGTCCCATCAAGCTCACGAGCAACTATGGGGAGCGACGACTTACATGGCGACAAAGGCCTCCTGCTCGATCTCGCCCATGTTGAAGTCGACCTTGAAGCCCTTCTCGACGTGGATGCCGTACAGCTGCTCGAGCAGGTCGGTGCGGGTCTCCTCGCCGTCGGCCTTCTGACCCTGGTCGAATCGCTTGCGCACGACGGACCGCGCCGCGTCGCCGATGTTGTCGATCGCCTTCAGCGCCTTCAGCGAGCCCGGCACGGCGATCGCCGAGCCCAGAATCAGCGGCCGCAGGTAGCTCGGTCCGACCGACGTCACGCACAGGAACGGCATCAGCAGGTCCAGCGACTGGATCCACTCCCCGTGATCCTCGGCCCGCTCCAGGAAGCCGAACGCCGACCCGAAGTATAGCTCGCCGATCACGTCGAAGGCATACCTGAAGAAGGGGCACGGTCAGCAACATCCGTCCGCCTCGGAGAACTTGGAGATAATGGGAATATTTATATACGCACATTTGGAGCCAGTGGCCCAGGTCCATCTCCTTCTTTGCGTCGGCGAATTCGCCCAGACGCTGCTTGAACAGTTCCGTGCACTTGTCGATGTATTTCTCGGACTTGAGCACATTGGCGAGCGTGTACACTCCGTTCACGATCCTGCGCCGCTCACCGTGCTTCTTGTCGTTCGTCTCGGTGAAGGCATCGCGGTGCTTGCTGAAGTTGTGGCCGTTCCACGGCAGGTAGAAGTCGGTCTTGTTCAGCGCGCCTGTGGTTCGGTAGATGGTCTTGATCGCGTCCGGCTCGGCGCAAGCCAACTCGTTCGGGGCGATTCTGATCAGCGGTCCGAATTTCGCATGGAGCTGTCGCTGTGTTTTTTCCACTGGGTTTCACCGTTAGTAAGAAAGAGTCTTTCGTGGAAGCGCAATGGGGGGTTGAAGATCAGGTATCGACGTACTGTCACCCCTGGTAATCTGGTACATATACCAGGTCCGACTCACGGAAGCCAGCCATGGCCCCGGCACCTTGCTGAGGGGGTGGAAGTTTCTCGCGTACACGATCCAGCCGACCACATAGGCAGCCAGTGCGACCAGCGCAGCGGCAAGAGACGGAAGCGATAAGATGGCACCCATTTTGGACTTGTCCGACGTGAAAGATGGCTTGTCGGTGAGCGAAAGTGTCGTGTCGCAGTTGGAGTAGAGTATGCGATGCCACCGCGCAACGATACGGCCCTTACATGGCAATATAAGTGATAGGCAAAGGTGCCCCTTATCGGCAGATTCGAAATACCCCGAGGTGACAATCAAACAACCCACCTTTTGCGGCAAGGAGCTCTCATGCGTGCCTATGTGGTGGGTGGCCCGATGTCGAGGTTTGGCAGCCTCAGCACCCCATTCCCCATCCCAACTGGTATAACTTACGAGCCCGGTATAAGTCTAGGCAAGACCCTCTCATTTGACCCGAACCACGGTCAAGGCAGGGACTTTTGAGCAAGCAGAAGGAGTCAATCTCGTAGGGTCACTGGGCTGAGTGGACTGATATCCAGTCTCCAGTTGGCTGCCAGCACACTTCTTGCCTTCCGACACCATTTCTGCCTTGTTGCTTGAGTTGAATTCAAGTGTTTTGCCGTGAGGGAAACTTTCCCCCAACTGAGGGGCATGCAAATGGCCCTCGGTTCGGAGACTCGGTCGTCGCCGCTGCAAGCCTTTGCGAGGTCCGTCTGGAGGTGCGCTAAGTAAAGTGGCGGTTGGACGTCCACATTCCAGGTCGACTCCGGATCAGCAGCGACCACAGATCAGGTGTCAGTGGGGGTTTGGGGGACAATGGGGCAGCTTTCTGCTGGAGATCAATATTTTTAGACCCCAATATGGAGCTCGGCAGGTCCAGTCTGCCTTGTCTGCGAGTACCTACTCCATATCCCAGAGAGTCGCCCTGGTCGCCCCTTCCGCCCACCTGCCCGTGTGAAAGTCCGTATCGAATCTGCAAGTCTTCTTCAGGGAGAATCCCGTCAAGGACAAGCAAGGGAGGTCATTCACCGGCGGACGGTAAGGTTGAATAGACGGGAGTCAGTGGCCCTTCTCGTCCCTGCCCTATATACACGAGTCGAGATCCATATCACTTTCACCGTCAATCCATTACCGTGCTGTGCCACACCGGATTTTCCTTCCTCGAGGCTTGCAAGGCTCTGACGAGGAGCAGATTTTGATCGAGTATTCCTCTGCCAAGTCCGATAAAGACCTGCACGATGCAGGGGCCCGGCCAATGGGTACTGGGTACTTTGCCTTATCAATAGGCACTTTTGTCACTTGGCTCTTGCGGAGTGCGATCGTGGGAGGCACTCGGACCCTGAGCTGTACCTGGGACGGACCGAACCTGGAAATCACCCAGGTGGAGAGGCGCACGTCTTCTATTTGTATTAGGTACCTTAAGGACAAGGCAAGTGCTAAGCGAGAGCACGACAACTCCACCCCCCGTCCTCGGCTACCGACTATACGGAATTCCGCAGAGGCTTCAAAGCTGACGTTTCAACTTACGACCGACCAATGCGATCGGATCGTCTGATGGGATGGACATCGGAGATGGCGTCCTTTGCCATCTGGAGTCACCCCTTGCCGGTCTTCGCGAGGGCCCGTCGACCCGGCACTCGGGTAGAATGCCGACACGCTAAGATCAGTACGGCACAGCTTCCTGTCAACTGCCTTTTGCAGCCTAGATCTGTCTCTCATAATCACCTGGCAGACCACAGCATACACTCTCGTCAACAGGAGTATTGCACGAAACCTCTTACCAGTGCGAGGATGGACGTCACGTTTTCTACCAGTTACGACTGCATTCCCGACAGCTTGGTAGAATGTACGTAAGTACTTTAGGTATCCGATGCAGTGCCGAAGACGACTGTGGAGTTTTGCAGTTCCTGGGGAAAGATGATCTTCATCTCATCAGCCTCACTGCAACTGCCGTTCTTCTGTTACTGTACCGCCCTCACTTGCGCCTACCCTCGGCCATGCAACGACGGTGTATTTTTGTATTATCGGCACGCTACCCGAGCTCGGGTGACGCCCTCCACACCTCATCAGGGTTGCGCCCCGTTTGACGTTGCCAGTCCGAAGTGCCCACGGGGAGCCGCCGCTCTACATCCGGCCCAATCCAGACACCAGGCAACAGGGTAAGGCAGGGTAGGGGGTCCGTGGTGGAATTCCCGGCACCTTGGCCCTTGGACAGAGCGTCTTGGAGGTAATTTGTCCCATCCTCGAAGCGACTCAGTTCCACTTCCACGCCGCACGCCAACTTCGAATTTCGACGTCCGGCGCCGACATGTAAAGTGGAGTTGAAAGAGCTCGAATGCGTTAGTGACGGACACAAGAGCGTACGACGCTGCCATCCCTCTCATGAACAATTTTCCCGTCATGTTTCAGATGCAAGTGCGTCCCGAAAAGGACGACGGCACGGCTCTGCACGGCGACATACTCGTTCACTAGGAAAAGGCCAAGCAAGCTACTTCGCTACCATACTATGTAACAACACGCTCGGAGTCTGCCTTGCAGCCTTGGATCTACGTCCCAGCGGCCACCACGCGAAGCGGCATACGGCGATGGACCATCCTTTCGGTCGGAACGTGGGGGACCTTCGATTGCCCACAAGGTCTTGTACCTGCAGGCTATGCCACGCTCACCGGGGTTGATCGGCCCCTATCCCGAGGCTCGCCCCTTCGGACCCCCATGAATCCTCCCGGGCCTCGTACTCTAGCTTATCGTACTCTGCTCGTACCAGAACCCCTCAAGCACTGGACCACTCATCTGAAGGATGAGAATCTCATTGTGGTGATTCTGCCCTGGCTGATGGATGATACCACTGACCAGGCAGAGTGGCATTGGAAGATTTTCCACTTGGTCTCGATCCGACGATCATGTCCGTCAGAGCATACCGATCCTATAGCCCCGTTCAAGAGCCTACAGTATGAGACTGAGCCTGGAACTCGGCGGGGGCAGATTGGAACCTGCGGCAGGGTAGCCGTTCTAAAAGAGTTCTCACCCGCGCAACCCTTGTCGATGAGCCAAATCCTAGAAGAGTCAAGAACACCTCCTATTTGCCACCTTTTACGATGTGCTCGAGGATCTTTAACTAGTGCTGACAAGCCATCTCACCTTACATCTCTCCAATCTGTCTTTGGGTTTTGCGTCACGTCCGGTTCCTTTTTTTTTCGACCGCAAGCAGCCAACCAAGCTTTCAGGAGGGACAATGAGGCCGGTAGCGTTCTTCGCCGCGGCGGCAAGCCTCTTCGCCCTGAGCGCGGCCCAGGCCATGCCGGATTGCGCGGTATGTGAGAGTCCAAGATCACCTTCTCCTGGAATTCTTCTCTCCGAGGCGAGCAAGACTGACACCGAATCCTCCAGGCAAAATGCTTAGCAACGTATCTCCCCGCCTCCGGCTGCAATGCCACGGACACGAACTGTATATGCGCCAACGAAGCTCTTATGGGCGCGGTGGAAACATGCACGCTAGGGAATTGCACGATCATTGAGGCTCTGGGTAGGTTCGACAGGTGCACATCAAGATCGCCATCATTACTGACGATAGCGCTTGGCAGCCGCCCAGAACGCAACGCAAACACTATGCGGAGCCGAAGTCCGCGATATCACCAGCATCACTCCTATCGTCTCCGCAACATCTGGTTTACTGGCTATCATCTTCACTGTGCTTCGGCTCTGGGACAGTTATAGTGTTGGCTTCAGTTGGGCAGATGGATTCGCTTTAGCCGCTCTGATCTTTTCCCTGCCCATGGGCATCCTCGAGTTCTTCAGTAAGTACACTCCCATTCTGCCACCGAATTGCCTAACAGTTCTTTAGTGTCTGCGGATGGCTTTGGGAAAGATATCTGGACCCTGACGCCTGTTCGTATCACACGGATCGTGAAGGTGAATATTCATGCCGCTGATGTGGGCTGCTACCCTGCTTCAACACCGGGCTAACGGAGAACAGTTTACCTGGCTGACCGAGCTGTTCTACTTTATTGCGGTCGGTCTCACGAAGCTTTCGATCTTGATGTTCTACCTGCGCATCTTCCCGGCAAAGGAGTTTCGAAACTACGTTCTCGTTACCTCGGGTTTTGTCGCCGCCGAAACCATCGCCTTTACCCTGGCGACCATCTTCCATTGCACGCCGTTCGAATACGGGTGGACCAGCTGGACAGGAGAGACCACTGGCACTTGCTTCAACTTCAACGCCTTTGCTTGGGCACACGCTATCATTAACATCGTCGCCGACGCATGGGTGATGTTCATGCCGATTCCACAGCTTCTCAAACTGCAACTCGGGACTAGGCGAAAGGTCCACTTGATCCTCATGTTCTGTGTGGGTATCTTGTAAGTTGTCCACGGCTACCGTGTTGCAAGCCGTGTACTGATTAGCGCCAGTATCACCATTGTCAGTATCGTGCGCCTGGCTTCCCTGCTTCAGTTCGCCAACACAAGCAACGCTACCTGTAAGTGACGCCCCGAGTGCAAACGTCGAATGGCCATTCACTAACATTAGACCAGACGACAACGTACCCACGGCATACTGGAGCGTGCTGGAATGCTACGTCAGTGTTATCTGCTGCTGCTTGCCCGCGGCGCGCTCGATCCTTCGCCGCGCTGTGCCAAGTTGCTTCGGATCGACGAACGACTCGCAATCGAGGCAATACGACGCGTCCGGCTACCAAATATCCGGGAAGCCCAGCGCGATCAAGAAGAGCGTCACCAACACGGTTACGTTCACCTCGCGCGAGAACGAGAACGGGTCGGACATTGTTGAGCTGGTGGACAAGCAACAGCCACAGCAGCACACTAGCAATGGGTGGTAACGAGCTTGGTGTATGCGACGCACGAGGTGCCAGGTGGTTGCGGACCGAGATGTAAGATAACGATTGAAATATCATGAGACTGGAACGGATAAACCGCGATCAATACCCAAGATATGGTGAAGAAAGACCAGCTTAATAAAGCACGGACTTCAGGATAAGCGCAAGGTTCCCCACGCAAACTCTTCTCCGTCGTGCCGTGGTTTCTAGCATGTCAGGCACGAGGGAACGCGCATATACTCCGGTCGGGCATGAAGACGGTGAGCTGGTGAGCTGGCAGATATGGATCGTTCGTCACGGAAAAGGGGAGAAGGAGGGGAAGGGAAGAAGACGGTATGCATCTATCCGAGTTCCACTCCGCATTCAGGTTACGTGCTTACCTGATAAAGGCATTTCTCGGTTACACCCGCTTGGAGACGGTTCTGATCCGTGCATGTACCCGACGCGTCTAAGCGGCCAGCACCTACCAGGCGTCCACAAACGGTCAGGAATAGTAGTACAGCAAACTGTAAGCTCGACAATTCCAATATAGGGGGGAGAATCGCCTTTGGTTGAGTATAGGACGATATAGGAACACGCGATGGCGGATCAGGAATGCGCGCCAACACGCCCTCCCCACGGCGACTTGCGGAGGGCCGGATTCGGACGACAGTTGGCATTAGGTAATCGATGAATCGGGGTCGCTCCAGTATTTTCGATTTTCGACAACAGCGCGAGTCGAGACCGCCACTTCCATCGAGAATAATCCATTTCTTCGTCCCGTCTCTTATTATTTTTTCCTCTCTATATCTACCTGCTCACCCCTCATGCCACGAACGAGCGGATAGTCTGGTCAGGTTGTCAGTCGGAGGACAGTGAATCGTCGACGATCTCTTCACAGTTTTTTCCAGAGCAAAGCAAGGGAGTCAGCCGAGCAGTGGAAGAGGGTTAGGCCTATCGCCGATGACCCTCGCTCGCAACCATGCAGATGACAGCTGCCCGGTGAATCAAACTGTCCCGGCGGCGGACGCGCCCGTGTCCGCGCCGGAGCACTACTCTACGAACAACGAGAAAGCCGCGGGGGGTATCCACGACGCCAGTCGCGACCTCGGCGTCGCGGGCAACCACACCAACAACAGCCACCACCATGCCGCCGCTAGAGAGACGACGGACCCCGAGGCCGCCTACGATGACGAGGACGCGTTCCCGGAGGGCGGCCTAAGGGCGTGGTCGGTGGTGTTCGCGTCCTTCTGCTCCATGGTGTCCGTCTACGGCATCATCAACAGCGCGGCCGTGTTCGAGTCTTACTTCTCGACCCACCAGCTGCGCGGTTACTCGTCCTCCGCCATCGGCTGGATCTTCAGCACCTACCTGTTCATCGTCTTCTTCGCCGGCATCCAGGTCGGCCCCGTCTTCGACCGCCACGGCCCTCGCGTCCTCGTGGCGGTGGGGAGCCTGTTGGTCGTCGCCAGCCAGTTGCTGCTCGGCTTGTGTGAGGGTGAGTGTGATGGCCCCTGTTTTGTTTGCCCCCTTCCGCGTGTGCTTGGGGCATGGGACAGATGGGACGGAACTTGTGTATATGTATATTAGAGCTCGGGACCAGTGAAGTATGAGCAACGATGCAGATGCTAATACTCGTCGATTCACCAGAGTACTATCAGATCATCTTGACCTACTCCGTGCTCGGAGGCTTGGGCGGCGCCTTGCTCAACGTAAGTACACCTCCAACCCACGAACGCGTCTCCGGGAGCACGATTCTAATCATCAGCCGCACAGGTCCCGGCCTACGGGGTGATCGCGCACTTCTTCAAAGTGCGGCGCGGCCTCGCGACGGGGGTGGCGGCGACAGCCGGCTCCATCGGCGGAATTGTGTTCCCCTTGTACCTGCAGGCGGCGCTACCGCGGCTCGGGTTTGCGTGGAGCACGCGGATCATCGGCTTCATCCTGCTGTTCCTGTCGATGCTCTCGAACCTGCTGGTGCGCACGCGGCTGCCGCCATCGACGCGGCGCGCCAGCGTCTGGCCCGACTGGGCGCTGTTCCGCGACCTGCGCTTCAGCCTCTGCTGCGCCGGCGTCTGGTTCATGGAGTGGGGTATCTTCATCCCGCTGACCTTCATCGTGTCCTACGCCGCCGCCCACGGCGAGAAGGACGCGACCAACGCCTACTCCCTGCTGGCCATCCTCAACGCCGGCTCCTTTTTTGGGAGGTTCCTCCCCGGCTTCCTGGCCGACCGCTTCGGCCGCTTCAACGTGATCGTCGTCACCAACGGCCTCTGCGCCGTCACCATCCTCGCCTTCTGGCTGACCGCCGCCCAGGCCGGCAAGGCGCTGCTGATCGTCTTTGCGGTCACCTTCGGTTTCGCCAGCGGCAGCAACCTCGGCCTCTACCCCGTGTGCATCGGCCAGCTGTGCGATTCGCGCGACTACGGCCGCTTCTACTCGACTGCGCTCATGGTGGGCAGTTTCGGTACCCTCACAAGCGTGCCCATCGGTGGCGCCCTGCTTGAGGTCGGAGGGAGTGGAAATGAGAAGGATGGTTGGATGGCGCTCATCGTCTTCGCGGCGCTGTCGTATGTCATTGCTATGAGCTGCTTCTTGGGCGCTCGCGTCATGGCGGTGAGCTGGAGAGTGAAGGAGATATACTGAGATATACCGAGAACACGCAATGGTCGCGCTTGGTCCCTATATGTAGTGGATGAGAACCGCCAGGTCTATGAGATGTTCTGTTTGCCAGGAATTGAGCGGAATTGGATACACACAAGCTGTCGGCCGTTCACCACAGCTTTCTGTTGGATTGTGAGTTCGGGCTTCACAGTACCGCTAGCTTGGCCCCATGGCGCCTTGAAAAGCATTGAATCGGGACTCAAACCTCAGGCAGAATTGACAAAAGTGACCCGGAAAAAAAGGATTCGTTGTCGACCCTTTGTCTTATTCACCACAGTCCCGCCACCCATAATCATACGATCGGCGGTGGGGCCGAGAACTCGGAGAACTCGGATACCGTTTTTGAGGGGCCTTCGGAAATCTCAAGTTGTCCGGGCTAGGCTCTTAGTGAGACCAGCGCAAGCTACTAAACGTACTTAACGGAAACAGGCACCGAACACTTTCTGCTATACCAGCATCAACCGAGATTCACACCAAATAGGTAACTCTTCTGGAGCTACAATTACGAGGCCATCACTCAGCCCAACCAACCGTACGTACACCCGAAGAAGCGATCTTACCTCGTCTGCTCGACAATCGGTCATTCTCACAATGCCCGGTCTCTCCACCCCCCTGACCATCCAAGCCAGCGGAAGCATACTGAGCTCAGCCTTCCTATCCGGTGCGTTCCCCCCAACCCCCCCCCCAACCCCCAACCCTCCTGTCACCCCCCCTCTTCCACGAGCTGACACGACAGGCATCTCTGGCAGGCAGCATCAGCGCGCTCTCAATCTGCGCGATCCCGGCGATCCAGGCCAGCGGGGCGGGGGCGGACGGGCTGGCGCGCGCGTGGCGCGTGCAGTTCACGCGGGGCCTGCACATCCCGGCGACGGCGGCGGCCGCCGCCCTCAACTACCTCTACGTGGGGTGGCGGGCGGCGCGCGCCGGGCAGGAGTGGCGCGGCTTCGTCGCCGGCGGGCTGGCGAATCTGGCGTTGATGCCCTTCACGCTGCTGTTCATCCAGGGCGTCAATAGTGCGCTCTCGGCCTCCTTGGTCGACGGGAAGGCGTTGAGTCGCGAGGCGACGGGCGCGCTTGTGGCGAGGTGGGGTAGGTTGAATGTTGTGCGCATCTTTATGCCGTTGGCGGGCGCGGCGCTGGGGTTGTGGAATTTGCTTGTTTGAGAGGGTACCTAGGTTAGAGTCCTACGGGAACGGGTGTCTGGGAAGCTGAGGGGGGCATTTGCACTTCGGATGACTTGCAGGGCATTCCCCAGCTTTACGATATATCAAGTTAATAAACACTCTTGTATTGCTAAGGCAGTTCTCAATTGGCAACCATTCACTCTGTTACAGGTCTTACAACAGCCACTTACTGGATCTTGCTCATCACCAACCATGGCAACCGCTTTCCAGGGACAAGTTGAGTGTGGCGGCAGTCACGAACCCCCCTATCGATAAGGGCGCCATACCTTAAATCTCCTCGCTGGACTCTAGACAATACCTACTTAGAACCATTCTTCCCCAACCTCTTCACGAAGTTCTTGAGATACCAAGCAAGACGTGCTACTGAGCCTTGACAGTCCCCGCCTACCTAGAGATTAAGCGGAGACTTCGAGTCGCAATGATCTGGTCACGTTGTCGACTGACACGGCACTGGCAGCTGCCGAACCAGCAGTATCGCGATTATCCATCTCAGTGGCATCCTCGGTTGCTGGTACGCCGTGCTGGGCCCTGCGTCTTCGACCAAGCGTAAGCGGCCGCAAGTATTGAGCGACATTGCTGAGAGCTGGTGCTGGTTGATGGAACGCAGCCTGTATGTCTTCCAAGGAGCGCCCGCGGGTCTCTGGCATGCAGGCAGCTAGAACGGCGACGGTACCGAGGGCAAGCCCACCAAAGAGGAAGTAGGCGCCAAATGATGATGCCTCTAGCAGGATGGGCGCAAGGTACGCTACGAGCCAGTTCGTGAACTAATAATCGTCAGTGGTCTGCTGGAATGAACGTCCGACGGGGTGCAAATCGAGTCTGAAGAACATATACTCACGAAGCTCAACCCCTGAGCAACGCAGTTCGCAGCAGCCCGCGTGTGCCCAGGCTGGATCTCACTTGCGTAGATCTTGCCAACAACGCCCCAAGTGACGCAATAGGTGAGACCGAAGACGAACACCGCGACAATGACAAACCAACGAGCGATACCTCCAGCGTGAACAGCGCCAGCCGCATACAGAGACCCCATGAGGAACATGCACCCAGAAAGTAGGATCCCGCCACTGATGGCAGAGGTCCGCCGTCCCCATTTATCTGCCAACAGGAAAGCCGGGATGGAAACCACGAGCATCAGGATGGCGGAGACACCAGAAGCGAGGAACGAGGCGTTCGAAGACGACAGGCCTGCTTGCTCGAAGAGCACGGGGGCATACTACCGGGAGGCTCATCATCAGCACGCATTTTCTCTCACACACGCGCACACACACATACCCTAGTGGAAGACTCACATAGATAACGGCATCAATCCCCGACAACTGGACCATGCCAAGGATAAACAGCGCCAGGATCGTCCTAGCACGGTATCCCCTCCTGAACAGCAACAAGAAGCCCTGCCACGGCGACAGACCACTTCTCTGCTCCGCGTTCGGCGCCAGGCCATCACGTTCGACCTCGAGCAAATCGACCAGCTGCAACCTGCGTGCCGCCTCCAGCGCCTCCGTCCTTCTGCCCTGCAACAGGAGCCAACGAGGTGAATCCGGCAACCCCAGACACGCCGCCGCGAACACCGCAGCCAGCGCCCCCTGGACGAGATACGGCGCACGCCACGCCCAGTCACCCTCCGCCCTAACGCTGGCATAGCACGTGAAGTACCCGGCACAAATCCCCACGGTCGTCATGAACTGCGGCAGCGCCGCCAACGCGCCCCTCTGCCTCGCCGGCGCGATCTCGCAGACATACACGGCGATGTTACTCAGGAACACGCCCTCGCCCAACCCCGCCACCACGCGCCCGGCCACAAAGACCCCGAGCGCGGGGGCGGCGCCCTGCATCGCGGCCCCGAGCGCGAAGAGGACGGCGCCCGCGGCGATCACGCGCAGCCGCCCGAAGGCGTCGGCTAGGTGCCCCGCGAGCAGCGAGGGGGCCGCGCCCGCTAGCATGATCGCGCTGACGGTCAAGCCTAGGCGCGCGGCGGTGAGGGGCCCGAGGGAGGAACGGAACTGCGGCATGGAGGTTATGGCTCCAATGGCGCCGGTGTCGTAACCGTTTAGCAGACCGCCGAGAGAGACGGCGAGCGAGGCGAGGACGTAGGTTGGGGGCATGGTGAGAGACTGGGCACCGGGATGAAAGAGGGAGGCTCTGGGAATACGGTAGGTAACTAGGTAGGTAGGTGGTGGGGAGGACTCGCGAGGACAGAACGAATGTCCGTTCTGGCTTCCCTGCGCTTATGGGGATGGGAATGTCGATGGGAATTTGGTGAAGACGCAGTCTTCGTTTGAAGTTGCGCGTTGGACGCTATAGGTAAGCAAGTAACCATCTTAGCTCTCTTACACCCCTTGCAGGCCGATTCAGGAGCACCCCGCAGATGATGTGACGGCTCGGGTCGAACCCGGCTTGGGCTTGCTCCAAGTGCCGTCAATTCGTCTGATGACACTCAGGTAGGTCTCAATTGGGGTGTCATAAGCACTAGACGATGAAGAGCATCGTGATTGGCGATTACCTGCCTGCCTAAGACTCGCAGCTGCCATTGACGCTGCGGGTCCCTGCCATCAGGGGTTGGGTATCTTCATGGACGTTCTTGAGGGAGCTGTAGGCATGGTGATTGGAGGAGCCTGGGGTTTTCGTACGGGAATATTATACGGACGGGTGTCAAACTATGAAGGATCAAAGGATGGAATGCTCACCATGAGCCAAACGTCAGAAAGAAATGTAGAGTCCGATTTGGGTGCCCTCGCAGCCAAGCCGACAGCATGGCGTTATTCTGTCAAGTCAGGTACGCGATGCTTGCTATCATCGCGTTGGGCCAGGCTCAAGTTAGCCCACACTAAACCTCGCCAGGGCCATACCAAGATGAGAAGAGACGCATTTTCCGTGCATGTGACGATGGGACGGGAATTGCGTGCTCCCTCCCGGGACGAAACGTAGCTAAGGTTCTGCGCCACCAGCACCTCAGGCACCCACCCTTATGGAACGACTCATTGCAGAAAAGGGCAAAGATGGCATAAGACAGCTGCTATTGCATGAGCGTACATCATCCACAAGGGGAGGAGGCTTCAACAGGACAATGCTCATCTTAACTACCGCATGATCTCAGCTCCATAGCTTCAGCACTATAGCTGCGTGTAGGCGGCCTCCCCTTTTCCCCGCCCTGACCTTCTCACCCTACACCGTCACCTCACCCACCCCATCATCTCCCCCACCACCTCCTCACAAACGCGCCCGTCCCTCGGCCTCCCTCCGCTTCCTCTCCTCCTCCACCGAACTCTTCATCTTCTCCTTGTCGCTCGTATCCAGCGTGGCCTGGCCCTTCCGCTCCTCCTCGAACAGCTTCCTGCCGAGCATATCCGCCAGGTTCAGTACCCGGGTACTGACGGTAGCGCCGTCACGTCGGTTCTTGCCCTCTCGTCTGCTACTCGCGATACGCTCGATGAAGTCCCACAACCGACCCGTGGGCAGGAGGGCGCCACTCTGGGCATCCCGTGACGGTCGCCATTCCGGCGCCAAACGTAGACGCGGCGGCGTCTTCGAATCCCGCGGCTTGACAACGTAGATGATGCCTTCTTCTTGGAAGCGCTGGTATGAGTTCTTGAGCGTTTCTTTGTTGACGGCTTCGAAGTAGCTCAGATCGCCTTGGTGGTAGAGGGTTTTGCCGAGCTGGATGCAGTCAGTTGGATGTAAATCGATATAGAGACAGTGGGGCTTACCAACTGCGCAGTGTTCTGCGCTTTCGAGAATTCGATCCAGGTCTCTTCCTTCTCGTCAAGTGGAGGCGTGAGACCCATCAGGGAAATGGCGGATAGCCAGCTCGACTCGATGAACGGCCAAATCAGGAAGCAGTAGAAGTCGAAGTTTTCTCGGCCAGCGAGGCGCTCGGCATCCGCCAACCCGATACTGTATATCGTGCCGCGGTCGTCTCGCTTGAGGTCGATGATGTGGTCGTTCTCGAGACCAACGAGAGTCTTCTCCAAGTTCGTTTGGAGTCCTTCGCTTGGGAAGATGAACTCGCCACGGAAGAGTGACGACAGGAATAGGGTCTGGTCTCGTAATGCGGTGTAGGATATTTCCTGGTGTGCTGGTCCGCCACCTTGCTTGACGCGGGTGTACATGCTCGCACTGACAAGTGCCTCCGATATGAACAGGTGAATGGTCATGTTGCGGTAGAAGGAAAGTTGGAATCGGTCCACGGCGTAGTAGGTCGGCTCGGCCAAGCCCTCGATGACACCAACAAGGTCCCTCCCAAGAACCTCCAGGCCGCGTTCCACGATATCTTGCAGGGGCGCATTGCCGAAATGGGCGACTCGACCACCCTTGGCGCGAACCCGTGTTGTCAGCCATTCGACACGACGCATGAGCTCAGCCATGCCCACTCCTCGACCTCGGAGAGTCAGCAAGACCGTACCGATCAGAGCTGTCGGCATGACGACGGATACATCGTTGATGTCGGAAAGGACTTTGTAACCCATTGTTCGTAGGAGTTTCTGCTTGATAGCGGCATTTTCAGCTGTTCTAGCATCGAATTTGAGGGTTTCGGGTGATTTCGTGATTTTGGTCAGTTGGTCGTAGATGAAGCCCCGAAGGCTCCAAGGTTCGTGGAAACGGACATCCACCCTTCCTAACCGTAAAGACAAGACCGACGAGCCGTCGCTCAAGAAATCGGCCAGGTTCTCTTTCTTCTTTGGCACTCCCAGAAGTTCGGTGACATAGCCCTCCGTTTCGATGACCTTGTCGTACTGTGTACTGACGGGGCAGATGATGGCATCCTCGACTCGGCCGGACAGGAGACTGTCGAGGATGAAGCTGAGAATGCCGAATTTGGGGGAGAGGAGTTTTCCGGTCCGTGATCGACCGCCTTCTATGAAACATTCGAAATTATATCCTCCTTGCAGTAAGGTATCTATGTAAGACTGTACAAGTGTTGTATACAATGCGTCGTTGCCAAACGACCTCCGAATCCACATGGCACCTGGTACGTCAGCGATGACCGGCTTCGTCTGTTTTGGACATGGAACTCACCAGCATGCTGCAGGAAGCTTCCAACAACAGGGAAGTTGAGATTATCGCCCGCGACGACAACGGGGAGGGCGAGACCTAAACGATAGCAAATCAATTGCATGGAGACATAATCGACGTGCGACCGGTGTGAAGGTAGGAAGATGATGCTCTGTTTCTTCCTTTCGGCTTCCTCGGCGACTTTCCTCAACCGTAGGACCTCTTCACTAGAAACGTGAATCCCTATACAAGTCAACTCCACGAACGGTCCTAGGTCGAATGGGCGAGCAGCTCACCTTGGTGATATGCGCGAGTGAGCAGTTGCGTAACGAGATAGTAGGCACCACGGATGAACGTCTTGCTCTCGAACTTGCAAATCATGTCGTTTGTCATCTTCTCGGCGACCTCCTGAAGACCTGACTCGAGCGCCGAACGCCTCTGAGCCTTTTTTACCCCATAGTCTTTGTCGTCTTTCCTCAACCATCCCTCTTTTTCTTCTACCTCCAATCGCTTGGCGGCGAGCTGCGATATGCGATTTTGCAGTAAAGGAGTGGACACGACCGAGTTCTTCATCTGTTCGGAGAAGCCGGAGTAGAATATGGGTTGGCCGATGACATTGTCGTAGGCGCGCCAGCCCGTGCCGGAGACGTAGAGGGAGACTTCGCGAAGAAACCTGACAGGGGTGAATTGTCAGCGATTTGTTGGAATTGGATACAGCTTGATCGAACGATGGCATGGAGGACGAGCTAAGCGTACTGGAGCGGTTCGGAGCGAAAGCGTGCCATGTTATGCATGAGGGCTTCCTCCTGTTCGCCCTCATGGCGTCGTGTTTCGACATAAGACCTGGGTTGCAGAGTGATCTGGTCTCCCAGGATTTGTAGGTCGGGCGCAGAGTCGCGCATCGGATCTTCATCTTGGGCCATGGTGGTAAGGAGTCTCTATCGTCAACACGACACTCGCCACTCCTCCGAATCGTACTAGTCGGGACATGCGGCGACTATCACAGGGCAATCGATCTTCACGAGGGTGCAGGGCGGGAGGTGGAACAGTTAAGGATGAAAAGAGATGGAGGAAGACATTGCTATAGTAGAGAAGCTATGGAGAGCCCCCCTTCGGCGTGGAGAGAGGAAGGGTTCAAAGAGGAAGGCCGACAAGCGTGACAACGTGGTGATGAATCAGGTGGACAGGCGGGAAAGAATGCGCGACAGCGGACTGATAGGCCCTGGGACGATGTGGAGGCACGTCATCTGGGGTAAACCAACCGAGGTTTCGGGGCATGTGAAGGCAGTGAAGCCACCGCTGCCGGCACTGGGGAAAAGAGGGGACCCAAACTTTCTGCAGGTCCATCCATCATCCATCATTGCCCACCAGCTTTTCCTTCTCCAACAAGTCCAGGCTTCCAGGCCACAAATTCGAAGCCCAACGCAACGCAACTACGGGCTTTCGGTAGTCTCCTGATGCTTCCCAACCACTATCGAGGCACACAGATCGCCATGGCACCGAATAACGACAATGCGACCCTAACGCAAGCGCTACTCTCACGCGCCCACAGCCCCGACAGCACGAATCGTATCTACTCCGAGAAGATCCAGCATCGGCCATTGCTGCTCCGGCCGAGCTCCCCACCGCCGTTCAATGCCCGCGATGCTCGACGCAAGGCGCGCAAAGAGAAACAGCAGCGCGCTAAAGCCCTGAAACCCAAGCCCCTTTCCGCGCGCGAGCGACGACGGCTCGGCTTGTACGACATCCCCCGCGAAGGCCAGAAGTACGCCATCTTCGAGCCCTTGAATAAGCTGTGGATCGGCTACATGCACGAGATCCTCGGCAGCGAGGTCTATACTGGTGGGCAGGGCGCTGCCGCCAAGCTGAGCGCGGCGGATTTCCATGGCGCCTACGTCGAGGTCGCGAGGAGCGGCTGTCCCAGTCGTGTGGGCATACGGGGCATTGTCGTGAAGGACTCGCGCTTCACGTTCGAGGTCATCACGCAACAGAACAAGATCAAGATTGTGCCTAAGGAGGGCACGATATTCCGCTTTCACGTCCCGGCCCAGGATGATGCTACGGAAAGTCGCACGCCGTTCACGTTCGAGATCCACGGGGACCAGTTCCAGTATCGGTCTGCCGACCGTGCCAACAGGAAATTCAAGGGTCATTTCCTGAAGAATCTCTGAGTTGATCCCGACGAACTTATTGGATTCAACTACAACCTAGCGCACGTCGCAAACAATTTCTTAGTGGAAGCAGGAATGGCCACAATGCCGGAGACGACCAAGAACCCCGCCAGCAGCAATGCCTGATCCATATAGCGCTCGAGAGGTTGACTCTGCTCTCGGAATGCGCAGCTTCTGGTCGGGCACTGGCTTGGTACAGAGAGGCGACGGAAAATGCCAGGAGAAAAGCATATGACGATGCACCCAAAGAGAGAGTCTCAGTCGTCTCGCTTCAGGCTACTCGAGGTCTTCCATAGTGGCCTGTGGAAATCAATCCGGTCCGATGGGTAGCATAGGTATGTTAAGCTCGTCCGCGAGCGACCTGGATAAGCTAACCTGTGTACAAGTCAACTTGATAGATGCCTTGTCCCAGCCTACCAGACGGAACGCTTGAGCGGCAGTTCAGACCTATTTGAGGCGAAGTACCAGCACTGGGGTGTTCGAAAGACTTCCCTAGTATGGCTTTCTGTGCTGCGTTCCAAACTCGGCGTCGAGGTTGTCTCGGTGCTTTTGGCTATTGACATTTCGACACCGCTTCGAAGTGGTTGGTTGCTTCTGTGAAAGATTGGAATGCTGTGCGGCACGCCATTAAATTCTTTCCTGGTCAGGCACTTGGGTTAAAGAACTGGGTTCGAGATGAGGTCAGCTTTAAGGGAAGGAAGTTCTCATTGCCAGTGAATTGAAATGGCAATGCTGTGTGACTCGTCGCGAATATTACCAGCTGCAGACAATTACCGAGAAATTTCGGATGCCTCAGATAAGAGTTGCTTTCCACCTCTACTACAGGGTTATCACCACAAATGCAGCACAATTGCCTGTCCAAATCGCCTTACAGATAGACGAGACTCTATGCATACTGCTGCTGCTCCCTTGACAACCAAGCAAATGTGTTTGATTCAGTAATCCAAAAGCGACTCCAGGTCCCAAAAAAAGAGAACTGCCTGCCCTTCCGTGGGTTGCAGTGACATGGAAGTTGGGAGGACGGGAGTCAAAAAGTTACGCTGGCGGTACTGGGAATCGAACCCAGGTCTACACGGAACACTTGTGTTCTTACGACCACAACGTGTTGTACTAGCCACTATACTATACCACCGAATGAGGAAGGAGCCGGATAAAGTGTGGATCCCGATGGAAGTTTGCAGGTTCTGAATGAGTCTTATATCACGTAACAATAACTCTTCTCTTCCAGCAAACTTTGCGCGCCGTTCAGCGCTAGACCAACTACCTCTCATAACATTCTTCAAGATGACGGCAAGTTTTGAATCACTGTCATTATTTCATCGGACTTATCAAAGATGTCAAATGAGGACACATTTAGGTGTCTCCTATAGTGACTTGACCCCGTTTACCACCGGTCGATATCACGTCGATACAATCAACCAGTACCTAACTAAGTCTGGCGAGAACTCCGTGATTTTCCAAAGCTTCGAAAGCAACGACTGGGACATCTCTCATTCCCCTCCATGAGGAATAACCCAATCCCTCGCCTCAGCAATGCCGCGGCAGTCCAGCCGCATCAAGGACCACCTCCAAGGCCTTCAGCAGCTTTTCGTCTTCGAATCTGCGATAGTGGTCAGCTTACGCCCCGATCCCAAACACCCCATCGGACAGCCGTAACAAAGCTGGGGATATCATGGGCAGGGAACACCAAATACAACACCACAGCGGAAGGAAAACCCACAAACTCACCTCCTACCAACCAACTGCAACGACACCGGCGCGCCCTTGTACCCCTCAACGCCATGTTCCCGCCACAAGTCGTAGTTATACCTGTCCGCCTCGCCTCGGGGCTCGTAACCGTCCGGGTACTTCATGTTCTCGTCCCCCTCATCCCCAACGCGCTTCCCGCCGACAGGAAACACCACAGCCGGGTAGTCGAGCAGGTTCCACTGCGCCGTGTAGCCCCAGTACCTCGCGGTCTCGAGCTTCGGCGCGACGCCCGGTCCGGCGGGGGTCAGCAGCACATCGACCTCGCCGCCGTCGGGGTGAGCGGACGTCGCGTTCCAGTGCGCGGCGTAGCGGGTGCGGTACTCGTCGCGCGCGGCCACGGCGCGCCAGAGGCTGGCGACTGAGTGGTCGCGCACTGCTTCCGTCAGTCACTTCTAACCATGGTCCTTCAGGCTTCGAAGCGCGGATCCAAGATCGGATTCTTGCTTACCGTGCGGGTTCTGCCGCAGGATCCAGTCCGACAGCGGGAGCCACGGCTCGCCGCTCGCGTCGATCGCGGCGGCTTCCTCGGCGCCGCCGTCGGCGAAGTAGAGGCTTGACTTTGTGAGTTCACGTCACGTCAGTCTCGTCGTCTCTTGCGCGCAGAAGGCAGGCAGGCAGGCAGGCAGGCAGGCAGGCAGGCAGGTAGGTAGGTAGGTAGGTAGGTAGGTAGGTAGGTAGGTAGGTAAGCTGGGACGTGGGCAGGGACAGGACGTACGATGATCCCCCACGCGCGCGCATGTTCCAGGGGCACCCAATCGACGACGTCGACGTCGGCGCTAGCCTTCAATTTCTCCACGACCTCGCGCAGCGCGCAGGTGACGGGCGGATGCGGGAGGACGACGTCGTCGTGCCAGAGGACGGCGACCTTCAGCTTCTCCTTCTTCTTCTTCTTGTTCTCCCCCGTCTCCTCGCGCCAAGGCATGCGCACCAACGCGGGCTCGCGCCGCCACGGCTCGCCCGCCAGCACCGCTTTCACGCACATCCTGAGCCCTTCGACGCTGGTGCTCAGCGGGCCGATGGTGCCGAGGATGGCCTCCGCGCCCGCCATCGTCACCGCCCACCCCGTCACCGGCAGCCGCAGCGCCGTCGGCTTCAGCCCGAACACCCCGTTGTTGGCCGCCGGCGACCGGATCGAGCCCCCGATGTCCGTCCCGATGCCCAGGACCGAGCCCCGCAGGCCGAGGAGCGCGCCTTCGCCGCCGGAGGAGCCGCCGGCGGTCAGGGTTGTGTTGTGGGGGTTTGTGGTCGTGCTGGGGGTGTTAGTGAGGCACAGGTAGATTGTCGGATGTTCATCTCTGGGATTGCCTCCTCATCGAGACAGAACGGCGAGAGGACCCCCCGAAGCGGCAATACGTACCCGTAGATGTTGTTCGCCGTCTCCAGATGCATCAGCGTCTGCGGCTGCGTCGTGCGGACGTAGAACACGGCGCCCGCCTCCCAGAGGCATTGCACTGTCCGGTGTTAGCAAGACCTCACCGACGCCATGCCACCCCTCCTCTCTCTCCCCTGGCCTGGCGAATGAATCCCTTCCATCTTTTTCCCAGCCACCCCCCTCCCCCATCAACAAAACTTACAAATCAACGCATCCTCCTCCGCCACCCGCCCGACCCAGCTCACGAACCCAGCATTGAGATCCAGCCCCTTCATCGCGAGATGCTCCTTGACGCTCACGGGAACGCCATGCAGCGCCCCGACCGGCCGCCCCTCGGCCCGCAGCAACGCATCCAGCTCCGCGGCCCGCCGCAGCGCCCGCCCGCCCAGCAGCTCCGCCACGCAGTTCGCGAGGGTCTGCGCGAGGGCCGCGCGCCGCAGGAACGCGCGCGCCACCTCGACCGCCGTCCAGTGCGCGCTGGCCAGGCGCGCGGCCAGCGCCTCGGGCGCCGCCGAGGTGATGGCGAGCTCGGCGGGCGTGAGCGCGGTCGCCGGGACGGACGTCACGTCTCGCGGGAGGGGAGAGGGGAGGGGTGGTGGTGGCGGCGGCTGGATGGCCGCGAGCGTGGCGGCGCGGTGCCGTTGTCGGTCGCCGGCTACGGACTGCCAGGAGGCGCCGCTGGCGGTGGTTACGGTCGCCATTGTTAAGTTGGGTAGTAGGTAGCGATACTCAAGTTGGGGCAGGAATTCGGCAAGAAGACGATGCCGCTATCAATGTGTCTGTCTGTCTGTCTGTCTATCTGTCTGTCCTGATGAGGGCCGACTGACGTTTGCCTAAGTACCTAAGTAAGTAGGTACTTACTTACCTGGGTACATGCCATTGCCGCTGTTTGCTTTCCTAATATGATAGCCCACCCGCTCCCCCAGATACCTACCCTTGGTAAAGTACTTATCTCGGTGAGACCGCGGGGTGACCTACCTACGTAGATGGCTTGCTTGCCTTGCGATAGATCCCGAATCCCAATGAGACACAACAGGCTTGCCTTATCAGACCGGTGGGGGATCCTAGATAGCGAGATGCATGATTGCCGTCTTCGGAAAGCGGACGCGAATAAGATTCGCGCAGGCAGGCCGGGTAGTATGTTTGCTCTCCGGTGTTCCGTTCATTGGACGGAGAGGTTCCGAATCACGAGCTCGATAGATACCTAGTATGGGTTGGTGTTGCGGATGGCGTCACGAGAGAATTGAAGGAAAAGCTGGGTAAGTCGACCAATCACGCGATGCACTCGAAAAATTCAACACGACTTCGTGTCGTGAAATATCACCCCAGGTAAGACAAGACCTTGACTGGTGACGTTCTGTGCGAGGAAAAAAAAAGTTTGGATTTGAAGTTGTTGTTAGAGTTGAACTGCGAGTCTTCGATGAACTTGGAAGTTTTAGTTTTGAAGATATTGGAAGATATCATTCGACAGCCCACTAGGGCACCAATTTACTGTGCTAATTCTCTATATAAGGCCTTGCTGTCCAGTTTTCTACTCTGGCAGGAAATTTCTGCCGGTTACTGCGTGAGACAGCCGGTTGGTTGGCGTGGAGGAACGAAGAGTTCGTTCCTGGGGTGGCGGAGGTTTCTGCGGCTTCGTGGCTGAACGGGTTACGGTGCTCTCATGCGCCTCAAGACGACGACGGCCTGTCTCGTGCCACGCGCACCGGCAATATGAGAGATATGGTCTCCGTATCGTCTCAAAATCGAGCAGTCAAGAAGAGCTCGTGTTTCCTCGCATCCTTTGTGCGTAGCGATGCTTACCATCTCAACGGAAGCAGATCAGTTCTGAGAGAAGTTCACTAGATCGCCGTAGTTAGCACACCCACTACCCTCGAGGAAGGACCTCTAGCATCCCCAAGCCAGGGGGGAAAGCCCAAATAATAGATACTCACTGCTATAGCCACCCGTCTTCTCATCCTTCGTCATCTTGAAGTTATCCGTGCTCAAGCCAAAGGGGCTGAGAATGCCATTTCCGAGCTGTCATCACCACGTTAGTACCTCCCACCATCCATTCCATAGAAACATCAAAATCCGAACTCACATCCTTCAGCTTCCCCCACATCTGCGCCATCTCCTCCTCCTGGGCCGCCTTGGCGCGCGGTCCCAAACTCCTCAGCTGCGCGCGCACCGTCCTCGCGTCCGCCGGGCCCAGGTTGTCCATGGTTGCCAACAGTTTATAGTCCTCCTCGGCAGCGGAGAGGTTAGCCCAGCCGCCGAGCTCGGCGCGGGCGCGCGCGCGGCGCAGCAGGGCCTTGGCGCGGATGCGGGCGATGTCGTCGCGGCGGCGGCGGGCGTCGGATTCCGGCTGCGCGCTGTTCTGGGCGCCGGTGCTGACGATTTCCTCGTCGGCTTCCTCTTCTTCTACTTGCCCCTCGTCGGCCTCCTTCTCGGCGTCCTTCTCCTTCGTGCTGCCGAACTCGGCCTTCTCAACCCGTGCCAGCGCGTCCAGCGATGCCGTCGCGACGGTGATGGCGTCTTTGTACTGCGCCAGCTTCAGATGGCACGCGGCGATGTTGGATTTCAGCACCGCCAGCTCGTAGTCTAGGTAGTGCGGGCACAGGGCCGTCGCCTCCTCGTACCGCGTGATGGCGTTCTCGTATTTGGCGGCGGTGAAGAGGGCGTTGGCTTCGGCTTTCTTGTCGTTGGATTCTTTGACCAGGCTCTGTGGGATCGGGCGGAAGTGTCAGTCGGGCTCGCCTTGGGATGGTCTTGCGTGGGGGGACGGATTGTTTACATGCCGCTTCTTCCTCGGGTGGGAACCTCTCGGTGGTCTTCGTCTCCTCCGGCTCCTCCTGTCGGGTATTGGCTGGGTCCTTGCCCTTGTCTTCTGTTTTCGCAGGTTCCGTCATGGTGTCGGTTCAACGAGGCTGCTGGTGTATGATCAACCAAGGATTCGAGTGAGGCGGCTCAGTTGGCGATGTGGAATCTACCTTACGATAAGGCGGAAAGCTGATGGATCAGCGGCGATGTCGTGGGCACGCGGGGCGCTGGGCCCCTCATCTGAACCCTGGTCTTTGCCCGAACAGCAGGTAGGGACCCCTCCGCCCGAGAAGCTAGAGGAGCTAACTTAGGTACCCTACAAGCCCTGGAGCTTTGCCCGGGACAGCGGGGTAGTGCTGCCAATGCCCCTGCAAAAGTTCTTCGATCGGCGCAGAAACAACTGCGACTCATCTTGCGAATAGTTATAATAACCACAAGTGAATGCATACCTCACCAATTCTCATAAGATTTCTTCTGTTTCTTGAAACATTAAAACAAGTTCGGAGAGCTGCCATAGCTCAGCTCACCTCACAATGGCTCCTCGCACCGAGTAAGACCACCTTCTCATCCAGTCACCTATTCCCCTATTCCCGCAACCCCCAAACCGCCCCCAACTTCCCCAGACTAACCGTCCCCAGCTTCCCCCCGATCCGGGCCTGCCTCTTCGACATGGACGGGCTGCTGCTGGACACCGAGGACCTGTACACGCAGTGCATCAACACCCTTCTCTCCAAGTACGGGCGGCCGAACCTGCCGTGGTCCGTCAAAGCCAAGATGCAGGGCCGGCCCTTTCCGCAATCCAGCGCCATCTTCCACGCCTGGGCGCAGCTGCCCATCACGCCGGCCGAGTACGGCGGCGAGCTGGCCGCGCTGCAGCGGGAACATTTTCCCACGGCCAAGCCGCTGCCGGGGGTGCCGGAGCTGCTACGGGACCTGGCGCGGACGCGGTGGTACCAACGCGCGCGCGGAGGAGAGGAGGGAGGAGAGGGAGAGGGAGAGGGACACAGAGTCCATCTCGCGCTGGCCACCAGCTCGCACCAGACCACCTTCGCGCTGAAGACGGCGGGGTGGCAGGACTCGCTCTTCGCGACCTTCCCGGCCCACCGCCGCGTGCTGGGGGACGACGCGCGCGTGGCGCCCGGCCGCGGGAAGCCGCTGCCGGATATCTACCTGGTGGCGCTGGAAGCCGTGAACGCCAGCCTAGCGCCCGGGGAGGCGAAAATCACCCCCGGGGAGTGCCTGGTGTTCGAGGACAGCGTACCGGGGGTGGAGGCGGGGCGGCGCGCCGGCATGCGCGTCGTCTGGTGCCCGCACCCCATGCTCAAGCGCGAGTACGCCGGCCGCGAGCGCGAGATCCTGGCCGGGCGTATGGGCGAGGCCGGCGAGGCGGTCGAGCCCCACCAGTTGGGGCAACCGGACGATGGCTGGGCGGAGGAGCTGGCGAATTTGGTCGATTTCCCTTACGAGAAGTATGGCATCACGATTCCGCCGCCCGAGGTCGAGAGCGATCCCTCTATGCAGGAGGATGTCGGTGAGGTCAAGGCGTCGGAGGCATAGGCTCGGGGGTCAGATGAGGTATAGAGTGCTGATAGGTAGATCTCCTTGCTGGGGGTTCACGGTTAGAGTGCCGCGGCATATAGACGAAGACAGCCACCTCGAACATATTGCCGGCTGCTAGACGATAGAGAAGTTAATAGACGTCCCAAAGACTGATCTTCCCATCCTTGGCCCCGATCGCAAGCCAATGGGCCTCCTTGGCCATCTTGATGCGGCGATTCTTGACGCTGAGGTCGCCAGGTTTGGGTGTGATCGCCACAGCTGTAGCCCCTTCTTCCTCTGCCGTGGCCCCATCTTCGTTACCACTTCTGCTTTCCCCGACGTCCGCGAACGCAACAGCATAGCACCCCACCCCATGCCACTTGAGCACGGCGAGCTCGCCCAGCGTCTTCGTGCTGTACACGCGCGCGCGCCCGTCCCAACCCGCCGTCGCGAAGATGCGTCCGTCGGAGCGCAGACGCAGCGACTGCTGTCCCGCGTGTTTCGTGTGTACCGTCTTCAGCGGCTGCGTTTCGACCACGACGGGAGCTGTACGGGTTCGCGGTTGCGGGGTGGAAGTAGCGGAGGATGTGGCGAGCCCGGCCGGGAGGAGGGACGGGCCGTTTGCGTTGCCGCTCCCCTCGCCCCTAGACTCGGAGCCGGGCGTTGGTATAGGCGCCCCTGTGCTCCTGGGCGTTGCAATGGTCGAGGGAATCGGATGTTTCGCGATCAAATCGTCTGCGCCCGAGGTGAGAAAGTACGACATGTCCGGGCTGACATCGAGGGCCAGCACGGGTTGCGCGTGAACCTTTGCTTTGTAGATGATATCCCAGGATCCAGAGCGCCGGCGACGTGCGGCTACGGCCAGTCCGTTCTCGTAGCCGGCGACCACGACCAGTGATCCCTCTTGCCAGAATAAAGATAAGGCCATCACCATGCCTTTCTGTTCTGTCTTGCTGCCTAGGTGTACAGTGTGTTGGCGTGTTTGGCTAGGCAGGGCGTAGATGTCGACCTGATGGTTGTAAGTATGTGCTTACTTGTTTGTCCGCAGAGAATGAATCGAGGGAGAAGTGAGGTGTCGAAGACGTACCGACTCTGAGGCTAGGGTGTTAGGCACCGCGACGAGTATATCCTCGGATAAGCTGCCAGGCCTCGCAGAACACATGGCGAAAGAGCAGAAATTCATAGTGTTGACCTCAAGGATATGCAGAACCCACGGCTGTGGGCGTTCGGGGGCCGAATCATCCAGAGGCAATGCGGTACTGAGGCCGTCTTCATCTGCGTCGGTGATCTTCCACACCACCAAGCGGTGGTCTCTGCCTTCGCTGCATCATCACAAGGCGGTAAGTCTCACGTTCAACATTGCTTAGCGTAAGACTCACGTTATGATCTTATCGTCGCCCCAGGCTGAGATGCCCAGGACGGCATTGGTGTGAGCGCGCCACACGGCACGTGGCCGCATGATAGTCAGATCCCAGAGCACGACGAAGCCGTCGGCATCGCCCGACGCGAGCCGCTGGTTTCGACGCACGAAGGACGCGACGTGGACCTGGGCGCGGTGGCCGCGGAGGACGGACTTGGGCTGTGCGGGTGCCTGCTGCTGCTGCTGCTGCTGCTGCTGCTGCGCCATGGTCGTTCGTCCGGGGAGTTCAACCGGTCGGTCCTCTTGGGGTTGGAGCTGGGCCGAGGCAGGCAGATGCTGCAATGTACAACCGTTGGCCGGTCTAAGACAGGCCCACTGCTCGGCTTCAGCCTTGCACTTCGCGAAATCGGGTCTCGCTGTTCACGAATCGTCAAGAGTTGCCCTGCTCAAGTGGTTGGTGTTTCCTTGGTGCCTTGGTGTTTCCCGACGAGGTGGGGTTTTCGATCCCGTCTTAGCGACTTTAGGGCGAATCGGAGCTTTTCCACCCATTTTGAATTCGTCGGTCCCGTTCCGTCCTCGGCTTTAGAGCGCCGGTTTGACCGTAGTAGACTGTTCCAAAGGTACTGAGGTGAGATCCGGATCTCGTGCGAATTGCTAGGTTGGGGGCCTGCGTCTTCTCTTCGCTCTTCAACGTGACGGGACTTCTTGGTGCACAGCCAAGTGGGCAAACGATTTAGTTAGTCGCATCTCAGCTGCAGGCAAGCCGCATTACCCTGTAGTTACTCCGGTATTTATTGTCGGAAGAGCATTTTCAGCTCGCATATCTAACCCTCGCCTGGGCGACTAGGACGCTGCTCTGCGCATATGAGGGTGGCACAACCTCGTGCTTCCAGTTCATATGGGAAGGTCGCATGCTATGCGAGATGAGAGGCGCGTTTCCCAGCTTAAGTCCCGCGAGTCTCATTCCCGGGGAATCTCAGCTCTGCATGGCCGACGTACCGATTAAGTCACATTGCTTGCTAATATGAGGCCACAACCATGTTGGGTGCATGATGCAAGCCTTGCCCATTCGCTGGACGGACTGAATGGGCCGGATGAGGACGCGATCTAGAATCACAACCATCCGAAGGCACATTGAGTGATCGACCAGATCCATCGGATAGCCGTCGTCTAGTCTCCACCAGGACGGAGCCGGGCTGTCTTGGTAACTTGAGACCGCGTCCCTGAAAGAGGACAGTGGCTTGAATCTCATTGCGCGCACCAAAGATCACCTACTGTAATAAAAAACAGTTATCGATTCGTACCCCCTGTCCAGGACGGGCCGGGCCAGTCATCCGAGCACAGACAGCCAGCCCTGAAGAGGAGGGGGGCTTAGCTCTCGGCGGGCTCTCGGCTCAGGACGGAGCCGGTAGGAAGGGAAAGCTGGCTCCGCATGAAAGCCCCAGCCAGTTGTGACCGGAAGGCTAGCCATTGCGCGCGCCGGCGTCGAGGCGTTGATTGCTTTGCGTTCTTCAACCAAATACCAAGTAGGTACCTGTCCCAGGTAGGTACAGTACCCAAGGTAGGAGTGGACGCAGGCAAACCGGGCGATCGGTCGGTACGCAGCATGCACTGATATATAGAACCTACCTATGCGTGCTAGATACCTTATTTGAGCGTGGACGGCGGCTGTTCAGGTATCACACGTGGCGTCGGTGCTTGGACAAAACGCACGTAATAATGATCAATGCCGGATGATCTTGTGGTGTTCAATGGTTCGAGATTAGCACTCGCACTCGATCTTGGCATCAGATATCCGCGTGTTCTTTGGCCTGAGCTGAGGATGAAAGTAGAAGAGTTTGCGATGATCAAACCTGGAAAAAGGCATCGTATCTGAGCACGATCCACCAACCCGCCACCTCCCGAGAATCCATGGTGTAGAGGTTGTCTTTTATTCAATTCCGTCTGAGTGCTTGAAGGAATTGTCGTCATCCGCATGGAGACGGGAGTTGGTTGTTTCAAGGTTCCTGGACCCAGAAATCAGATGCGATGCGAAACAAAAATGAATTGCATCGCCTTCAACCAAACAACACAACACCACACCACACTGACAGGCATCACCGACCGGCATTTGCGCACTTCCGAACCGCAAGAAACCAAGCACTAAGGTAGCGGGCGAGCGTCGCATTTGCATTTGCCCTTCGTCTGCCCAGTCATGCATAATAAACAGGATTGCTTCTGAAAGCCGACTTGGTAACGTCCGCCATTGGTGATTCGGGTGGTGGTGTCGTGTACGATGTCGCTCTGCAGAAGCTTGGCAGGGACGCATTCAGTGGCATTCACGTACGTACAGTACAATTGCAAGATAGGTAGTCTGATAGTGTTGGTCGTAAGGGTCGTGTGGAGGTTGGAATTCTCGGCACCTCCTGCAGCAACTCAAGCCGAAGCACTTCTCTGACAGAGGACAGTCGACACGGAGCGGCATTCCCTCCTTCCACCGTCCTCCCCAATCTCGACCCCGGTCAGGTCAGGTCAGGTCAGTGCCGCAGTGAGCACCCCACTGAACGACGCCCTAAAAAAGTATCGCTGGGGATGCATCTAGTTCCGTGGTTGGCCACTTTCCCCTGCCCCTGTCCTTGTCCGATCTACGGCGACCACTTTTTACCATTACCACTTACATACCGTACAGCCCTTCGTACCTACCTCCTAAGCACCTTACGCCAGGGCGACGACAGCGAGAGTCATTACCTAGGTAGGTACCTGGTAGCAGAAGAAACGCGCATCGAGGTCATTGATTGCGGTTAGACCGCAGTTACCAGTCCAATCCAGCTAGGCCCGTGTTAGTCGGCTTCATATCCTGTCATTGCCGTCCTTGATTGCTCAGACGACTTAGACTTGGACCTGGACCTGGACCTGCCTGCGCCTGCTTGCTTGCTCTATTACGAGCGAGTCGTGTTCATCTGTCCAACCTTTCATCCTTTGCCCTTCCATCTCTTCGACATCTACCTTACCTTACTCACCCATTGGGTGTTTGCTTCTGGTCCTCCTTGATTACGTATGGTATTGTGCAATCGAGACGCAACCTAAGTACCTTGCCTAGTCAGCTTCCGTGTCACGCTGCCCCTCTGGTCTTGCACGACTATATTAGCTTTCCGCCTGATCACCAAGTTAACTCCGAGCGCAAACCCCTCCATCATTGCCCGTCATCTCCATCACTACTTGGTCATTCCATACCTCCTAAGGTATCACTACTTTACTTTACCTAGGTACCTAGAACGGTTATACGGCTATCGATAGCGTCCATAGACCCCGGGGCTACCTACCTAAGTACTTTGGTATACCTTACATCAACACCATTGGCTGCGAATCACAACCTCCCTTCCCTACGACCAACCTAGCCAAGTAACCTAGAGCCTGACAACTGACACGATCCACGGCCGCCCGCCACCATCGAGCACTTTGCGATAGACAGAGCACTTCTTTGTGCCCGTACACGCTAACCAGAGGCTATCTCCCTGGCTACTCGTCATAGTCCTCGTCTACGCCCACTTGGCGCTGTGCCTGGAGCTGTTCTCGGTCGTTCTGCCACTACGCCAACCGCTAATAGCAGGTACCTGGAGATCGTGGCGTTCTCGTTCCGTCTTGCTGTATCTGCGTCTGCGTGCGCATCAGCAGACCCAAGACCCGGCAGCTGCTTAGAGGAAAAAAAAAAGTAGGTATGCATGCGGCTTCCCTTGCTTAATCGATCGGCTTTCCCTGCTTTCCCGTTGGTTCCCAAATCTTATTATCACCATTTCCTGACGGGGATATCGGCAAGCCACAGCTCCTCGGGCTCTGGTCGCTTCCAATCACCTGGCACCCCCAGACCCTCGAAAACCTGCATCCAAGACACCCTGGAGAACCTACCTTATCGAGCTCATCGAGCCCGTCGAGCTGGTCCTGTCCCCAGGGTTCATCTGTGCCTGGATCGCTTCGGCTGCTTCCCGTCTTGCGAAAGCTTCTCTTGCGTCGTCAACAAGGTTCACCAGACATTATTACTCTTGTCCTGGTCCTTGTCCTCGCCCTCGCAACTCACTTTCGTCCCCCCCCCCCCCCTCCCGCATCGTCTTTGCTCCTGTCACCCATCCGTCTTACTATACGTCTTCGTTAACTCTTACCGCGCCTTGTTCCAGTCGCAACTGTAGAGCCAGTGCATACCTTAGCAGAACTCCTCCATCCATGATTTGCGACGTTCGCTCCAAGCTTCTCCCGTCTGCAGCCTCCCTTGTCCTTGGGTGCCATTGCAGCCGAAACCGTTGAGCCGAGCTCCAATTGCTACTCCCTCCCGTCCTCTCCCCAACCCTCGGCTTCCTACTTGGAGGCACCTCTACCGAAGCTCTGGCGGCATACGACGTCGCCCCGCCGAACGCCCTCGTACCGGCCCACGGACTCGGCGCGGCGGCGCCTTCGAGGCACCACTATGCGGAGCAGCCTCCACCGGCATACACCGTCGACAGCGGGATTGAGACCGACCGATTCAGTCTGCCCCCACCGCCGAAACGGCAGAAACTCCCCGGTTCTGGTAAACCCGCCGCTATGGCTCGTTCGGAGGCAGTGCCCGCAAAGAGCAGGCGGGTCCGGACGGGGTGCTTGACGTGCAGGGAACGGCATCTGAAATGCGACGAGGGAACTCCGGACTGTATCAACTGTCGCAAGAGCAACAGAGAATGCAAACGGGGAGTCCGACTGAACTTTATCGACATGACCTGCAAGGAGCCCCCGTACATACCACCGACGGATGAGTGGGCAGGTGTGTTCATAGAGCAAATATCATTTGGCGTGTCACCCTCGTTGACTCCTTTCCAGTGCACTTTCATGATGAGTCGCGGCTCATAGCGTCCGAGTACCGAGGAGGCCTCAGCAAGTATGCCATGTTTGATTCCCTGGCCACGACGCCTCCTCAGGAACGACCACTCGCAATTCGTTCGCGGCGACAATCCACGGTCATCGAAACCGCAGCCGCAGACCAGCGAACCGGTAGACATCACCGAGTGGCGTCCGCTATAGGCGCGCCGCCATCGGCCTATTTCAACGATCGAAGCCAATCTTACCCCGACCTAACGGCCACTACACAAATGCATTCCCGCAAAAGCAGCGACACTTCGTTCATGGCAACGGTGGCTTCGCGCTCAATGGGATACGCCAACCCCATGCAGGCTTCCTTCGGGGGGACGAGTGGCGAGCACAGTCCCCCCATGCGACCGGGTCACAGAAGCAGTGACATCTCAACCGCGGACTCTGTCGCTGGCGTGAGTGGTGTCGGGCCTCCGTCAACGACCCAAGAAGACCCCAGGAGGAGCCATACACTTCCCGGCGCTGAAACTGGTATGATGACCCCGCCAATCGAAAGGCCTGGCGAGCGTCCCTTTCTAGACTCGCCTGAAGAAGTGCTCTTCATGCAAGTGTTTGTGAATGAAGTTGGTATATGGATGGATAGTCTTGACAGAGAGAAGCATTTCTCACGCCAAATTCCCTATGATGCACTGAAGTGTCCAATGCTTCTAAACGCCCTGCTTGCCTGTGGGGTCAAACATCTTACTCTCACCGGGAAGTACAGTGACGAGAAAGCGCTATTCTATTACAATACTGCGACGACCCAACTCCTTAGGAACCTACAGAACCCGGAGCGGAACATGACGGACTGTGCGGCCACGGCCGTGGTATTGAACGTCTACGAGATCATGAGCGACCAGCCTTTACAACGCATGAGCCACATCGCCGGGGCTCGCGCATTGGTTCGGGAGTGCGGATGGAACGCAAAGAGTACCGGTCTGGGCCAGGCGTGCTTCTGGCTCAATGTCGGCATGGAGCTGCTATCATGCCTGGCCTTCAACTGGACTACAGCATGGGACCCGGAGACCTGGGGCGTGGATATGGACATGACCAGTGCCGAGGAACACGGCAGTGAGGAAGTCTGGGTTCATCGCATATTCTACATTGTGGCCAAGATCGCCAACTTCCGCATGAGTGTCCCCAAGTTTCAAGAGATTAGCCCTGTTGACGAAGCTATCCGGACAAATGCCCGCTCCGCTGAATGGCAGGGCCTCAAGGGCATGTGCGAAGCATGGCTCAAACAATGCCCGCGGTCAATGCACCCGTATGCGTATATTCGGCCATCGGAACAGACAGGGAGCGATACATCCTTGTTCCCCAACGTTTGGTTAGTACCTTCGGAATTACTTCTTGGTGGATTTGACACTGACTTGTCGTCACAGGCTCATTAAGCGTGCAGCGATCGTGGGGAGGCTATATTACCACCTAGCCGAGTGCATCCTCGCGCAGGTGAAGCCGCAGGAACCCAAAGACTCGAGACCTATGCGCGAGTGCCAGCTGTGGCATGCTCACCAGGTCTGTGGCATTGTTGCCCATACGAAAGATCGCGGCGTGGCCTCGGCCTCCATCCGATCCCTAGCCATCGCCTCCGAGATGCTCGACGACTATGACGAGCAGAAGGAAGTGGTCGAGATTCTTCGGCGCATCGACCGCGAGACAGGTTGGAAGCTGGAACCTGTTATTGCCGCCCTGAAGAAGAAATGGGGTTGGGAGAGGAGGACCCAGCCTAGTCTCACTGCGCAGTTGCTTGCAGCCCCTATGCAGGGAGTTCATCCTTCAGGCCATGCTCCCTTTGGTGGTGGTGGTAGCCTGCCGACAACAAGTCAGGCGATGCAGCCCACCCAAACCACCACTCCGCCTCAACAGTTGATGACGTCCGCCTCGCATACTGCACCGCCTCTGGCCGCACCGCGAGCGATGCGCGTCCACGAGAACCCGCTCACATTTGCCGACTTCAGCCACCCGAACCACCCCTATCAGAACTGGTACGAGCCGCCTAGTCGATCGAATGCTTACAGTTCTTCTCGGTTGTACTGAAGAGGATTCGCCTTCTTTTCGGCTCGATGTGTGCCTGAATCCCACCCCCGAGTAGCGGGCACAGGCACTTCTATATATAACGTTTTCTTCCCAGGTTGTGTTTCAACGGGACAAAGCCCGACAGGACGACGGTATATACGGCTGCGAAAGAACCCCAGCATCGCTTTGACTTCACTTATATATATTTCACATGGCACCAATTACGGCCGAAAGCGGCGCCACGGACGGTGGAATTCTCTTATGGAACTAGGCGAATGGCGAAATGCTTTACGTGGAACGGGAGGTGGGATACAAGTCATGGCGATTTTGCTGTCTATACGGATTTCAGCGATATGCATTACAAAACCGGCGTTTCGTAGATGGTGGACCAAGACACAGGGTCGGACGTACAGCGGTACAACGAGACGGCCGGATACTCAGTGGCGAAGTATTATATATCGGATACCGCGATGAATTTAATATGTAATGCTTTCAGTCGATTGGATAGATTATCATCAGGGGCGCATGTGTTGGCGAGATAAACAGGATGCCGCAATTCCGAGATTCGGGTAGTTGATGCTCCTCAGTTCGAGGATAGCCCTGCCGTTTGCTCGTTTTGCGGTCGACGGGGCGAATAAGCTCACCAACCGCTTCGTGCGGGTACGAGTGAGTAGATCTTGCAGCAGGTGTACTCCTGGAGCGGTGGAAATTCGTCATTGGGCTTCCTTAGCAAAGTAATCCAGAACACCGGTGAGTGGGAAGTTTTCCTTCGCAGCCTCGATATCAACTTTGTAGCCCACCTCGGTCACCCATAGTTGGGCCTGAACAACGGGATTTTGAGAAAGAGATTCAAGCTCCTCGTCGGAGAAGTGGCGGAGCTTCACCGGAGTTTTCTTCACTTGCGCTAGCACCTTGGCCAGCTTCAGTCGAACCAGTTCTGCAACGGCAAGATCGAAATGGTTTTGCGTGTAGCCAGCGGGATCCGAAAGCCCACGAGCGACGACGAGCCCGACATCGCTGCCATCCACGAGGGCGAGCTTCGTTGTAGACTTGTAAGCCACCTTCAAGACATGCTCCGTCTCCAGCTCCGGGAACATGAAGTTGACCTTTGGCTGTTGGAAATTCTGCAGGAAGAAAGCCGGCCGGATGATTGTCCAGTAGGTGAAGCCGGCTTCCCGGACCATAGTCTCGATCTCGTGCTTGTTCATCCAGTACCTGTATTGCGGGTGATCAGGTCCCCAGCCGGGAAAGCTACGGTGCTTCCCCGTCATGGCGACACTGGAGTAGAACGTGGCGGGAACTGCGGCAGTTCGAGCGGCCGCGATGACATTCTTGGCATGCGATAGCTCAGCATCGCCATCGAAGGGGTTGAAGCTGACATTCAGGAACACGGCGTCCATGCCTGCCACTGCGGCATCGAGAGAACTGGCATCGTTGAAGTCGCCTTGCATAAGTTTGGCGCCTTGCTGGGCCAGACGTTGCGGTGACGGGTCACGCCTGAGCCCTGCGTACCGGTGGCAGCTGTGACGAGGATTTTCTTGGACGACATGCTAAGATAACGTATTTTACATAGGATGTTAGAGCAGTTGTAGCAACAATGTCATTGAAGTCGGACGCACCCACACACCCTGGCTCATTCCATGTCCTAGGCAACAGGTGGAGATGCGATTCCTCGAACGGTTTCGAAGTAAACAAACTCTTCCAACTCGGTAACGTAGCGATAAAGTGTAAACCCAGAAAGAAGACCAGATTCAATCTTACAACAGTACCTTTCCTGGTCATCTGAACAGAAACAAGTTCAAGACTGTTATTACCTAGGTAGGCAGCACCAGATTGGTTGGTTGCATGGAAGACAATGCGCACATGATCGGTGACGTCGCGCTGATAAGACCGATAAGGAGGTAAACTAAGCCTCCGGCTAGGTACCCTGAAAGCAGCCTGGATTTCCAGCACCTCGCTCTTTCATCCCACCAGCTTCTGCCAGCTTCCGACTCGACCTAAGCTTCCACAAGGGGCAGCAGTTCGCGATCGTGATGCCCAAACTTCGAGCGAAATAAACAGTGTAACTCGTCGGGGACGAGTCAGGCCTGTCTTGCTACGCTACGCAACGCAGTACCTCAAGTTACACCACCATCCGCCCGAGCTCAACCTCCGACAGCAACTCTAAGAGCCACCATGAGCGATCTGCTCACCTATCTCGTGGAAAATGATCCCAACTTCCGGAAGTAAGCTACCTATCTTGCCCTTCACCACCCCCAGTGACAAATCTGCGAACATCCTACTCACCGCACTTTTCCTCACAGACAACGGCTTCCCGCCCTCTACTCCGACTTCAGCGCGCAACGCACCCTGAACCCCGACGGCTACGCAGCCAACGTCGCAGCATGGAAACGAGGCCTCGCGAACGCCGCCGCAGCCGGCCAGATTCCCTCGAAGTCCGGAGATCGGAACCATCTGCTTCTGGACCTGCAAAGCAGCGACGCACTGTTACGGTCTCTCGAAAGCAAGCAGTTCGGCCGGCCCCTCGGCCTGGGCACGGCGCTGCAGGAGGCCATGAACGCCGGCGAGCTACTACCGCTTGCTCAGTTCCTCAAAGCCGCCCAGAGCATCTACTACAAATCGTGGGCTAGCATCCCGTGGGCGGTGCTGGGCTGGGGGCTGCGACAAGTCGGGCTAACGGCGGGCGCACCCAGCGACGCCGTGCCGAATGGCCGTTTCGTAGTGCTGCCCAACGTGGAGGCGGCGGCGCGCGCCTTCAGCGAGGCGACCGCCGACCTGACATCGCCCTTCGAGCGCACGTTCTCGCGCAAGGAGTTCCGCCGGGCCTTCGCGACGGGGCTGCTGGGCGACAGCGCGCAGCGGCTCTCGGACACCGACTTCGACGTGCTGACGACCTTCCTGGCGCGCGACAAGGGCGTGCTGGCCACCGACAACGGCACCGGGGTGGTCAAGGTCCTGGCGAGCTCCGAGCCGCCGACCATCACGCCGGACGACGCCGCCATCGCCAGCCTCAAGGAACTCACGACCGACCTGACGCGGCAGGCCGACGCCCTGAGCGCGCGCGTCGACGCCCTCGCCGCCCAGGCCCAGGACGCCGTGCGCCGCAAGAACCTGACGGCGGCGCGGTCGGCGCTGTCGGCACGGAAACGCACCGAGGCCGCGCTGGCGACGCGGCACGCGACCCTGGCCCAGCTGGAGGCGGTGGCCGAGAAGCTGCAGCAGGCGGCCGACCACGTGGCGCTGGTGCGCGTGCTGGAGGCCAGCGGCGGGGCCCTGCGCTCGCTGAACGCGCGCGTCGGCGGCGCGGACCGCGTCGACGCCGTGCTGGACGGCCTGCGCGAGCAGATGGGCGAGGTCGACGAGGTGGGCGAGATCCTCGCTGCTGCGCAGGACGGCGGTAAGCCTGTCGACGAGGAGGAGGTCGAGGACGAGTTCGAGGCGCTGGTGGCGGAGGAGCGCAGGAAGGAGGAGGAGAAGGAGGCAAAGGAGAAGAGGGAAACCGAGGAGAAGGAGGCAGAGGAGACCAGGAGGAAGTTGGCCGAGTTGGAACGTTTGGGTCCTGTCCCCGCGGGCGGGAAGGAGAAGGAGGAGGAGAAAGGGGTTACGGCTACGGCGGGACAGTTGGGGCATATGCATATAGACTCCGAGCAGGAGCCGAAGCAGCAGGAACAGAGGAGGATGCTGGCTGAGTAGGTACCTAGGTAAATGAAGAAGCAAGCAAGCTAGCGAGCAAGCACATAATCGATTTATACACCAAACATTTCACGTATTTCATGGAGATTCATATCGTGAAATCCAACCCGCTTCATTTCTCGACTTATCGAGTTTCTGATCCGACACTGGGTATCTATCTATCTATCTATCACCATGGATCCTGGGACGAAGGTCTAGGCGGTGGACATCCCTCGGATATGGGATACAGGGGCCCTTTCATGAGTACGTGCGGTGGTGGTGGTGAGATCGTCACGCTGTCTACGGTCACGTCCCTAACCATGACCGGTGACGGCTCCGTCCCGGTGGTGTCCAGCTGCTGCTGCTGCTCCGTCGTCTCTACCACCGTGTCGCTTTGTGTCCCGTTCCGCGGTCGCGTTTCCGCCGCTGCTCTTGCGGAAGGGTCGGGCATAGCCGTGAGATCGACGAGTTCACCACCGCCACCTTCCGGCTCCGTCGCCGGCGTATCCCCGCCACCACCACCACCAGCCGGTGTGCAAGAAGCCTCGCCACCCCCCCTCCCACCCGGGATATTCCTTCGCGCGCTGGCGATCAGGTCCTGGAACGCACCGCCGTGCCTCTGCGCCCAGGCCGCGCCGTCAAAGTCCTTGTCGCGGACCTGGGCGCCGGCGCGCGAAACCCGGCTGCTGCTGCTGCTGCTCTGCGCGCGCTCCCACGCGTCCAGGTCCGCCAGCAGCTCCGCCTTGCGCCGCGGCCGCAGCGCGTCGCAGTTCGCGTTGTGCAGGGTCGTCCACTCGCGGTGGCGGCGCTCCAGCAGCGCCCGCGGCCCCCCGTTGAAGATCCCCTGCTCGGCGAGCTTTTTGCGCAGTGCCGGTTCCTTCAGCATGCTGTAGTTCATGGCGGGGAGCCGTTCGGGACGCTTCGCGGGTGCGGGAGAGAAGGAGGAGGAGGTCGGCAGGTTGAAGGTTGGCGGTTTGGGGGTACTGGATGCCCGCCCTGGTGTTGGGGGTAAGGGCTCGGTTGGACACCCCTCGTCTAGGTGCCGGTTGATTCGGACCTCCTTCATGCGCTGCGAGCAGATCGGACATGCGACCAGTCCATCGTTGGGGTTGTATTCTGGAGCCGGTTCGGGGTCGGGTATATGTGCTTCCTGCCTGGCCATCTCGGCTGTGGTCTCCATGCTTCGTGACTTGCTCAGTCGTGCAGATCGAAGCCTTTTACTCGAAGGCGGGCTACCTTTTGATCCTTGCACATCTTCTGTGTCGTCTAACCTTCGCTTGTTCGTGTCTTGGGGGGTTATGGGAGCGACGGATTGCTGTGGTTGTCGCGCGAACTCGAGTACGGTTGGACGGGCCTGCGTGAAGGCGGCGACAACTTCCTCCATAGACCAGTTACTGCGTAGTTTGACCTCCTGCTCTGATGCTCGACAGAGTGGACATTTCCCGTCGCTAGAAAGAGCGCGACGAATGCATACGGAGCAGAATGTGTGGTTGCAGGAAGTCAACATCGGGGTCCTGTAGAGATCTTTGCAGACCTCACAGCGCAGAGCGGCTTCGACGGATGCGAGCCCCGAAAGCGGGGTGGAGAGCCAGTCGGTCGAGTCGGCGACATCGTCAAAGGAGTCGAGGGCAAGCGTCGAGTCGTTCATTGGGGCTGTTGTTGGGCGACTCGCCGGTTCGTGTATTTCAGGGATCCGATGGAGGAGGGAGAAGCCTTTTTTGGTGATTTCTTGGAGGACCCTTCACATAGAAACGGCAGCCGCACCTGTTACGCTCCTTTGTGCACTTGCCCTGCCTTCTTTCAACAAGGAAAGTGTTTTTTTTTAATGCTCTTTCTCCAGTGAGATCATCGACAATCTGTCGCAACGCCTTCCACAGCGCAGACGCGATCGCCAATCAGAGGAGCCATTTGTGGAACTAGACCCACCCACTTAACGCGTCTCAATGCGCTGTGTTGACCTCTACCTTCCCTGCCTAAAGTACTTACTTACCTTAGCACTCACTTTCAAGTCAGCACCAAATTCTCCTCACCAACGAAGAATATCTCATTCCATCCTTCGTGTGCTGTTTCTACGCCTTGGTCTACTACTCATCTTGGTTCACTATGGACGATTATCGGCAGTATTTAGCTCAGAAGATTCTGACCGAGGATCAGCCTGTACGTTGATTCCTCTGATGCGTATCAATTGCGACGTCGCTAACCGGCTTTGCTTAGGTCACATATCGACTTTTGAGTCGAGCATTAAAAGTCCATGTGAACACCGCCAAAGAGTATGCAGACTACCTCGTGCCCACGGTCATCTGATCCATACGCTTACACAGGCTTAGGATGCTCTATGAATTTCACCAATGGCAGAACGCAAAACGCCCTTCCACTCTTCATGCTACTTACCTAGTATATGGCACCAAGAAAACCGAAGGGAAACAACAAGACGGGGATGTCGAGATGACAGACTCCCAAACCTCTGAAGACTTCCATGTCCCCTACTCGGACGCAGTGCCTACAAACACCCTGTCTCTCGTGCGGGAGGAGGATTTGCAGCGTCAGTAGAAGCACCCCATCATACAGCTAGGTTCCTAACACACGTACAGATATTCTGGCTCAGTTTGTGGAAGTCACGTCGATTCATGTATACAGTCTGGCACCTCACCCATTAAAAGACCTCCAGCTTCTTGCAGACACGGCTCGACAAGTCATGGAGATATCGCCACTGGATAGCGCATCCGCCTCGGACAAGGTGTTTGGTGGCATTGCCAACCCACATGTACGGAGAAGAGAGCGTCGCGGTGGTGCCAAGCCTGCCGCTGCCAGTGCGGCTGCGCCTAAGCCCGATCCTAAGCCTCAGGTCAAGCCCGAAGTCAAGGCCGAAATCAAGCCCACCGCGGACGAAGCGGTGAAAGAAGAGTCGAAGGCGCCCACGCAAGCGAGCAGCAAGACCTCGAGTACATCGGGTCCAGCCAAGAAACCTGCTCCCGCTTCCACTCTGAAACGACAAGGTTCCTCTGGCATCGGGCAAATGTTTGCCAAAGCAGCGGCCAAACCGAAGAAACCAGCCACCAAGGCCGCCGACTCGGGGGCCAACTCTGCCGCGGCCAGCGGTGCTGAAGACGCGCCTCCCGCCGCCATGTCCGACGATGGAGAGGACGACACCGTGCCAGCGGAAGAGGTCAAGAAGGAGGATAGCGGTGCGGCTCGTCAGGCGCGCAAAGAGCGCGAGGAAAGATTACGACAGATGATGGACGAGAGCGACGAAGAGGAGCCGGAGAAAGCCGAGTCACCCGTGGAAGAACCAATGGAGGAGGACACAGCCCCGGCCGAACCGGAGCCGGAATCGGAGTCGATGCCCAAAGCCGATGAGCCGGCCGAGGTGGTGTCGAGCACTGGTGGCGGACGACGGAGGGGCAGACGTCGCGTCACGCGCAAGAAGCAAATCATGGACGAGCAGGGCTACCTCGTCACCATCCAGGAACCGGGCTGGGAATCGTTCTCCGAAGACGAGGCTCCCCCGCCCAAACCCAAGGCCCAACCTGTCAAGTCAGAGCCGGCAGCCAAACCGAAGAAGCCTGCGGGCAAGGGCGGACAGGGGAATATCATGTCCTTTTTCTCGAAGAAATAGGATAGAGTCACTAACGGCGGCTAGGGGCATGCATCTTGATGCTACCATAGTCCTGATAGCCGCAAACAGAGCTTTTCGACATACCTTCTTCGTGTGCCCCAAGTAACTATCTGCCTATTCGACTGAAACGGTGCGCCCGTTGAGAAGAATGGGCACGACTGTTGGACGCATCATGGCGGCAGGATAGGCTGTACCTAAGCAGCAATCGCAACACAACCGGAGACTTTTCTGACACACTTAACGGCTGTGCAACATATAAGCATGCAGTCAGACGGACATAACCCCTCCAAACCTGAATACCAGCGGCTGGAAAAGAAAGGACAAAAATCGCAACGTGAACATGTGACGGATTCACAAGTACGACGCGTACATCTTGGCGGGTTTAGCCTTAGGAGTCCTGCCCCTGTTGATTACGACAGAGCACGGAAGGATCACTGTGATGAGGCAGATCGAAATAACAGATGCGCTCATCATAGATCGAAGGGCGACGATCCAGGGACGGACGGACGGTCAGCGCAGGTCCCGTCCGTACCTTGGTGTCGGTATCTTAACACAAACTTCGGACCTCGGGGATACGAGCCCGTTCGCCCGAGTCGCCGGCTCTTCTCCGATGGGGAGTTGGTGACAAGTTATCAATCAGCTCGGCGACCGTCAGCGCGAAGTGGGAAAAGTTGCCACACGCAGCGGAGCAAATCGAAGCCCGTCGCCCGCTCGCACTTCGGACTCGGACTGTGCCCGCGTTCTACCATCCCCGCCTGCCCTGATGATAGGTCCCGGTCCCGGCGACTTTCTTCTGCCCCTGCCTGCGATCGTTATCTGATGCGCAAAGTCAAGTCGACGACGAAAACCCACCGCACACACTAGCTACCTAAGTAAGTAGCGAGCGCAAAGGAATTGCGAGCTGGGGAATTTTTTGGATTTGCGCACGCGAGCGGAATTGGATCTCTGTGGGTGGGTGTGTTACCGTGTAACATTCCTAGCACGCAGTAATTGGAAATAAGGTAGGTACTTTATGTGGTCCCCGGAGCGAGGTCGACGTCGTTCGTGGTGGATTCGGCAGTGAGGAGCTTGATGGCCAGAAAAACCGGGGGCATCGAACCAAAAAAAAACTCAACATCGTCGCCGGTGCATCCACAAAATCAATCGTATGTTCTCTTGATACCCCTCAATCCATTGACGCACGGTTTTGCGCGCATTGATGGGATTTCTACAGATTGAGATTCCTGTGGGATGGTCTTGTGAAAAGCGACAATGAGGAGAAGGCTGGTCCGCAGTCGTACCACCGCGGCCCAAGCTACCAAGCTGGGAAGCTCGAACGCCGGCACTGCTTGTCCGTGGCAAGCAAGATTCGAATCTCGAGATTGCGAGATCAGGACCCTGCGGGGAATTTTCGTGCCTTTTTTTTTTCTTTCTTTTGTCTTATCTGCACTGTTGCTTTTTCCTATCCAAACGCTCTGGATGCCATGCCCTGTGGCTGGCGACCCCTTTTCGCATGTGGTCGTTGATTGCTCACTCCAGGACGTCTGCGGTGATGCAGCATGAAATTAAAACTCACAGCATCACCGTGCCGTCATTTGGCTGGTTACCTCAAGGGCTAGACTGCTGGTCTACAAAACATTTTAGGGCATGTGGACGGTCGGTTAGTTAACGCATGTATTAAGGGAGCATAAGCCGTAGCAGGCTAGTTAAGGCGTCGCGGTGCGAGCATAGCTGTTACGTATGCCTTTCGCGGCCGGTACGTATGCTACTTGCGCCTTATATTAACTTATAATTGCTTTAAACTAGCGAGAAAAAACATTACCCGGTTAAGCTTTTTTTATTATATTTTTTATTTTGTTTATTATAGCTATATACGTTAAAAAAACGGGCGGGACGATTTTAATATAAATGCGATATGTAAATGCTTTTAAAAGTCGTTATTATAAAAAAGAAAATAGCGATATAGGTTTTATAAAGCTAATAAATTATATTATTTATAAAACATTTTAAGGTATATAAACGGTTAGTTAATTAACGTATATATTAAGGGAGTATAAGCCGTAATAAATTAATTAAAGCGTTACGGTATAAGTATAACTATTACGTATACTTTTCGCGGCTAATACGTATACCACTTACGTTTTATATTAACTTATAACTATTTAACTTATGCCTTAATTTTATACTTTTTAATTTTTTAATAAATAAATAAGTGTAAGGCAGCCGGCCTTGGCCGGGTGTTAAATGCCCGTTATAGTTTAGCTAAGTAATTAGCAGGTGGCGTGGCGGCCGCTTAGCGCTTAGGCGGCCGTTAGGTGGTTGCGTTAATGTTAAAGTATAGCCCATGCGTAGTTGCCGGGCCGTTAAAAAGGTAATTAATTAGTAAGTAAATAGCCGAGTAGCTATTAATTAATAGCTTTTAGGTATAAAAATCTTTTAACCGCCGGCTAGTTTAACTTTTTTTTTTATACGTATATTTTTTATATGTAATTTAGCACCCTTTTTTTTATAATAGCGCATTAAGTCGCTAATAAGTCGTAAATTTTTTTTTTTTTATAATTAAGCCTTATAATAAAAAAGCCGTTTTAACAGTTATTAATTTAAACTTTTAAAACGATAAGTTTAAAATTTTAAAAGTTTTTAAAGCATAGGCAAAACGCTAATAAGTTATAAGTTTTAACGAAGTTAATTATAAAAAAAATAATACTTTTTATATATATTATATATTATATGTTATTAAAATTAGTTTTAATAAGCTTTTTTTAATTTATTTTCGATTTATTAATAAGTTAAAAAATATTAATAATTATTATTTTATTAACGTAAGTTTTAATTTTAAAAAATATATTAAATATTACGTTAATTACCGTAATTATTATAAACTAGTACGTTCCCGAGTTTTTAACAAGTTATTTTTAAGTCGTTAATATTTTATAAAATTAATTTAAATGCGCTCAAACTCGTTTTAGCCTAAAAAAATTATTATAAAAAGCGCGATTTAACGCGTCGAACCCGTGCCGCTAATAACACGCGCGAGGCTCGCAAATTTAATAATAAGTTAATTTTCTTAATCCCTTGTCGTTTTACCGGCGTATTATTAATAATTTATAAAAGCTTTTTATAAAGCGTATAAAACCGCTAAAAAATAAAGTTTTAATAATAACGCTATAAACATTATTAAATAAAATAAAAGTAAAAGTAATAATAACGGTTAAAATTTTTAAATTTTTTTTAACGTAAATTTTCTTTATAAATTTATAAATTCCGGCACTTTTTTCGATTATTTTAATAAATTATACACGCTACGTAAAAAATTTATAAAAATTTTAAGCTTTTTACTATAATAAATATATTATAATATAACTTTTCGTTTTTAATACGTAAATAATTTATAAATATTTTATATTATTATTTTTATATAACTTATAAAATATTTAACCTTTAAATAAACTATTATTAAAAACGTAATAAGTTTATAAATAACGCTTTATAATACCGTTTTATAAAGTTTAAATTTTAACGCTTTAAAAATTAAATTTTACTTTTATTAATACTTTTATTATAAACGTATTACGCGGCCTTTTATTAAAAATTATATTTTATATATTAACTTTTTAAAACCTTTAGGTTTATAAGCCGGCGTTATAAAATTGCAAGCGTTTTTATCCGTATAAACGCCTTATTACGAAAGCAAAATAACGGCGTTTTATTTTTAATATATAACAGCTTCGCGCTTTAATTAAACATTTCCTTTATATATTATACGGGGCAAAACGGCTTATTTATAACGCTTATAATAACGTTTACCTCGACGCGGTCGCGGTCTGTTTTATTTACGCGTAATAAAAAGTAAAAATACCCCCGTATTTTATTTAATTAAATATATAAGCGTAAAAAATTAAATATTTTAAAGCTAATTAAATCGGCCGCTTTACGTTTTATATATATTATTTTTATAAAACGTAAAAAATTATATTACGTTATTATAAACGCGGCGTTTATTATAATATAGTTTTATAAATATTTATTAACCGTAATATAAATATTAATAAGGTTATTTAATAATATATATAAAATTAATTATTTTTTTTTCGCGCCGTTTAGTTTTAAAAATAAATATATCGCCCTTTATATAAGGCGGCGTACGTATAAGTTATTAAATATATAAAAATTATAAAATATATTAACGTATATTAAGCAAAACGCTGTAATATATTTATATATTATAATTAATTAAAGCTTAAATTACTTACGGTTAAACGCGCGGTCGCGAATATATTACGCGAAAACTTATTTTTAAACCGGTTACGGGGTTTTTTTTTCGTTTTTAATATTATTTTTTATATTTACGCGTTATTAACTCGTAATTATATTTCGTTAAAGCCGCGATATTAACTTAAAATAAACGTAAATAATTTAAATAAAACGATATAACGTGCATTTATTTTATAAAAGCATTAAACGGGTAAATAATAACGGTATTTATTACGATAATGCGATATTAATAACGGTGCTTTAATTAAAACGCGAGAGCGCGTTAATTAACGTATTTTTTTTAAGCGTTATATAATAGACTTAAAATAAAATATCACGATTTATTGCTATAATAAAAATTAATTATAACGCGTTTATTAAATAAACGTTATACGTAATAATATTTATAAGCCTGGCTTATGTTATTATATTATTTATATATATAATAACGATATTTAATTGTTATTTAAACGATTATAAATTAAACGCGCGCTTGATCGCTATAATTTTAAAAGTATTAAGATTTTATGTCGTTTTATTTATTAATAGCGGGCGTTTATATATTTAATATATATTAATTAAAACGTAAACTTATTACGAGATATAAAAAGGGTTAACCACGTATTAAAATTTTTTAATGCCCGTTTACGAAATATTTATAATAAAATAAAACGTCGGGCGGTTTACGTTTATTAATAAATAAATACTGTTAAACCGCAATATTAAATCTTATTATTACGTTAAATTAAACATAACCTTGTTAAAAATGCGTTAAAAACGCCTCGTATATACGCCGTATAACGCGCGCCATAAAAATTGTAAAAAAGCCCGGCTTAATAGCACTATTATTACGTAAAACTTTAAATATTTAATAAGTTTTTTAATCTCGCGATAAAATAACGCTTATTTATTAAAAGCTTTATTAATAATACGGATTATTTTCGTTACTTTTATAAATAATAAACGTATAATTATTACGATAATGTCGATTTTAATATTAAAAACGTTAATATACGTTTTTTCCACGTTTTTAATTAGGTTTTAAGCAATTTTTAACGCGGATATAACTTAAACGTATATATAATAAATAATTTTTACAATAGCTTTATCCCCTAGCGTAATTATAAAAATAAAATTATTTAAATAATACGCGATCGCGACCGATATAAGTAAAGTTATAAATAATTAATAAACCGCCTCGGTAAAAAGGTTAAATAAAAATAAAGCCGTGCAAAATTTAAAAAAGAGGTAATTTTCGTGGTATTATATTTTTTTTTATTTAAAATTAAAAAGCTAGCGGTTCGCGTATAAAACCAAGATAAAGCAAAAGGCATTTTTTAAATTTTATTTAATTAAAATTACGTTTTTTCCCGCTTATTATATTATAATAATTACGTTTATAATTAATATATATTTAAACGAGCTGTATTTAAATAAAATACGGTTATTTATTAATTTATTATTAAAATATAATAAGTAATAAATTTAACGCTATTTATTATTAAGTTTTAAAACTAAATTTAATAAAAAGTATAATAATTTTATTTTACGATTAACTTATAATATTTTTTTAACCGTTAAATCGTTAATTATTTACGTAGTAATAACTTTTATATTTTTAAACGCTAAATAAAAATTATCGTACTAAGCTAGGCGTGGCGGGAGATCGTAATTAATTTGCGCTTTAAACGTAAAAATGCTAACGATTATATCGCGAAAAGGGCTAAAATAGTTTTATAAAATAAAACTTTAGTTTTAAAAAATTAAAAAAGACGGTAATTTTTAAAATAATTACGTTATTAAATTAAACGTAATAAATAATAAGGTTATATTTTTACGTAAACGTAATAACGCGTTTAAATAATATGTTTAAACTATAAAAATTATTTCGAAAATAGCTTAATCCGCTTATAAATTAACCGCTATTTAATTATAACCTAGGTTAGCGTCGATCGCGGCTAACGCGCGCCCTTATTTTTTCCCGGGGCAATCTTTTATTTTATATTTTTTAAAAAAATAAATGTTATAATAATGTTTATAAACGCATTACCGGGGCTTTTTATTATAAATATACCCTAATATATTTTAACGAAAATAAACCTTATTTACGTTATTTATAAACTTTAATTAATGCGCTTTTTTTTAAGCCCACGGCTTATTAAAGCTACCACGTAATATATATACGGGCGAAAATAGTTTATTTTAACTTAAGCGTCCCGTTATTAAATAACCGCGTTATATAACGTTAATTAAACGCGGTATATTTTATTTATAATAAATATAATAATATAATAAATTATATATATAATATTTAAATTAAATATTTACCGCGTAAAATTAATTATCGTAAACTTAATTAAAAAATATTTTAAAAATAATAATTAATAAATATTAATATATATTATAAAATAATAACTTTAAAGCGTTAAATTATCGCTATATGCCTTAGTTTTTAATATAATCGCAACGAATAAAAACATGCCCGCTTTTATTACGCGTAATTAAAGTTTTATTTATAACGTCGCAATATATTTTCCGACTTAAAAACGTAAAAAGTTTATGCCGTTAAATTCGCCGTTATAAATTTAACGTATTTTTTTAATATTAACGCTTAAAAATAAATCGGTAATTATAACGATAATAAAAAGTAATTTATAAAAGTTTTCGCTTTTTTATTAATAACTATAAAAAGGCTTTTTAGCGCCGCCCCCGCGGTTTTAACTTAATTTATTACCGCCCGCTTTAAATTCGGCTTAAATTACCTTTATAACTTTTAATCGGTTTTATAATTTTTTAAACTAAACCTCTTTTTTAAAAATATTAAAGTTTATAGTAATAATATTTAATATATTAGCCGTGTTCGTTTTAGCCTTTTTATTAAAGCTTTTACTTAAAACTAAAACGGTGCGTAACGGCGGGTTAAAGCGTAAATAAAACACATTTTAACTAGCTACGTTTTATTCGAGTTAAATATTTAATATAACCTTATCTCTAAGTATAACATTAAGCTATATACGGGCGTTATTAGCGTATATATTTATTATATTATTAAATTATAAATAATTTCCGGTTAAAAAAACATTAAACGAGGTTTAAAATATTAAAAAAGGCCGATAAACGACTTTTAATAAAGGTTAATTCGAAATGCGTGACGATTTCGATGTAAATGCGATGCGTAAATGCCCCTGAAAGTCGTTGTTATAAAAGGGAGAGTAGCGGTGTGGGCCTTGTAAGGCTAGTAGACCACATCATTTTTTCGCGTAGCGCGCGGTGAGGCTAGGCTAATACTAGCCCACTTTCAGCTGCACGCTGCAGCTGAGCCGAGCTAATAAGCCAAGCTGCCAAGTTAACTGCTGCTGTTTTCTTCTTCTTCTTCTTCGTCGTCGTCGTTCCGTGCTGATCAAGGCTGTCAAGCTGTACTGTATGGTTCTTCATACACGGACCATATGACCGCAAAGCTCGAGGTTCGACTCTTCCAGCCTGTCTATCAGTTCTTCGTCTGTGTGTCTAGAGAAGAAGATCTCCCCTCCAAAGATAGGACTCATCTCCGGCCCAGCAGGGAAGCTTTGTTCCATCCCGCAGCTCAATTCCCATATTTCGTATGCTGAAAGCTGCATGACGGTGCATATGTCATGCTACAGGGCCTCGAGGTCGGTCCCCCCTGGCGTCGCGGTCTTTAGCTGCTGTATCCCGTACCGGCAGTCGACTCCGCCGGCCGGTGACAGAGTTGTAACCCGGCCACTCAAGTCCGACAAGATCCGATTTCCAGCCCCAGGGAGAAGGCTTGCTTGCCGGGATGCTCATTCCGGCTTCACCCTAAGTGTCTGAGAGGATACGCCGTCTCATTGGATGCCTGGCGATCAGGGTCTCTCGAGGAACCCCACATGGGCACTGCAGCCGGATCCTTTGTAAGCACCTGGCGGGTTTTCCCTGTTCTTTTTCGACGCCTCGTGTTTGCGCGTTGCCTTTGCTGCCTTCCCGGTTTGTTCTCTTGGCGCGTCTGCCAAACGAATGCACTGCCGTTGCCTGGCTTGCCTGGATCGATCGCAACCACGAGGCCGGCGAGTCCCTGAATTATTCAGGTGTGACGCATCCGAAGCTGCCGTAAGTGCCCGGCGGCCTGGGTCTTGTAGCTCTTGTTGGTCTCAGCGCGGCCATTGCGAGACATCCATAGGCGGCATGACCGTCACGATCTCGAAGTGGTCTCGTCATGGACAGGACTGACAGACTGTGACCTGCAACAAAACCGCAGCGGGAACAGTGGACTTTGGGGGAGCTAAGCTCCGGGCCAAGGCGGCATCGATGCATTAGGGACGCAGTCAGGGCGGAGCCTCAGGGCTACTCGGCTACGATAATGACAGTCGATGACGGGCTCGACGGGTATGATGTTGGCGGCGCGGAAGACCGTTTGCTCCTTCGGCCTCTCGATGCTAGACAGGCACGGTGGTAGGGTGGCTTCACTACCTGGTAGAAGAAACCAAACTACTGTGGTATAATAGGGGTATAGACGAAAGGATACCGGTGGACGGCTTCATCGAGAGGACTCCCAGCTAACCTAGGTAGTCCATTCGGGGCACTCATCCCAATGACGATCGTGAAGCCACCGGACTTGGGAAGTTGGGAGCGATTCGGAAGAGATTGCCGGATTCGCCCATGCTGCGCAAGCTACATACAACACAACACCGTGTCAGTTCCAACCAACCACTTGCCACGGATTCTGGAAAGATATGGGAGAATGGGGATGGCATTGGCGCATTGGCGGTGGTGGGAGGTGACATTCCAGTCAGTCTGACGCGCAGGCTGGGCAGGCAGGCTGCCAGCGGAGGCGAAGTCGCATATCTGAGTCACAGGCATTGCTGGGTTGGACTGTGATGGGATTTGCGGGCAGGCATGACAGCTGCGATTCACTCCCAGTTGCCAGTGGCCGGGTCCAGCAGCTCTGCTCCCCGTTACTGGTCTTGCTGGTCGAGACGTTACGAACTCGGTGATGTGGACAGGGATCAATTTCAGGGACCCGCTTCCCGTACCTTAGGTATTGGCAACTGCTGGAAGACGGTGGAAGAGGCCTTGTGGCAGACGCTGTCCTCACTGCAATCGCGAGTCACGAGCGACCGGCTACGGCTCGTTTCAGTGGTTCTGCTAGAGCCTACTCCCGGGTCCCTGCTACCTCTAGGTAACTTAGGTAGCTGCGGCATCTCGGGCTTAAGCTAGCTTGACCCGTAACAACCAATCAATGTGCAAAGGTACAGGTATCCTGAGAAACTGCAGGGCCTCGGGAGCTTTGCCTCCAACTTGCCAAGCTTGCTTGCTGTTACCAATTTGTGTCCCGTCTCATTGCAACCCATCCCGGTCCAGCCAGTCCAGTTTGCCAGTCTATCCCACAGTGGACGTCCTAACTAATATCAGCCCTCTTAGCCCCGTCTTCTTGCGCGCCACCATTCACTCATGCTTCACTTTTCCTCGACCATACCGAGCCAACACTTCACTGCCTGCCTTTTTTTCCTTCTTTCCTTCCAATTCACTTGATCCCATTGGAAACAAATCCATTCCCCCATCGCGCGTTTGTTTGGCGGCTACTTTGCTGTCAAATGAACCTGCAACGACCTCTTATACCCTTCCTCCATGTAAGTCGTCGCCTCTGAACTCTCTTACTCACCCTTGCCGCAAATTTTCCAAGTATCTTTTTGCGCGCGCTCTGTCACACAAACACTATCGAATACAGCTCTGTTTGCCCAGTGTTTGAGTTCGGCTAAGGAGACGATAGAAGAGAATAGAACAAGCAAAGACACTGACCAGCTGCCCGCGTGCTGCGACTATAGTCACCCTCCCCTCCTGGCGTCATCTAAATGCCCACCATCTACTCCTCCCTCTACCAAAACTTTGTCCGTCAAGGTTTTGCGAAATCATTTACCCACGGCTACGCGCAATCCGTCGTAGCTGCCACTCAGCACAATGTTCTAAACCCGCAGAACCGCCCGTCCTTTGCTCGGCGTAGCAGCCAGCGGGTCGGGCACCTCGCTACTCTCCAGCTTCAGAGTGCCTTCCATGCTTCTTCCTCGAATTCCGCCGCCCTTCACGAGCACCGCCATGAGAAACACGTAAGCGGGAACTTGGACGCGTACTTCGAGGCTCTGAAGAAGAAGCAGGATGCCGATGCGGAGAAGGAAGAGGTTGAGCAAGAAGAATGGACTCAGTATCAGTTCCCGAAACCCATAGAGTGGAAGCCGGATGCCGAGGCCATTCTGGAGGCTAACGAGACGGCTATTCGGAGCGCCAATGCCGCCGAGAACGTTGGCCTTCTGCCAGACGGCGCGGAACAGGCGCTAGAACCTGTCGATATTGACGCTGCCCTGGCCCACATCGACGCTGCCATCACGAAGGAGATTGAGGCTCGGGAGCTGCGCGACGCTCTCGAGGAGAGCACGACGAACTCGATCAAAGCACCTTCGTCTGCCGCTGCCAGTGTAGCCCAGTCCCGTGTTCTCACCCCGGCCATCGAACGATCCGCTACCCCCGCGAGCATCGCACGGAGCGCCACCCCGCCAGTCGATCCTCAATCGAAGAGCTACGCCGACCACTTGACCAAGCTTTCCGAAGATGGCCGCTACGCCGAGATACCGGTCGTATTCGAGGCCATGCTGGTGGCCAACATCAAGCCCACCGCCACTGCCTACAATGCTTTGTTGGTGTCGGCCATCCAGATCACGCGCGAGAAGATCGAGGTGGCCTCGAAAGCCTTGGACATCTATGCCGACATGAGATCGCGCGACGTTTTCCCTGACGCGGACACCTACAACATTCTGGTGGGTCTCCTGGCCGCGCGATGCCTCGAGGTTTCCAGTCAGAAGTGTTCCTTGGAGGACAAGCGTGTGCGCTTCGGTGGCATGGACGAGCCTGGCAAGTTCATGTTCGCTTCAAGTGAATTGGAACACGCCATCCTCTCGGAAGACGACAGACTTGATGTTGCGCTCAAGCTGTTCGAGTCCTCGGTCAAGACCCGGAAAGCGAACTACTCGTCCGAGACCTACCACCAGCTGATCTCGGCTTGCGCCCAAGCTGGTCGAGTACCTCAGATGCTTCACCTGTTCGAGCACATGGAGTTGAGTGGCGCCGTTCCTTTTGCTGCCACTTTCCCCACCATGATCAACGCCTTCGCGGGCACCGGCGACTTGGCCAGCGCCGTCGAATGTTACAATGAGTACAAGGAACTTGCCATGTCCCACGACAGCGGCAAGTATACGCTCAACGACCGACTTGACTCGCAGGTTTACGCTGCCGTCATCAACGCCTACGTTATCAACGACAGGATTGATGGTGCCATGAATTTCTACGGGAAGCTGGTGACTTCCTACGGTGTCCGTGGGAGTGAGATCAAGGATGCCATCATCACGGGTGGTTTTGTCAAGGGTTTCACTTCCCGCGGCATCTACGAGGATGCCCTTCGGTGGGCTCAGAACGTGGAGACTCGTGCTCGCCTGGATGCGATGGCTGATGTCGCGACGGCCGCCGCTGATGCTGGTGATCGACGCACAGCCGTCACGGCGTTTTCCCACCTGCCCAGCGTCTATCCTGGAGTCGCGAAGCCTGCCTCCGCTCTGCTGGCTTTGTGTGTTCGTGCGGGTGACGTCTCTGGGGCAGCCCGGTTCTGGCAAGTCTTGAGCAACCCGGAACTGCATGTCGATGCCTCGTTCATTGAGCCCACTGCCATGTTCGCCGTGGCCATGATCGGGTCAGGACAAGTGGCCGAGGGTCTGACGGCGTCGGAGCTGATGTTCCAGCGCATCCGTGACTCGACTGCTCAAGCCGCCGACGAGATCGATGAAGGTGTCGACTTTATCAACTCGTATATGACTACTCGTGGCATTCCGGACCCTCGTGAAGTAGCCTCCCAGGTGAACTACGTGCCCACGCAGCCGACATACTCTACTTCGCCTTTCACGTCAACCGCGACTGTCTCGAGCTACGAGGACAACTTCGATCCGTACGGCCCAAGCACTGACTTCAAGGGTTCATCCATCATCTCAGACGAACTTGAGGGTGCTCACGGACGTAAGGGACCTCGACTCAACGATGCCCTCACCCGGCTTCGTAACATTCGCCGTGCGGGTCGTCACGTTCGATACATCACCTACTCCAAGTTGATCTCCGCTGCGGCCCGTGCCGGTAAGCTTGATCTCTGCCACGAGATCCTTGCCATGGCCCGAACCGATGTCCCGCTTCTTGTTCAGTACCCTTTCGTCCGCTACGGGTGGTCTTCTATCCTCGATGCGATGGTGGGCGCCTGCCTGACCCTGGGCGACCGCGTCTTGGCCGAGCAGTACCACCAGGAACTCCTCGAGATGGGCGCCGCCCCGTCGGCGAACACCTTCGGCCTGTACATCACCACCTTGAAGGAAGCCACCAAGACTTTTGACGAGGCGTCCGAAGCTGTGAAGATCTTCCACCGAGCCAAGGCTGAAGCTGTCGAGCCCTCGTCTTTCCTGTACAACGCGCTCATCGGCAAGCTTGGCAAGGCTCGTCGCATTGACGACTGTCTGTTCTACTTCGCCGAGATGCGCGCATTGGGGATCAAGCCGACGAGTGTTACCTACGGGACCATTGTGAACGCCCTCTGCCGTGTGAGCGATGAGAAGTACGCCGAGGAGTTGTTTGACGAGATGGAGGCCATGCCCAACTACAAGGCACGACCTGCTCCCTACAACAGCATGATGCAGTTCTTCCTGACCACCAAGCGGGATAAGTCGAAGGTGCTCGCCTACTACGAGCGCATGAAGTCGAAGGGCATCGCTCCGACTGCGCACACCTACAAGCTGCTGGTGGACACCCATGCTACCCTGGAACCCATCAACATGACGGCTGCGGAGGCTGTGTTGGACATGATCCGTGCTTGGGGACAGAAGCCCGAGCCTGTTCACTACGCGTCTCTGATCCACGCCCGCGGCTGTGTCCTTCACGATATGGAGGGCGCCATGAAGATCTTCAACTCGGTGATGAGCGACCCGTCTATTCCCGCCAATGCTTGCGTCTTCCAGGCTTTGTTCGAGGCTATGGTTGCCAACCACAACGTCGCCGAGACCGAGGCTGTCCTGGCCCAGATGAAACAGCGACGAGTCGAGCTTACGCCCTACATCGCCAACACTTTGATCCACGGATGGGCCGGCGAGAAGAACATCGACAAGGCGTCTTCGATCTACAACAGCGTCAGCCGTGGCAAGCGCGAGCCTAGCACGTATGAGGCCATGACTCGTGCTTTCCTCGCTGTCGAGCTCCGCGAAAAGGCCAAGAATGTCGTCAGCGAGATGCTTTCCCGAGGCTACCCCAGTGCCGTCGTCAACAAGGTACTGGAGCTTCTGGGTGGCGGCGCTAGCGAACCTGTACCCGCGACTGTTCCCGCGGCAGTATAGATCCTCGGGATGTTGGTCGTCCTGGTACCTTTTTTTTCTCTTCTATGTATTTCCTTTGTCTCAGCTTCCAGTGATACCCCGTGCTCTGTTGCGAACAATTAATGGGTTTATGGCCGGGGTTGAACGATCGAAGCGGAGGCCGCTCGATGTCTGTCAGCATTTTCCTACGTCCCGGTCCGAGGGTATGGCGTGACTCTGTGTCTGTCTCTCTCTCTCTCGGCCGGGACTGGCGTTGGGGGGAGATAGCGTATGCGAAAAAATCGGTGGTCATGGCACTTTCGACTGGCGTTTCGGCGAGACGATACCGATCGATCTTGACAACGATTGATAGACTTCACATCTCCACTCTGCATATACAGCAAAAGAATTGCCGTTGCATTTATAGATCTCACGACGCGATCTGGAAGTATGGTCGGTCGACACGGGAGGGATGAGGCATGTGGCAGGCGTTGACTGGAACCATGGTCGGCTGGTTATGATACCGATTGATCAGTCGGCTCAACAATACGATACCTCGACATTGGTATGGCGAGGTAGCCCTGTCAGCTGTACAACAATGAATAGATAGGATCAAGCACAACAATATGTGGCCTCTTTGCTCTGTGATTAAATCTCATTGCGATGAAAGCTAACTGATCTAGATGCTAGCTAGTATTTTGCAATGTATAAATAAATTGGAAGTCCTGAGGGGCTCCACGACCACGAGGCCCCTTCATCATCATCATCACCACCACCACCACCACTCCGGTTAATATCCCACGCCATCGCAGCGGCTACCCGGAGTTTTGCTGAAGCTCTCCTAACTTGCAAGCGAGGCTTTTCTCCCTTCCCACGATGAATGAAGCATCGCATCCACGACGTCGAGGCCGATCCTCCACCACTGCTAGCAGAAAAAAGCAGTCGCCGCGTGTCTCTACTACTCCCTCACTTCCGCCTTAATGCTCCTCCTTGGGCACATCGACATAAATGCGCTCGTCATCACCAACCCACCAGTTGCCGCGACAATCGCACCAATATCCACCTTCGCTTCCGCCGCGGCCCACCGCGCAGTCGGGGGTATGGTTTCGCAACGACGGCACCGCCAGACGCTCGACCAGTAGCTCGCGTAGCGGCCGGTCGACGTGCGCCCCGTCCCCCGCTGCTGCTGCCGCCAACATCCCTCGCTTCGCGACGGCGACCACCCGGTACTCGTCGTCGACGTCTCGTGCCTGGGCCAGCGCCGCCGCCACGCTGTCCAGGCTGCCGCCCCGGGTCTCGTATTCGTCCGCATCGCCGCACCCGGCCTGCGCATCCGCCGTGATTAAGGAAAGCAGGAAGTGCAGCATCCCCCGGCCGCGCGGGTACTCGGGCTGCGTCGGCAGGCGCGCGCGGCGGTAGCGGGGGGGTTGTCCGTACTGTCCCGGCGCTGCGAATTCGAGCGGGTTACTGCCGTACATGTTGACGAGCGGAGGGGAGGGTGGAGGGGATGCGAGAGGAGGAGGGGTGGGGGAGCGTGACCGCGGCATCGGCCAGATGCATCCCGGGACTGGGAGGGGAGGCGGTCGAGGTTGGAAGATGCCGGAGCCGGAAGCGGAGGTAATGGGGTCTCGGCAGCGTATGAGCTCTAGCGCCGTGTGCGAGAGCGAAGCCAGGACAGGTCGTGGCCAGGCGCGCGTTGGCTGGGAACGGTGCGCGGACAAGGTAAGTCGATCTTGCTTCTGGGCGTCGACAGGGGCTTCGCTCTTCTTGGTGGTCTCGGCGCCGTTGGAGGTGTCTTCGGTGGAAGCTTCTGCCTGACTGGTGACGGCGGTTTCCTTGCGCTTTCCCGAATCCCTCACCTCGGTCTGAGCTTCATCATCTCCCACGACAGTGTTGGAAGTGGTGGCATTGGTGTCCTGACTCGAAACGGTCGAAACAGCAACTCGCTTGCGAGGCGGCTCGGACAAGGAGGGAATGATGGTGGCCGAAACGTACATCGCAAGCCACAGTACCACCATGCGCATGACGGTGTTCTGGAACTCGGGGGCCTCGAGCACTTGGCCCAACATCCAGGCGCCGGCGAACTGCTCCAGCGACCGGTGACTGCCCCATTCTTGTCGCTTGCGCTTTCGCGTGCTCTTCTTGTCGGTAGTCTCACGCGCGAACGGCGGTCCGGCATACAGCAGGTGGAGGGCGAGTTCAGGCTCCGTGCGGACTCGTCCCGCCGAGGCAGCGTCGTCGTCGTTCTCAACCCTGTTGCCTTGCGACTCGCCCGTGTTAGGATGGCGGAACTCACCGATGGAACTCTGCACGGCGGCGTTGTAGCGGGCATCACCGCGGCGGCGCTGAATATGCACCGTCTCCGTGCTACCCTCTACGAATGCCAGGTCGGGAAACACGCTGCTGGCCAGCTCGGCGCGGGTGGCAACGGGCGGCAGGTCGGCCAGGCGCTCGCAGCGCGCGCGCGCGAACTCGACGAACAGCGACACGGCGTACTCGTCCGCGTGGACGTCGATGTTTAGCGGGATGGCGGGGTCGGGAAGCCGCGAGATCGAGCCCTTCAGGAAAGTGGAGGCGAACGCCAGGAGGTGGCCTGGCAGTTGGTACGAGCTGCCGCCTCGGCTGGTTAGGGTCACGAGGATGGAGGACTCCCTGGGTGAGGGTTAGTTGCACAGTTAGGCTGCTGGGATGGGAAGGGAGGAGTACGGTATGGGTTGACGACTTACTTGACGTCCGGGACGTTGACCCGGAAGGTATGGCTTGCTTTTGCCATTGTCGAGGATTGCAGTCAACTGACTTTAAAGGTTGTTGTTGACTAAGACGATGTGGTTGTAGATGGAGACGTGGTTGTACTGAGTTACTATGGGGTAGTGTAGAATGAAGAGGACTCGCCGGATCATGGGCTTTTTGCATTGAGAACGGTTGCCAATGGTGGTGTAAGTGCAGAGGGTTTGCTTCCCTGGTACCTAAGGTAGGTACAGTAGGTACCGTAGTTGGGGTCCCCTTGGAATGGGAAAACTTTGGCCAGTGCAGGTGGGCTTGAAGTTTCTGGAGAAGTGGCAGTGACCCGCCTATCGCCTATCGTGGGTGCTTCCTGCCCTCAAACACATGCTAGCAATTGCAGAGGCTTAAGGTACCCCAGGCAGTCTGATCAGATCTTACACTTGGATGCGTACTGGAATTGGATACCACAGCTTAAGTCAGGCCTTGTCAGGTCACAGAACCAGCAATTCAAACCACTGCTGCCGCCCCCCCCTCCTGATGATGATGTTTATGGCTACCAGTCGTTGAGCTGTACAATCACAAGAATGTTGGAAATAATACCATATTTATAGCACCAAAAAAAAAAAACACAATCATGGATTCACTGAATGAAGAGGTTTATGGTGATGTGGAGTACTGCCGTTTTGGCATTTGTGGTCCTCCGAATCTAGTCTCGGTACCTGTCTGTGTATGGGGGCCGGCACTTCCTGATGACGAGTCGCCTTCTTGGGCATCATCAATGTATGTGGTGTCTTTGAGCAAGCTGAGCAATCACACATGGGGTTCTATTCCTCCTCTGATCGTGTGTATGGTGCGAAGTTTGTGTGTTGACGTCTCCGTATGATCGTCCGGGGACCAGGCGAGTTCTTCTGGATCCCTGTTTTCTAGTGAGGGACAGGGCTTCCTTCTTCAAGAGTCGGGTGTGTGTTGACTGAATGAGGCGAGTTCTCAGAGGATCAGATGAGGTTGTCAAAGCATCAGTTGGACTTCTCGAAGAACTCGATGTCGAATGTGGGCCAGATGGTGTGATCGTCCAGAATGCCCTCCATGCGGATCTGGTCATCCACAGAGCCGTGTGCGAAGTCTGTCCAGGCTCGAGTAAGGGAGGCTCGCTTTTGGCAGAGCTCCAGGCTAACTGCTGCCACAGATTCATGGCTAAGCTGGTTAAGGATCTGCATCCTGGTCGCATCGTTGACCTCAGGCTTGGAAATGCCTAAGGCAATGGCGTGAGCGAACAGCTTATGTAAACCGCTGTCGGCTCTAAGATGTCCCTCCTTCAGCTCCGCAAGGGCAAGCTTCCAGTTTCCGGTCGGATTCATCATATTGTGAATGCGAGCGATGGCGACGTTCATTCCACCGATGGAGCCGAGGTGGTCAGAGACACGCCAGAGGTTGACATGGTCCTTGAATCCTGCACCTTGGAAGGCCTTGCACATGAATCTCAGAGTCTCCGGGTTCCGCATGCCAGCACTGTCGGCCTGAAGCCAGTGACACCACATGCAAAGGATTCGCTGACCGGCAACATCACCCAACGGCACCAAGTCGATGTACTGGATCTCAGAGCCATTCTCAGTCTTGGTCTTAATCTCCACTCCCTTGGTGTTTTTCAGAATGAAGTTCTTGTCCACTTCGATGGTCGCGTCGATCACGTGGATGTGAAGCGGGTGGTTGCTGAAAGAATGTTAGTTGATGTGCGTAGTGGTCCGGGTCATTGAAGAAGCAAGGCAAGAAACATGGCTGAAGGTGAATGAGTGATGAGCGTGTTCATGCATCCTAATGTAGGGGAGCCGAGCACACGCTATGCAACTAAACGTGCATGCAGCAAACAAATGCATGCAGTAAACAGGTGCTTGCGACTATAAGTGCTTGCGACTATAAGTGCTTGCGACTATAAAGCGCATGCGACTATAAAGCGCATGCGACTATAGACGTAGCCCCACTGTTTTCCAATTTGTGGCTTTGCCAACCAACGCCGCAACCCAACAGGAAACAGCAATTGCCAATGACCAGTAGATGCGTGTTTGTGTGTGTGTGTGTGTGTGTGTGTGGGGAAGAAAGTAATAAGAGATGCAACTTACCCCCAGTTGGGCTTCTTCATCTTTCTCGGAATTCGGAAGCCTGACATGTTGGCGGGTGTCAGGTCACGGTGTAGGTTGCTAGCTGGCACGAGCTGGGGTCGGTGATGGTGTGTAGGTAAGACTTCTGCTGCTCTGTATCACAGTTAGAATGATGTAAACCAAACAAGTGGTGATGTTCTGTGATGAGAGCTCGGAGAATGTGAGGAAGAGGCTAAGATGACAGGAGTCCCAGAACCCAGGATGGGAAGTGTATGGCAGTGCAGAACTTCCAGTAAGGTAGGGCCTTGGCTTACCAAATAAGAGGATAAGACTGGTTGGAAGGATGTAGGGGCTTGGTAGAAGGCTGGGGACTTGACTTACAAGCGAGAGGAGGGATGGTCGGGAGGAGCTTGCAGGAGGGAAGCGTTGGGAGGGGAGAACGTATGGGAAAGGGATTTATGGTCAGTCGCTAAGGTAGCATACCAGTTTCCAGACCTCACCGCCCGGCAGTTCCTACCACGCTAGTGTCAGGTGGTCATTCCCTTGTTGTTCGTGGCCTTCGGTACCTCGTACATTTATCTCCACGCTGTTGTCATCGTTTTAGCTTGGTCGTAAGTACCAAGGGGGATCCAAAAGCCACTCAACTGGATATTAGTATCACAGGGGAACCAACCGCTGGAAGAGATCCTTCAGGGCACCCCTTCTGAGAGGCTCCACTAACCCCAAATGGAGAGCACCCTCAAGGGTTCGAAGGGAACAAAGGAATAATACATATATGTAGCATCACCCTGGATATAGTACTAGTACTACCAGAGATCCAGCTCAGCAGCATCTGTGCTATTTCCACCCTGATTGATATGATCGATGGCTCTAAATCACCGCTATCTGACCAGCGCCGGCCGTGGTAGACGCGAAGCCATTCTGAAATGATATCGCTAGAATCCCTCTACAATCCCGGGGGTCATGTTGGCGGATCAGACAGATAGCCCACTCAACACAAGCCTGGCTCCTAAGGCAAACTTCTTTTTACCTCGTAAGTGAGGCTCTAAACGAGCATCGTGACACGCAAAAGACGGCATCCTTAGACTATCTACCAAGACCATGCTATGGAACAATCACCAGCGGTGCGATTATCCTTTTACCTCAAGAAGACCTAGAATAATCACTAGTAACACGATTATCTTACTGACATGGTGACACCGTAGCATAATCGGGCTTAGTTTGGATTGTTCCTGGGTTAGTCGTCGCAGGATAACCAACAGCAACGCAATTATACCACCGTGGACTTACATATGGCCACTACTACGTCTGTCCTGGGTTCTGTGTATTCTATCTCGGTCCACGGCTATTTGGAGCTCCCCTACCAGGAGGTGAATCGAACAGGTTGATGTCTTGATGATTTGATTATAGGTAGGGCCTCGTGCAGGAGGTGGGTGAAGTGGTCCCTCCCCGGCCCTCTCTCGACTGTATGGCTGATTCCGACAGACAACCTCGGCTTGTCCAGTCTCGGTCAGAGCCTGGGGATCGACGGTGCAATCCTCAGCTGCAAAAAGCTTCTCAATGGACTGGTCAACAGGGGTCAAGACTCATGCGAGAGTCATCGGTCTCGTTGGCAGTGCCATCGGGGCCATTTTGTAGTTTGTCTGCCATGGTACCGTCAACCCACTGACTGGAGTGCGGATCGAAGCGGCACTTCTGGCACTCTAGGCTCAGCTGGGTGGTGTACGAAGGAAGCTGGTAGTTGGTGCCAGTTTTGGTACGTATCATGTGCGGCGGCACCACGGTCGGGCGGGATTGCGATGGAGTTGGTGGAACTTGGCGTCACCAGTGACAGGCAAGGACAAGTAAGAGAGTCGTTTCGTGGTTCATGGACCTGGTCGGCGTCGGATTCGTGCCAATAGTTATCATAGCTTTCGTCCTTGTCGCAATCGGTGCGTTCAATGCGCTGTTGACAGTGGTGCTGCCGTCGTATGGAGCCTTCGCTACTTTCGGATGGCAAGTGCATAAGCGAGAGGAATCTGCAGGTCCCTGGCCGAGATGGTCTCGAATTCGTCTTTCGGTTTAGGATGGACCGGATGATTCTTTGGTGGAACCTCGTCGGGGAAGGGCACCCAGGGATGGAGCCCATGGAAGAGCGCGAAAATAAAGAAGATGTGGGAGTCTGATGTGGAAGCGAAGGCTTGGGGATATTTGTTAATCATTTATCTCGGTCTTTCAGGCCTTCACCTATACACCTGGCTCTCATCTCCTCTTTACTCCCACTCTCCTCCCCGGGCCGCGACCCTGAACACCATGATGGCCCTTCACTAATCCTCCACCCAACGTCGCGATAGTGCTATTCATCGATTTCATCGGGGTCCACAAACTCGTCTGTTGGGGCGTGGAGTGGGAAGAAGACATGGCGGCGTCTGCAGCGGAGGTGTTTGAGTTGCTGCGGTCGATGGAGTCGGTGTGAGGGTATTGCACACAGGAGAAATGGGCATAGCCTCCAAAGGGTAGGGGGGGTTGGTGATGACACACTAACCGCTGGCCTCCTCGCAAGCCTAGGGGACCTTTGGTCTCAATTATACACCGGAAAACCTTCGTGACGGGGCCTAGCCTTCCGGACTTCGGCTTCCCTTAGTGCTCGTAGCACTTCGGACGTCCGGCGCCTGACAGTCGGCCACGGTAGTGACATTGCTCTGGCGGGAACGAGATGCACTTGGCTCGGCCAGAGGGGAGGGAGAGGAGGCAATGGCAGGGTGGTGGTGATGGAGGGATTTCGGGGCCCTTTCTGTGCTTTCGGGTCGATGATGGTATCAACCCTAACAAACTCGGCCAGGTCAAGCGCCTTTCCGGACACCAGTTGTTCTTCAGTACGGCGGCTGGGCCCACACTCGAGAGTCTCGCAGGGTGTCGGCTCAAGCGGACTGGTCCACCACAAAGCGTAAGATGAAACGTTGGAGAAGAGCGGAAGCGAGACGCAGATCCAGCAACGCGAGGATCTCCTTGGTCGAAGTGGCAGAGATGAAGCTGCCAGTGGCGGCAAAAGACGGACCTCTCGTATAGCCAAGCAGGCCTTGATCGGGGGAGCCAAGAAGGCCGGCGAGGTCGAGCTCGCTGAAGACTAATCAAACCATCCAGTAGCTTGAGGAGTTTTCGACCTGCTAGTAAATTTTGCTTGAATCGAGTGTCAGTCGCATCACTTGGAGCCAAATTCGATATGCAGCTGGGAGCAACTTACCATATATCGCGCTGGCCATGGAGTGTGTGCTGATGCATGGACCGATGCATAGAGATCGGGACCAAAAATGTGCTTGCAGTAGTCTGCGAGAACTGCTCGCTGGGTGCGCCGACCATCTTCACATTGACGTCTCCAGATCATCTGCGAGTTCTCCGGGATGATGGACGATCTGGTCAATTTTCGGTTCTTTTGAAAGTACACATCAAACTTGCTCGGTCCTTCTAGTCCACGAACAAGTCCTTATCGTCTTTCAGGGTACGATGGCCGCGCTCCTAGGCCTGCCCGGGGTCAGGGTCAGGGCCGGTTGGCCAGAATCTGTTCATGCTTCAGGGGAATATTCAGGGGAATATTCAGGACGACTGATTAGCCATGCACCTCCGAGTCGCGCCGCGTTTCCCTTCTCGTCGCCTTTCTAGAATTCCATTCCAAGGGCCGTGAATGACGCTGGCGGCGGCTAAATGGTGCGCCGCGCGCGACGCTCCCCCAGGTAGGGGTGCCCGCCAGAGTGCGTGCGAGTTGAACGTGGGCGGAATCACCGCTGCTCTTGCGTTATTGTTACAGCGTTGCTGCTGGTGTTTCCAGAAATGACCTTGGTTGTGCTACAGAGAGGAAGAGTCACTGTCTGAAGTGGAATGCAAAGGGAGCTCGAGGAACAGTCGGTGTTTCACCGGCGTTGTTGTTGGCCTTGGTAGTACTTCGGCTGTAGACACCGGGTCGAATGGACGGGGGCCAAAATGGAAGGTCGGGTTCAGGGGGAGCGGGCGGCCGCCTACATCACGTAAAGCGTGACTATGACAGTTAGTAAACTGTGGCGGCATCAAAGGGTGGTGTACTACTCACATACCATGATGCGTAAGCCCATCTTGATCATTGTCGAAATCAAGGAAGCACTCGTAGTCGATGTCTGGGTTTTCACCATCCCAGAGGTATTCCTTCGTTGTAGTGCTGTGGTATGGGTCGGGCGAAGAACGGGGTTGTCCAAATACGTAGGAGCAGTTTGGCAGTCCGCTGTCTCCAATGTGTGAGTATGGCTGCCAAGTGGCACACGAAGAATAGTAGCATAGGGAGGGTCGACTGCGTATATTGCAGGCACGTACCGGATGGAGTAAGGTCTTGAGTCGAGTCTGTGGATGTCGAAGCCGGTGCAAGGAGGTAGGTATACCAAAGTCCCAGTCGGGTGTTGATCTCGGGTTTGCTTTTGTATATTCGATTCAGGTACTCTACCTGGCCCACCTACGTGTCCTGGAAGGACTTGCTATCGTCATTGCAGAGGTAGGTAATGGAGCCTGGCGGTGCCGAGACAGGACCACCCACGCACCCAGGGAGTTCGGATGTGAAAGGGGTGGGTCGGCTAGCGATCTGGCCAACTCAGCGTGCCTTCCGACTTATACCGAGCGGCCTCTGCGGGATGTACAGCTCGAGGAACCTCTGAGCCCCTTGACACGTAACGCCCAGTATCCTGTAGGCCCCCTGAAACGGTTGACAATCCCGATTGCGATCTGCGTCACTCCGGATCAGCATTGTTTCCCAATTCTATTATCCGTACCGGCTTGAGTAAGATCCACGTACACTGGTTCATCGTCCGGGGCCAGACTTGCATCCCATGGCGAGGGTATACTTCTTACCACAGCAAGTCCACTCTCGGCACCTTGACCTGCCTCCTTATCCATAAACTCCGGATAGTCAACCTCTAAGGAATGTATGACCAGTACAGCATGGCGGTATAGGGACAGCAGGTCATACTGTGTACCACACAGCCTGTCTAGCAGCTGCTGGTCCGCGTTTGCCTGTTGTGGTCTATGGCAACCGAGGTCCCCGGGAGCGTACCCGTACCTCGTACCTCGGGGGCTCATTCACGGGCCTGAGTCCCGGTACTTGACCTCTGTACAGGCCCAGCTTCAAATCACTGCTGTTTCAAGCCAATGCAAGCAATCGGATCGTCCGGGTAATTCGGAATGGCATCGGAATGCTGCGGAAGTACCGGAAGTCATTGAACTAAATCTTGGGGGTGGTAGCTCCATGGACTCTGGAGCAGAACAGCGTGACTAGTTACCAAACTGTCGCTGTCAGATTGCGACAACCGCTCACAGGCCTGCCATATCAATAGGTAACCAGGACTCCTACCAACCCGTTTTCGGGCTAGAGACCAGTCCACTGTCCTTCTGAGTTCATGTGTGCTGCTGCTTAGATTCAACACATCTTACTCATGATTGGGCTTTGGTACCGGCCAGTTTTCACTGTTAGTGTGATTCGATGTCGGCAACTCTGCCTGCCTTTCAGTCCTTATTACCATATGGAATGAGGTAATGTAGTACCTTTGGCTGCTTCATTGTGTTGTCAAAGAGAGCGCGGGGCGGTTGATATGTCCTGGTGCTTTCAGGAGCCTGGATGACAAGAAGGGGGTGTCATCCAGAGTAAACACACTGGGTTTCTCGGAGCACCGCCACATTGGAGCTCCCCGGCCACTCACAGGTCATCGACAGGGCCCCGGCTTTCCGAATCGGGAATACCTACATCCTCTGTAGTCTGGTTGCTTATTTGTCATTGCCCTCTGCTGCGTCCCTACAGCCACAAGGGGAATCCCCGAGGTCCCCGAGTCTTTGGGACGCCATCTGGTGAAGAGCCACCCAGATCCAGCAGATGCCTATGACCCAGGGGACCTGGCTGCAGGTACCACCTACCTTACCTAGTAGGCAGATGCCAGAGATTGTAAGGGGCCCGAACAGTCGGACCAGTGACCACTTCCCAAATATCCAGAGAATACCATCCATCTGATCTATCAGACGATGGCTATGCCAGGCTTGACTGCTCCGAGAGCAATAACGATCCTCTGCGCAGCCGGATTATCCATCAAGCCCGTACAGCAGGCATATGAGGAAGCTCAATACGAGACATGTAGCTTAGCAAGTGGTAGTTGCCCAGTACCTATTCATATCATGCCCTCTTCGGATTTTAACGCGACGTGTCGCTGAAGGAGAGCGAATCAAGCGACTGTACCATATCAAATATTGTCATAGCGCGTAGGTACTTAGCTAAATATGGCACTACCTACCTTACCTAGGTAGATAGGGGGCAACAAGTTGGTACAGTCAGGGGACTCCGGGAAGCTACCGGTAGCTACTTACACGGTCCTCACTATTGGGGGAGCAGATGCAACACGACCCTGCCAAAATATTACGTGCTTCCTGCCATGAAGCATACTGAGGTAGGTCCCCAAGAACGTGTGGTAGGTAAGTACCTAGGTAGGTAGGTAGGTAGAATCAGACGGACTGCCGGCTACTAGCACCACGTGGCAGACGTAGGTGCCTCAAGGTATCGAATTAGGTACCGTAAGTCCCTAAGTTAGGTAGGTGCCCAAGGCCACAAGCGTCTGCTTCCCCAAGTTTTTTCCATTGTGCCGTTTGTTCTTTCTGCCGACTTGCCAACCGCAATTAGTATAAACAGTCCAACTCTTCCCCACCGTCTTGCTCTTATTTTCTCTCTTCCTCCAGTGTATCTCTTTTCATCTCATCAACGAGACACGATGGTCATCTACACCACAACTTCAGAGCATACCGTCCCCCCTTCATCCAATGCAACTGACCATGGTCCACGTCAGTCCCCTCCAAAGCATCATCCAGACTCTGCCAACCGGATGCTGTTATGTTTTGCTGCGAAGGCACATCTCTCCACGCGGTGCATCAGCAGTGCTAACATGTGTGCACACAGGCAACACATGGTCTTTCGCCCCCGTCTACTTGCAAACCTCGCACCTGGCGCCTCCATCCCCAGCCGCCCTGCAACCAGCTCTGCACGCCACCAAGCTCCCTCATCCCATACCAAACCTCGGACGAGCAGCGACAAGATGGAAAAGGGCAAGAAGGCCTAACAAGAAGGGAACCAAGGTCCAGAAGCAGACTCGTTCGGTGGAGTTTCCTCTGGCTTCGCCCTATCCACGCATAGTTCATCATCTGCTTTGATCGAGGCACTGGGCCGCCTCACTGCCGGGTTGCTGCTCGCGACCCATGGCAGCGACTGGGACTTGGACGACGATGATGTCGAACGGGTGTGCATAGTAAGTGCGACTTGGAAGCGTCATCCAATACAAGTCGATCGCTGATATTTGCGAGGGTGTTTGGAAAATGGCTGGTAGCCACTTCAAGTCTGATCCCCAGATCACCTTCTTCAATTGTCGGCGTCAAGACTGCGACCAACTATGAACGTATCAAGAAGAGCATGGACTGCCATCTGGGTGAGTCTGGCCTTTAGGCTCTCCGTCATCTCACTGCGCGGCTGGCTAACGTTTGGGGGTTGATGCCAGCGACAGTGATGTCACCGGGATATAGAAAGAGGACTCTGAGAATGAGAGCACGGGTGGACTGGCCTCGACGCCATCACTCAATCGAAGTCACTTTGCCCTCCAGATTTTGACGAGTAGATGAACGAGCTGCTTGCTCGACAGATGTTCGGCCTAGGGACATCAACACCATGGCAAAGAGCCATCCATCCCAACTCCGCCGGTTGCTTCAGAGTCACCTTCCAGGGAAGAGCTGTTGGGGTTGTTGAAGTCACCTATGAGGAAGATGCAGCTGGCAACATGACCACCAAACTCGAGGAGAGCAGCTCGGCCTTCAACACTTCTTTCATCTCGGACCTATCCTCCCCTCCTTCTTGGGCCTTAGCGGCAGGGCTACAGGCCGTGAGAAAGCATGGCAAGATGCCATCCAAATGCAGAGAGTGGTCGAAGACCGGCCAGTCTTGCCCGACGCCTCGCGCCGATGCGACCAGTGGTCTTCCCCATTTCGACTGCCGCCGGGAGACCGAGTCTCGACGCCCACGAATCTCTCGTCAAGGGTATGCTTTGTCAACACCAAGGAGCTGACAACAACCCCAACAGCTCTTCAACCCTCCACACCAGGGCACTCCTCTCGAGTCTTGGACACATGCTATCCTAACCCCAACTATCGTTCACTCAACCACACATTCATTCATACATACATACATACAACATACATACAATATACATATGTATGTATATATGTATTCTTTCACCAACTCGGCCGCTGGCCTGTCCAGTGGAGGTCGGTGTATCATTGCCGGCCGGCCTGGCCCCGGCCGGCAATGATGCACCCCCCCCCCCCCCCCCCCCGGCCCTGGAGGGAAGCCATGGGGCCCTCCAGGCCGGGGGCCGAGCCAGACGACCGGTCCCGGGCCGGTACGGGCCGGCACAGCTCCGACGACAGTGTACGCATGCAGGCGGCCGCTCCCCTTCCTCCCATTCAAGGGGGGCGGACCAAGATGTCCGCGTGACTGTCGGCCTGCCGCCCGGCCGGCTCCACTCTCGGGGTTGCATGAGCTCGAATAAAGAGGGCGGGGAGGGGGCGAGGAGGAAGAGGAGCAGAAAGATGGGGGCGAGGAGGAAGAGGAGCAGAAGGAGGGGGGCGGGCGAGGAGGAGGAAGAGGAGCAGAAGGATGAGGAATATCAACTTTTGGAAGGTATACATAAAAAAACATACCTATATACAGATATCCAAATATACACAGTCTTACATACCTGTCGCCCCTACTTCCTAGTTGCAAAAACAAGACGCGGATCGCAAACCGTGGTGTAGGTGGCAATTGGGAATTCGTAGACGACACCGCCGCGCGTCTGGTAGGTTTACCCAGCAAGGATCGCCAGTAAGTCGTGTGGACTGCTGCAGAGGGTTTTGCGGTCTGCACGAAGAGAAACTGCAGCTGCATACTCCGGAGGGCATCGGAAAGCCTCGTTTTGACCCTATGGACGGTGCTGAGGAGCACAAGGTCTTCGTAGGACGCTTACACGCGGTTACGCTTCGTGACACGGCTTGGTCGATGTCTCATTCCCTTGAAACCTTCCCGGAAGAGACAGGCGCACAGCCCTGCGAATAGATGGTTGGAGATCCCCTCGTTGTGAACATGAAAATGGTGTTGCCAGAAGCCAGGTCAAGCTTCACAGCCGCCCTCGCATACACATAATGAACGAGACACCACTCGACCTCCAAGCAAATTGATCTTTGATTCTCACGCTAAATTGGACGGTAACAACCATACCATGTCTCTCTCTACCCAATATTGAACTCCCCAGCCCCCGTATTCATGACCGCCCGCATCTTAGCACGCATGCGCTTGGCGGCATCATCATCCACGGTCCCAATGTCCTCCAGAGCAGCCGCACCGCCAGCACCAGTCCCATTCTGCTCCCCTGCCGATCTCTTCGGGGCAGGCTTGCTCTGCTGACCGGGCTTGATGTTGCGCCGGGCCGAGGGACCGCCACCGATCCCACCGGGCGCCTCGCGCAGCGCGAAGCTCTTGGCCGTGTGACCCAGGTGCAGCTGTGTGATGTCGAAGAAGCCACGCTCCTCGCGGACGTGGGTAGCGTAGGCGCGGATATGTGAGCGGAACGCCTGCCGCGCCGAGTCCAGGAGTTTCGGCGCCTGGCCTTGCGCGGCGCCCTCCTTGTCGGAGGCGAGAAGGCGCTGTTCCAGGTGCAGTTGCAGCGCTTCGGCTCGCGAGTTGGGCGTGGGCTTGTCGGATGTCAGCGTCGGGCTTTCGTCCGAGTTCTTCTTCGGCTTCGGTATCGTCACGGGCGTGATGAAGCCCTTTTGCAAGATGGATTCGTAGGACTGCGGCGTCGAGGGGGCAGCCGACTTCAAAAAGTCGATATAGCCTTCCTCGCAGCCGGGTTGGATGAAGAGGGTGGCTTTTCCGGATCGGCCGGCACGCGCTGTTCGTCCGATACGGTGAGTGTGGTCGTCGACGCTGAAGGCCGGGTCATATTCAATGACCATGTCGACGGCTGGAACATCAAGACCACGGGATGCGATATCCGTAGTGATAAGCACGCATGGGTTCTTGGAGTCGCGGAAAGATGCCAGGGTAGCTGTGCGGACCGGTTGCTGAAGGGAGCCGTGTAGCTTGAGGAGGGTGATGTTAGGATTAGCGGGCGAGGTGATGTAAGCGGCATCAGCTACCGTATTGGCAGTATGCGCGTTCCCGGATTCCGATGGTGGCTGGGCGGAAGAGGCACGCAAGAGGTCGAAATGGAAATCGACCGAGTCAGCGCATGATATGAACACGATAGCCTTCATGACGGATCCCTTCCGAGCAAAGCTGGACTTCAGAAGCGCGATTAACGTGACTAGGCGCAGCTTCGCGGGTACGACAGCGAAGGTTTGCTTGAGCTGTGCGGGCGCCGAGAAGACGGCATTGTTGGCGTCTGTAGTATCATCCCCTTCCGACTTCGTTGACGTGATGTGTACTGCATCTTGCAAACTGATCTCGCCCAGCTTCTGAACGTTCATCTTCATCGTGGCCGAGCAGAGAACAGTGACTCGTCGTTGAGGCAGAGCATCGATTGAGACCCCGTCCTTACTCGTACTCTTCAACTCCTCTTTGCGTATCTTCCCGACGATACTCTTCAACTCGTCCTCGAAACCCATCTCCATGAGCCTGTCGCCTTCGTCGAGTACTAGCCACCTCACAGTGCCCACATCGAGTACTTTCGTGTTGACCAGATGATCAGCCAGACGACCGGGCGTGGCGATCAGGATATTGACGCCCTTCCTGAGCCGTGCTTTTTCAGACTTCTTGCTCTCTCCACCAATGACGGTCGTACTGACAATCCACGGCGCACATCGCAGGATCTTCTCCAACACCGTCGCTATTTGTTTGCACAACTCTCTCGTTGGTGCCAACACAATGGCAAAAAGACCAGAGTCACGGTGTATTTGCTTCCCGGTGCTAGAACCATCCTCGTTCTGACTTAACGCCATCAAGCGCTGAACGATGGGGAGTAGGTAGGCCAAGGTCTTTCCTGAACCTGTTTCCGCCTGGAGAAAAGCATCGCTATCGTCCTTGACAAGTTGTGGTATCGTGTTCTTCTGTATCGACGTCGGTGCTTTCATCTCGAGTTTCGAAGAGAGGTGACTGGCGATGCGGCGCGAAAGACCAAGCGCGTGGAAGTTGGCGGCTTCATCGGACAAGGGTGCGTTTGAAGGTTTCGCCGGCTCGGCCTCTTCAGCAGGCAGGTCGAATACGGTTTTCGGTTGCGGGTTAGACGTGAACAACCTGGAGGTGACGCTGCCGGGCTTGAGGCCTTGGCCGCCCTGCTTAGGGCCTTGCGACTCCGGCCCAGCATGGTCGCGGGAGGTTCTCTGTCTCTTGGTCGGTCTGTCGTCGCCGAAATCATCGATCGGTTGGCGATTGCGGCGGTCGTTGGTCAAAGGCGTCGCATTGCTGCCGCTCGAGCGGCTGTCGTGGCCCTTATTCGCACTGCGCTGGGCGCGGACGCGATCCCTCCAGCGGCCACCAGTGTACTTCACTTGTCGTTTTATCGGCTCTGCCCCGACATCGAAGTTGAGAAGCATGCCACCGTCCGACATCTTGACCGATCTACACTGCGACTCGGCGAGGGGGGTTGTTGTTCTGTTCGATCAGGTTGATCGGGGTTGCAATGCGAAAGAGTGGCAGAATTACGGAAACTTTTTGGCGGTGAGACCGCTATCGCCCAGATGGCTACCCCGCCAATGATGGATGTGTACATATATGCGCTTATCCATGTCCCCGCCCCTTTCAGTTCATGAGACAGGTTGACAGGCAGGAATCCAGCAGGAATCCAGCAGGAATCCAGCAGGAATACAGCCGGAGTCTCTCACGAGGCACACGCAACCTTATTCAAATCAAGGCGACGAAGCAGAAACATTAATGGGGGAACCCCCGTCATCTATTCGTATTCTAATCTACCCAGCCGTAACCTCGCATGTCAGCATCAACATCAACCGAAATCGTCCTTCACCTCACCAGCTCCCGCCGACTGTTTTTCCAACGTCTCGAGCTGCGACCGTAATGGCGCACTCTCCAGGTTCAGATCGGCGGCACCCGGGAGCCCCAACACACTGGCGCGCTTTCCCCCTCCGCCTAGAGCCTCGCTCTCCTCGTCGATCACTTCGCTCTGGTCGGCCGTCGACAAGGTCTCGTGCCGATCAGCAGCCTCGAGGTTCTGGTTGAGCCGTTGCCCAATGCTCAACATGTAACCGCTGGCCAGGCTGAACATGTCGATGCCGTTGTCGCTGGGAAGGTCGGAGTATGTCTTCCGCGCTGCGTTGAGGCATCCTTGGGATTGTATGAATTTGTTCTGCGCAAGCCACGTCTCTGCTCCTAGTATGCTCCAGAGCGCCGATTTCCGCCGCCTGCTACCCCATGCGTGCGAGCCGATGCCTTGCCTGGAAGCGTAGCACACGGCCAGGCGTTCCTTGAGTAGGGCATCGCCAACAGGGCCCAGTATCCTGCTCTCAAGAAGTCGGATGCCCCATTTGGCCGCGTCGTCGACGCTAGACCCTCCACGCAACCGCAGCAGTTCTAGGCCGAGTGTCAAGCACCTCAAAGCACCATAAGGCGCACTACAGCGCGTCAGGTAAGAGTAGTAGGCTGCTTCGAACATCGTATCCGTGGTTTCCGCCCGGGTCTTGGCAGATAGTGTTTGTGGCATGATCAGGAGACTGAGCGCGGCCATCTCGTTGGTGGCCGCGTGGTACTTCCACGCCTTGTCATTATTGAAATCGCTCCGTAGGAGATCGTAGGTCGAGTAAGCCAACTTCCAATCTCGCAGCATGAAGCAATAATCTGCCAATCTTCGCATGATGGCTTCTGGGGTGTCGTGCGGGTAGAATCCAAGGGAGTCGTAATTGCTCCCCGAGCTCGTGCCGATGACTGACGACCTGGAGCTGGTGCCGAATCCCCACCGCTTCGTGAGTCCAGATATTCGCCCTGCCAGACCTCTTCTCTTGGCAGCCACTTGATCGTTCCAGACCGAGACGTGCCGCTCCATCGTTGGTATTATCGACTGCGTCACCATTTCGCGGACAAAGGTCCGTATTGCTGTGGCATCCGATTCGAATATGTACCTTGTCGGGTCTTCGAAGTCTTCGTTTTCTTCGCTCTTCTTGATATCTGCCAACTCCTCGGATGCTGACATCCATTCGCTTCGTGGGATCGGTATGCTATCGTCATCGGTTGCTAGGCTCTGCGTGCCCCGGATGCGGAGCAGGTGGCAGTGTAAGCCCAAGTTCCGCTTCATCTGCTCAAATAGGGCCATGGATCTCGTTATGTCATCCCGCTCTTCATCATGAACCAAAACATAATATCTCAAGAATTCACTATCCACCCAGATGGGTAGTCGTCGTTCTCCCGAGCTGGACTCGTTGTATAGCCGCCGCAACGTCTCGATGGGGGCCGGGTTGCGCGAACTTATCGCGATGACACAAGCCACCGGATGAGCGAACGTTTCGTGTGGCGCCAAGGGCAAGCCGGAGAGCAATCTGCGCAGATACAAGGCATAGTAAGGCGAAGGTTCGTCAACATCCAGTCCATTGCTTCTGGGATTATGAGGGGCGCCGAAGAAAGATTCCTCGGCATAGGAAAGGTGGCGATCCACCACAGCCTCTACAGCGGCAATGGGATTCTCAGGTCCGGGTGGCTTCCCAGCGTCTGGGGTCTTCTCAGAGATTCCATTGGATCTGGTAGGTGTACTACTCCGGATGCCAGCGGATACGGGATCTGGATGGGCAATGCTCTCTCCAAGGCGGGTGAAGTGTATGGAATAGTCCTCATAGGTGCGACCGGCGCCATTGCTATCTCGGATCATGACCTTCCCATGCACCTGCTCGCCGAAAGGTCGAAGTAGTTCCCAAAGGCCGTTTTCGAATCCCTTCTCTTTCAATAGGACATCCGTATCTTCGGAGCTATGTACAGCGACGTGGGGAACGAAGGCTTTGAGAACGAGGTTGAGGGGATCGCCAGGCCGAGCCTCGGGGCCCGAAGCCAAGGCCAAGGCATTATTGTGACCACCAAAGACAGAGCCGCTCGATATTCGTGCGGAGGAAGGGCGACCGTGAGGCGACTGGGAGCGAGATCCAGGAGGAGAGAAGGTGGAGGCGTAGAGAGAAGCAGTCGAAGCCCGTGGCCCTCGATATGGTAGCGTAGCTTCGGAATGGGAAAGCGGGTGGTGGTCGACCGACTGGCGGCTTTTCGGGACCTTCATGGTCGAGGCCGCCATGGGGGGTGCCGGGAGGGGCTCGGTCGGGGCATCTTGATCGAATGACTGCATGGAGCAGGTAGATTGTACCGGGTTGCTTCTGTCTGTGTCTCGGGCTTGCGTAGAGGGCTAGTCGGGTGTTCGCATCAGCATCAGTATGGGAGGCTGGTTCGGGAGACAAAGGCGGTGGGCTCGGCGGTGGGCTCAGAGGATTCGGCGCGTTAGGTTCATCCTAGCCCCAATACACCATGATTTTATCTTGGAAACATATGATACCCAGCTGCTAAGGTGGAATGGAGCTCTGGATGGGGGCGCGAAGGTGAAGTTGGGTGGTAGCTTGGTAGAGATGATCTAGGTATGAATGCGATGCGAGTGTCGGGCAATGGGCCAAGCTGTACAGGTGGGTATGGCTAGGTGCTTGGATAAGCATCTAAACATACCGATAACACGCAATGGTGAGGACGCAGGCTCACGCTCGCTAAGATTAGCCGGAGATATGCTTATAGCCGCCTATGCTTCCAGTGACGTGCATTCATGTGCAAGTAAGTAACAAAGCAGACCTGCTGTCAACATTCTTCAAGCTTCACTTTATACACAGCAGTCTTACTATCAAACACCATATATAATTGTTCCGGTCATGTAAGTCAAAGCTAATAAAGAAATCCAGAGACACAGATAGGTATAGCATCCAAGACCAGCCTCGTACGGACCAGCAGCCTTCTCACTGTCTATCCAGAGTAACCCTCAACGATGGCGAGGTGATACTCGTAACCACACCATTGGGGTCAACATTGAAGATCAACTCATCCATAGCCGCAGACCCGTATATCACAGATTCCACATTGATCCAAGTCGCGCAGTCCGTGGAGAACATGGCCTCCGCCTGGGAAGGGGCATCGGCGTCCTCAAAGATGGCCTTGAACACCACTCTCTTCCCGCCGTCCGCCGCCGGGCCTTCCAGACCGGTCGGGTACAGTCTGATACGCGGGTTGACGGGCGTGTACCCATTCTGCAGCACCGTCCCGATCCACTTGAAATCGGTGCCGTTGCTGTACCACTGCGAGACCCCGAGGCCCGGCTGGTCGTCTGTCTGGATCGTCATGGACGAGTTGAGGAGCGTCGTGTTGGCGAACACGTAGTGGCCGCCGTACTTCACCCCAGCCTCCGCCCGGGCCGCCTCTTCCACAGCCGGGAGCATGACGTCGCCTACCACATCTGCTAGATCGTCAGCTTCCTCATCCTCTTAATAGCACAGCGGGCGTCTTACCCAGAAGGTGGAAATTCGCATTCGCCGGCAAGTCTCCCGCCAGCAGGACCGAGACCCCGAGATCCAGATCCGGGATGATCGCCATCACGGAGCTGTAATCGCCGATGCGCCCGGCCTTGTTGAACGCCGTCACCCAGCGATATGGCTGGGCGCCGAGGTTGATACGACGCGCACCCCATGGCACCCCAACCGAGGCGTGTGGGTCTGTGGAAAAGGAGAAGGGCTTCAACCAGCGGCGGGTAGTCACAGGGTTGAGCAGCTTGTAGCTCATGATGGCGCGACCGACGGCAGACACGTCAGAAACGGAAGAATACATGTTGCCGGCCCTTCGCTTGTCAATATCTATTGTAAGTGACCCAGGGAAGGGAGACTCACGCCGCAGACTCGCCCAGGTCGAATGTCCAACCAGCGGCGGCTGGGCTGCGTGGTAACACGCCTTTCGATTCTTCGGGGGCGCGGAGGTATGTGCTATTCAGCCCCAACGGCTCGACTAGGGTTTCCTGGAGGAGCTGCTCGAATGTCTTGCCTGTGATTGTTTCGAGAGCATAACCCCTTTCCATATCATATCAGCCGGTGTCCCCGATGGAGGTGGATGTGCCAGACCACTCACAGCAATTGGAAGGCGACGTTTGAGTACGCTGGCGTTTGAAACGGCACCAGAGACGGATAGAATAAGGCGATTCCGGTGAAGAATTCTGCTCAGGTCGTCAGCTTCTCGCCATCAATACACAATACAGAAGCCTGTCGGTGATTACGCTTTCGGTCGCAAGTAGGGTAGTCACCGCAGGGCGGTCGCTCCTCGGTCGTCAGCGGAGGGAACCCGTATTCGAGCACCTGGTCTTTCGTTCCCGGAGCCTGGGTGAGTTCTCCCAACAACGCGTCTTTCGGCGGTCAGGCATGTCGGATACCATGTCAATGGAGGACGACTTACAGTCTCGCGGAATCCCCGTCATCTGCGTTGCCAGGCCTCCAATGGTAACATCATCCCAAGCCACGTACGCGACTGGGTCTGAACGGTTTGCTAATGCTTCGAGTTCAGGAACGTATTTCGTGATGGGTTCGTTCCAGACTCCGTCTCCGGCATTGATCAAGAACAGGTAAATGGTGTATATCTTGGTCAAACTGCCCAGACGAAAGACAGTCTCTGGACCTACTTCCCTCACTCCGGTCGTGTTCTGCGTCGCGAGCTTCGGGGCTGTGTGCAATACCGAGAACAACGGGCTTGCTACACTGGGGGAGAACACTTCAAGTGCGAAAGAGTAGTTCTGCGCATCCGCCCTAATCCCCTCCAAGGTTGCTGTCAAGTTTGAAACTGCGGCCTTGACAGCCTCGCTCTCCGCGAGCCGAGCGGGTTTGGGGAAGACAGGACCCTCGAGCGGACATGTCGGCGCTGCTAGACAGACCGAAAGAACGCCGGCGATCGCAGAAACGACTTTTGACGCCAAAATCATGTTGCGATATTGGTGGTTGAACGAATTTCACCCACTAGAGCATGATCAGCCGGCTGACTCTTGCCCACCGGTGACCAGGTGATTGATGCTTTAATACGATTTACTCGATAACCCAGGACTGCACGATTAGACTCCGATTCTCTCTTGGCCAGACCTCTTTGGGGATTCCAGTCCGGGTTCCTGGGACGCATGGCCTAATTGGCTTCCTTTGCAAGTCATCAGGGCCAATAGCGTTGCAGGCCTCTCTTGGCTAAAGTGTAGACCCAGATCGTGGCATTGAAGCCAGGTGGGATGACGAAGTCACGATGTAACATAGGCGCTCCGTGCGCCGTGTTCAAGAGGAGCTCTTCCCCTTCTGCCCTATCTTTTGGAGACGTTTCATCTGCTACTTGACCTGCGGTATTCCTGATGAGCGGTATTGATATACCAGCTTCTCTCAGATCGGACTACCACCTCGTTTACCTATACGGCATGGATTGCTGGTGCTTTCCGGTCCTTTGCGTGTGCATACTGACGACCGGATGCGATTAAGCGCAACAACAAAGGGATCTACGCCAGTATCTGGTGCCTTCGGATCCTTACGGCCTGCAAGTCCCCGAGAAAGGACCACCATGATCGAGAGCCATGTCTACTGCCCCCTATTCAAGCTGGCCACGCGCACTACTGGCACGACGTTATCTTCGGTTCAGGAGACGGACCGTGAGTTCTATTTTGGTCGTGCATATGCAACTCTCGTCTCCAGGGAACAGGTTCGCCTTGCAGACTGCAGCGGGAACCCTATACAACGTCGGATAAAGTAGTAGTAATATAGCCAGGTGCCGTCTTGGACTCTTGGCGTCCGGATTGCAACGTATGACCGACTCATGTCTGTTCCGACTACGTGTATGCCACTCCGCCGATCCATCCCAACGCGCTTGATGAGGCAAGAGTACAGGCCTTCTCCGGTGTGCTGAAACGGTTCGGGATGATCGGAGGTACAGTCGCTCTTCACTCTTTCCGTTAAGTTCACTCCCTAAGCGTTCCTCGTCACGAAGGCCCATATTGGATAAGGGACAGCATGAAGGTCACAGAAGGCCACTGGCAACATAGATTTCACCGTCACCTTCGAGATGCGTACCCTTAGTTGCAAGACATGGTGATCGAACAATTTCGGAATCTCAAATGTTCTTGGCGGGATCCTGCTACACACCAGAGGGGACCAAGCGGTATCGATCTTTCTCTATGCAGCATTTCCGTGGGGGTACCGTGAGAGATCAAATGGCCACCTATCACGATGTCAAACTATTCATAGCTCAGTCTTTTCTTGGGTTGCATGACATGACCTGCATGAGGGTTGATCGGCCCTTTCAACAATATGAAAGGCTCGTATTGCATTCTCTTCTCGATTAATGGAAGTCCTCCACGATGGCTAGGTATCTTACAGAGTAGTATGAATACCAGTAGGGACATTCCTCAGCTTTCTGTCCCCGTCTATGAACTAATTCCACCGAGACGATTTCAGTACGCAGCCCCTTACCATGTTAGGAGCCGACACGGACGAGGAGCAGAGAATTGAAGCCAAATCAGTTGTCCGATGGGACTCGAAACTCATCTTGTGCGGCGATTGCCCACGAGTCTCTATCTGCGCACCCCAACAGAGGTCTTGATCAAAACCCACAGTGGGATGAGCCGGCGAGCGGGCGCATACTTCTGCCCGCGCAGTGTAATATCGAGCGCTCGATGTGTTGGGTGCTATTTTTGGATTTTTATCCTCGGATGTGGAATAGGACGGAGTCGAATACGGCGATCTTATTACCACTATAATCGCAGCAGAGATCGTAGTAGATGATGCCCGCCATGGTCGTTGCAAGAGGGCCAGAGCACGTCCAAGTTTTGGTGCATGACACAGTGTCTCAAGGAAGAGTCACGTTCGCCCTAGAGGATGGTCATTATCGTAGGCAACGTTGCGATAATCTAGGATGATAACACAACGCTTAAAATCGACCGCGTCACTCTAAAGAGTACGCCATCTTGCCTTGTAGTGGGAGAGAAAAGGAGCTTGGAGTCCGATGACATCTGGCTGCAAGATCACTGATTCAGCCACTACACCCGCGAAGTTCCATCGTCGATCCATTACTGGGAGAACATGATTCTTGTGACTCAGTAACAGAGTCTGAAAGGGAACGAGTATCTGGACAATGGTGGTGTTTCTGACTATTGTAAGCGCCTGTAGAACAATGGCTTGTTGGTAGTCAACCAATGTGATGCTCCCAGCCGGAGGATCAAAGGGCTTTTCGTTGCCCTGTTACCTTAAACAACTCGGGCAATTCTCTCCTTTTCATGTGCTTGAAAGGCCGTGTTTTCATAGCCGAAACACTTGCAGAGGATAGGATGCGAAGATAAGTAGCTCTCGGCAATTAGAACTGCTCCCCTACGACCAACCCAGTCCTAAGTTACATCAATCCACAGACGAACAAACCAGCAAGTACTTCGGCTTGATACGGGCCGAGACCACCGTACATCACATCCCTTTCATCGCAGCAAAGACACCACGTAAACGAGGCTAAAGCTCCGCCAGCGCGGTCTTCCTTCAAGATGAACCCGATAGGAGCGCCAAGGCCTCGGCCAAGACGTATGAACCCGATGGACGTGCCGCCATTGGAAAGACGTTCTACGAAGCGGTTGCCTTTCGTCCCGGATGTCGGTGATATCAATGATGTGAGATGGGGTCGGACTTCGGTTCTCGACAATGGCCTTATATGGCCGAGAGAGAAGACCTCATCAACGCTCTGGGCAGACGAAGAGAATGTCAACGACCCCGAAGTAACCCAAGAAACCATCTACGCGATGAACCAGTTGCAGCTCACGCGCAATGAGCCCCCGGAGCCGCTTACCGTGCAGGTGGCCGTCGAGCAGTTGATGAACAGCTTACCAGTTCAAGTCCGGTCGACAGTCAAACTTGGTCTCGTTGGGGTGTCGACGATCTTTGGTGCCCCGGAAACAGAATTCATGGGTCGGGCAACCAAACAGTATGGCGGCTTCGATGTCTTCTACAACGATCTGGTGGCAGCGAAGTACTTCGTGTGGCCTATAGAAGCAAAGGAAGGAGAGTTTGTCACCGCTATCTTCCTGATGCAGGAGGCTCCAGAGCGCGAAATCCCAGAACCCGAAATCCCGGAAATCGAACCACCAGGAGGAATCCATGTCACGAACCGACCTACAGTGCGGGCCTGGTCAATCGTTGACCCGGTCAGGGACCAGCCCGAACGCGAGCAATTGGTACGGAACCGCGTGATGCGGATACTTCAGAATATCTACAACGTCGTGTTTCCCATCGGTTCCTATCGAGAGCGGGCGAACCTGGCCGGCATTCGTCTATACGGCCTGCCTTGGGTGCCGCCCCAGGAGCGGTGGGCGCCGGTGAGTGACACGTGGAGCTCGGGCATCCGGTCGTACACGCTGGTGAAGGAGATATTCCGGCGCATCACTGACATGTTCTGCAGGGATACGCCTGACCACCACATCGAGAACGTGATATTCGAAATGCCTACGCTGGGCTACCTGGACGTCGACTGGGAAAGGCACGACATGCGGAACGCTGCGACCGTAGCCTGCTTGGATGCCATGGAATACCGCGCCCGCGTGTGTATCGAAGGTATCCGGGAGCTGCAAATAGGGCACTATCTCGAGGAGCCCCGAACCGACGCCAGCGAGCTCGCGCCCACCCCGAGAGGCAAGTATCCATTCAGGCCGGGGACCAACCGCGTAGCTCGCCCGCCTGGTCAGTCGCGGTCGCCGTCTCCGTCGCCACCTGGCTCTGATGACGGTGAAGAGGACTTGTTGAGTGATACGTCGGGTTCGATGACCGAGGCAACTTCTGCTCCCGACAGCATGGACTGGGAAGATTACTACGGGTATAATTGATTACGCCCGGCAATTTGCCTGGGTTGTTCGAGGGTAAGTACATTAGCAGATTTCACGACAGAATGATTGATGAACCACGAATATATACAATATATTACGAAGAGTCTAGGTACCGGTATGTGTGTGTGTGATCAATGACTCGACGTTTGGCCTCCTTCCATACCTTAGCAAGTGAAGACAGCAGGCCCAGGGACGGTGTACTCCGACGCCTTGTAGGGATCGTAGGTGATACCCTTGTCGGCTCCCTTGTAGGCTCCCGGGAAGGCCACCAAGTCGCTGGGCGTCGTGCTGCCGGAGCCGGTGACCTCCAACTGGTGGCATCCGGGGTAGAACTGGGCACCGGGGTACTCGTACGCGGCGTGGAGGGCGATGATCTCGTGGCGCACGAGGTAGTAGCCGGGCTTGAGGCACTTGGGGACGGTGTACTTGGCTCCCTCGTTGCCGTTGACCATCAGAGGGCTGTCGCCCCAGGTGTTGCTGGTACCCTCACGGCCCTCCTCGGCGACCTTGAACCAGACGGCATCCTTGGCAGGCTCGTAGTCGTTGCAGCCTATGACGGAACGTGTCAGTACCGTAGGTATAGAAGGCGATGAGAGGAAGAAAGGCTGTAAGCTACATACCGCTTTCGGGGCACTGGGCCATGTAGGTAATCACAGGGCCGACATGGCTCTCGGGCCACAAGGTCCAGTAGAGCGTAACCTCGGAGCCGGCCTCGACCTTGGCGTGTAGGGCAGCGGGGCCGGAATCTTGACCGCACTGAATGTCGATGATGTCGACATCCTGGACAGGGCCGTTGCCAGCAATGGCGCGGGAGATGCGCTCGGGCTGTTTGCATGGTGTCAGTCGATCCCTCAGTCGATCCCTCAGTCGATCCGTGGCTTGCCCCTATCGTTGTAGGCGTCGACGTAACGTACCTTGGGCGACATGTAGGGGTCTTGGTAGGGCTGGTAGAACTGGTAGACCTCGCCACCGATCGTCGCGTTGTCTACATAACCGTGGGCGGCAACCAGGCCGGCACCCAGAGCGATCGTAGCAATGGTCTTCATATTGGCGGCTCGGGGACCTACTGTCGACTGGCAAGAAGGAAGGCTGGAGGGGAGGCTGTCGAATGATCTACAGACGACACCATGAGACTGTCAGCGCAGCACCACTGCTATTTATGAGCAAGAGGGAAGGGAATAAGCTAGGTACTTAGGTATCTACTTTACCCTTTCGATCCACGGCAACCCTTCATTTCTCTGACCAGCCTTCTAGAATCCGCCGCCGAGATCAAGGACTACGTGGCGCGCATGGTTGTGTCCAATGCATCGTGATCACTGACCACTCGCTCACTGACAGAAGGGCGGCGGGGAAACCGGTGCAGTGGAAGGCGGTCCACTTCCGTCCATCTATTAAAATCAAGATGCGCGCAGTTTCCAATCGTCTTCCCTTCCGCTGGGATGAGAAGAACATTAAGGAGTGCTTCTGAATATATTCCCGTTTGGGCTCTTTCACGGAGGTTGAGGATTGCCAAGGCTGGTTCGAAGCTCCGCCTGCCCTATGGTTGGCGGAAATACTCGCCCCAGACCAACCGAGTGCGACGATCCGGGGATTTTACTACCAGTTTGACCCAGAAAAGGGGCTAGCGGAGTGTGTGTGTTCCAACAAAAGAAACACACGAGCCCCAGAATTGCATACTATATACTCGACACAGGTGATCGGAAGGTTGCTTGGCAAAAGCTTGTTGCTGCTGAATTTAGGGGATACCCTCCCGAACTTCCTGGGTCTGCAGCTGGGAGAGGCGTCGGCGTGGGTGCGGGCGCAGTGGGACGGGAAGTAGGGGGTGCACGCCCGGCTGAGGGAGGTCCAGGGCGTCGGCGACATCGCGCTCGGCGTCTTCTGCGATTCCGCCCAGGGCCTGTGGCATGAGTTGGCGCCGTTCCTGAATCCGCGCAGCGAGGTGACTGCTGAGAAGCTGGGCTTGCCGAGGGATGTCGACGAGTTGTATGAGTGCGTTGGCAGGAACCCGGTCGCTATGTGCAGGCTGGCGTGGGCGCTGGCGACGGTCAGGTTGGAGCATTTGACGATGGAGTTCAGTTGAACTACCTATGGGTTAGGAGAGTCTTCAACGCGAGCGTACGACCCTTCCTTGCCCGGAACCACAAAGCTCGGTTGGATCGCGAAGGCTGTGATCCTCGCACAGAGTCCTTTGACTAGCCTACCTACCTCATTCCGACAAGCCTTGGTCTATGAGCATCGTGAGACGATGAACCGGTCGAAGTGAGATTCACTTGTCCATCGCCTCCTTACTTTTCTCGCTGTCTTGTTGATGATACCTGATCTAACCCGCCAGCCAAGAAGAGTATACGAGATACAGTCAGAATAATGTCCACCGTGTCAAAGAGTCGCTCTTTGGTCCCGGTCAGCCGACGCTTGAGTTGAAGCCCACCTTCTCTTTGTTGAGCATCTTGTATACGGATGCAGAGCTAATTTTTGGGCGAGAGCTCGGTACACAATAAGGCACGGAACAAAGGAGTCATATGCCAGCACCTGGCAAAGGTCAAGTATCCTTCAAAATACCAGAGGCCCACGATCCATCAAACACGCCAACCTGTTGCACACGGCCCAACGAGAGAGACCGAAGCACTATTCCATGGATTTAAACGTCGAGTCGTTCCACCCGCCTGGCCCGGCCAGAGACCCCAGATGTCGGACGCGAAGGGAAGCCGACAACCTAGTTGAAGCCCGTAAAATGAAGAAGTTCTTTAGACATGATAGCAATCGCTTCATCTATGAGAAAGCTGTAGGGTCGGGCATGGGAGGAGTGGCCTGCCGCGTCATGATGCGACCACCATGGTATGCCCCGTGGCGGAAGCCGAAACGCTTGGTTGTGAAACGCGCTTCCCACGAGCTTGGTGAGGGGAAGATAAGGAACGAGATGCACCTTCTACGAGTACGTGGAGCCTACCCGGAATTTATCCCGTCAAGGTCGAGAACGTGATACTGAGAATACGTCCAGAGATTTCGCGGAGCCAAGCACATCCTCCAGCTGCTGCACCTCGAGAGACGCCCCCGTCGCGACCTGGCCGAGATGCCTCGCAGAACCATGGCCACCGAGTGGATCGAGAATGGTCAACTCTACGGCTTTCTAAACAAGGTGCTGGACATGGGACATGAGCTTCCAAACCGGCTGCTTCTGAGGATATTCCAATGTCGTGAGTAGCGCACCTTGTCACTTCCCTTTACTCAATGCTAGAACCATGGAGAACTAACACCCGATGAGTCGTACACTTCTGCATAGCTCTGGCCTGGCCCCCAGATAGAGGCCATGAGGGTGTCGAGCATCCGCGGACGGAGAGGATTCCTCGGCCATACCGAGATCCCTCTACACTCGTACACGGTGATATGCACTTCGGGAACAGTAAGTGTACACTCCATTAGCACCAACCTGTTCGAACCCCCGGGACCATCATACGACAGGCTAACGAGTGAATGTATGTGGTAGTTCTCATAGACGACTTCGACCCCGAGCACCTCATGATGCCGATGCTCAAGCTGATCGACTTTGACCTGGCCTGCGAGGCTCCGGGCGACCAGTAAGCACGCCCGTGACATTACACCTCATCGATCATCATCAAAGGCAATGAACTGGGCTAACATCACACAGTCCACTACGTGGTGTGCGAAGAAACATCTTTGACATCGGAAAGGTACGTCTCCATCCCCTCCCTTCACCCCCAACTAACTAACCTCCCGCCCAACCTGGCCAGATCATGCTATGTTTCATGAACCGAACGGGCAACTTCAACCCGCCGGTGGGGTTGGTGAGCGGGCAGATGAAGCGGCACGGGCCCGAGCGGACCTTCCGCTCGTTCGGCGCGGACCTGGGCGTGGACCCGCAGACCCGGTTCCCCAACCTCGACGCCCGCATCTCCCTGCTGGTCATGTGGTGTCTGGCCGAGAGCCCGGCCGACCGCCCGGACCTGCGCGAGCTGCACGAGGACGTCGAGTGGCTGGTCCGGCACCGCACCAGGAACTCGTACGCGAACATGCCCGCCAAGGGGAAGAACGAGAGCGATCGCGAGATCGGCTATATCGTCCAGCAGTTGGTGCTGGATGCGCCGGCGGAGTGAGCTCTTTGGGTTGCTGGGTGTGTATATATATGAGTAGAGAACAGCCGCTTGATCGTATATTCGTTTCCATAACTCTATTATTCATTATCACGTACTCCCCTTCCACTTTCCTACCGTGCTACTTACACTCTCCCACAAGCCTGCCTCCCTCCCCGTGACCTCAAGGCCCGTACATCCCCCACTGAATGGCGCTCACATCCTCATAACAGCGCTGGCTCAGCGCAAACTCATGGCTCGCGATCGCGTCCGCCGGCAACCCGGGCAACGGCGCGCACTGGGGCAGGAAGTTGACACGCGTGCACCCCTGTGGCACGAGGGGGAGGTAGAGCTTGGCCTCCTCGTCCCAGACATCCTCGACCCAGCGCACCACGGTCCAGACCTGGCCGCCGTAGTACTCGACGGGGCGGGCGCACGCCGCGAAGGTACCCTGCTGCCCCGGCGCCGTGAGGTAGGCGTACGGGTCGGGGAACGAGGCGAAGGTCACCCCCGACGTGCCGGACCCCGCGTTCACGCCCACGTAGTGCTCGGGGCCGGAAAGGTTGGACGGCGTGGAGGGCGCGGCGATCGAGATCCCCCACGGGAACGGCGGCGTGCCCCCGTCCATGAGGATGGAGCCGCTGCCGGATTTGATGGCTTGCGCCGTGCCTGGGTCAGCACGTACGGCGTTAGGACGCTCTGCTCACTGCTAGTCGGGGAGCAGGCATACATACCGTTGTGGTAGAACACCAACCCCGAGTCCGCGCTTACGACCGCCTCGCTCAGGCCGGCGCCCACGTGGATCCCGCTCAGCACGAAGCCGTTGACCGAGGGCGACAGGTCGGTGCTCGGGTCCGTAACGTTGGCGATCAGCTGGAATCCTTGCGACTGCGAGGTCGGCGGGTAGTTCGGGGTTTGGCGGGAGACTAGCGGGGTGGCGGAGGCGAGGCCCGTGAGAGCGGCGGTGGTGAGGAGGAAGTTGACCATCGTGGAGTTGAGGTATTAGCGTCGGTAAGTTCAGACCTATCGACACAGAGATGGGAGCGGTATGTCGGTGATATAGACGTAATCGAGCACAAAGGTCTCAGTGAGTGGGAATACCATGTATGAGCTCTCAACCACTTTCTCGAGCCTCGCGACCGAATGATATATATATTTCTGAAGCAGATGGTGATCATCCAGCGCAGCGGAGGTGGACGAGGTTACTTTCGTCATTTGCCGCGGCTAGGCCCCGAGGGCTGAGGTCGGCGCTGGCGCCATCGTGCGTAGTATCGTGAACTAGGGGACGAGTCCCCTTTGTGCCCCCCCGCAGATACGAGGTGGCAAAAGACGTCTTTGTGAGTTGTTTTCCCAGCTATGCCTGCCTACCTATGTAATAAATGTAAGCCCGACATGATGGCCTCGTATGTATCTACAATTCTGTAAAGCGAGGTCATCGTGCGAACACGCGCAGCAAGTCTTTGAGTGCTGGCGGTCAGCACTGTGATACGTTTGGTGGCGGCCCTTTAGCTCAGCGCTAGGTACTTACTTAAGTAGTCACCGCTGTTGCAAACGAGAAAATGCAACGCTGGCCTGCCGTTCCTACAGCTGCCGATGAAGGCCGGTAGGTTAGCGGCAGTCCAGTCGGGCCAACAACTATTTCGCCTCCACGATCTGCACACCGTCTTTGGGTACTTTCAGCTGGGATGTCTTCGTATTGTCGCACGACGGGCATACACATCACGAGCCATATAATATGGTACTTCCATTGCCGCGCATGCTGATTCTCGGGTAAGAATTGCTCGATTACAAGGCAGGGGGTCCCTGAAGAGCAACGCCTGTCCCTCGAACAGGGGATGCAGGACATAGATTGCTGGGCCCATAGTGGGAATACCCTACCTACTTTAGGGGCGGGGTCAATTTGCGTAGGCGGCTGTAGCATTGCTGGGATCCTGCCTAACCAGTTCAATGTTACCTACTTCAGTAGTAGAGCTTATGCCGTAGCTCCATAGCCTGCCAAAGGGAGGAGGCACAGTTGAGGAAACATTGCAACTTGAATCAAATCATGGTCTTTGGCCTGCTGCAATTTAGGCAAGTTGTATTCGAGGTACGCATCCCATCCTTGGGATTCCCCTTGTTATCTCTCGATATTCGGGGATTTCTATTCCCCATATCTGGTCTTTTCTTCCATCAGATCTATATTCGATCTTTCCTTTCTCTCAGTCCTCTGCTCGTTTCGTAGGACGTAGTCCCTGGGTGTGCGTATTTGTCCTACATTTACCACTTGGCCTCCTTGCGCTCCTGGAAACCCTTCAGAATACCAACAATGTTCTCGAGGGCGTGCAGGTAGGCTCGCAGCTCGACCTTGACCTTGTCCTGGTCCTCGCCGAGCTTGGGGTAGAAGTCCTTGCGGTAGGGGCAGGCGCTCATGGCGGCGGAGAAGACGGGCTTGATAAGGATACCGTGGTGGGGCTTGAGGGTGTTGCCGTAGGCGTTTCGGAACGACGTCGACAGCTCTTCGGATTCTTGGGCCAAGTTCTGGCTCAGTGCAATACACGTGAAGTCCAGGCCTCTGTAATTTGGAATATCTAGGTCAGAAAGACGTTTCTCGGGAAATCGGGGATCTGACAACGTACCGGACCAGCCACACCAGACCCTCTGCAGCGACGTGCTTCTTGGTCTTGAGCTCGTTGATGACGAGGGCCTGGAGGGTCTCAGACTCGGAGGGGGCGGCCTGCTGGCGCTCACGGATTTTCTGTGATTGTCAGAGCACGGCTCCAGTACAGGCAGTGGTGTCAGCTACGCACCTTGATGTTGCCCAGCATGTCGTTCTTGACGGGGGAGAAAGCGACGGAGCCGAGAGCATCTGCAAGACAGGGGTTGTTTAGCATTGGTTCTTTCACTGCAGGAAGCATTGGAGCAAATGGCCATACCGAACATGGTAGTCAGAGACTCGGCAGCCTCGAGGAACTCGGTGGTAGCGACGGCATTGTCGTTGTTGGCGTCAACGGGCACGTCGACGAAGGACTTCTTGAAGGTCGAGATCAGAGTACCACCGGGGGGAACGACGGGGGCAGACATGTTGGCTGTTGGCGGTTGGCGGTTGGCGGTTGGCGGTTGGGCTGAGGCTGAGGAACGGTGATGGGGTGCGGGGAGAGGAGGAGTTGGTTGATGCTTGGAGGAGTAGAGAGCAGAGGAAATGTGGTCTCGAGCTTCTTAAAAAGCAGCAGACGGTCAAGGCAAGAGAGAGGGAAAGGCGGTCAAAATAGGGGGAAGAACAGATTGACAGATATAGCGTTACTCGTAAGTGCCCAGGTGCTCAGGCGTGTCAGGCGGGCAATGGACCCCTATGGAGTTCTGGAGCTCCAGCTGTCTCGGCGGGCAAGGCGGGCTAGGGCGGGTTTGTCGTGGCTGCACTGGCCGATCCCCTCAGCGATTCGTGAGGGGCAGCGAGCCCCATTCTTCCCGTCTGCCCAAATGCCAAGGATCGCCGCATCGAGCGACCAGTGCCCAGGTGGTGAGGGGCAGGCCGCAGGAAAGGAGGGGCGCAAAGCAGCCTAGAACCTGGTCTACTGCGCCACATCTTGAATTCTGAGTCGGAACGGTATGTGGCTTAGCCACTCAGCCGCTTTCCCTCAGGACCCGTGGACCTGGGGACTCTTCTTGTCGCCGGCGAATCCGCGGGAGAGGCCGAAGACCTCCCAGGGCGGCTCTGGCGGCTTGCTGCTGCTGCCCCTCTCAATCCGGGCCTGCAGTGCTCTAATAACTATTGGGATATGACGTCAGTGGGTTCGAAACCTGGAACTGAACCCACCTGGGCAGTTGAACCTCGGAAGGCATCGTGAAACACATAAGACGAGAGGGACTGTGAGGGACCACTGGACCGCCTGACCCCCGCCTGTTCCATCAATATTCTTCCGGGCCCTGGCGAGCCTAGCTTGCTGCTTGCGTGCTTGCCTAGCAAGTCTGGCCAGCAAGCAGCCTGGAGTCTGCCCTACATTCCCCTCATTCCATCCATCCCGTCCGTCAGGTCTGTCAGGTACTGGACGATTCCCATCCAATCCACCATCCCACCATCCCTCCATCCCTCCATCCCTCCATTCTCCCCAATCCCTCCATCCTCTCCAATCCCTCCATCGTCCAACATGTGATCCATCAAATAAACTGCTGCTCCTCTCCGCGCAACAACAACAAGAAAGGCGTCCACCGAATAAACGTGGTAGACGCTGGTTCTTGGCAACCCAAAGAGAACTGCGCATCGTAGCAATGCACCCCATCCGGAGATCCGACCTTAGCTGATTGACATTCCAGCAGCGTGATCTTGCAGCCGATCCACGCGTCCATAACCTGCTTTCTTACGTGCGCGTCGCATCTGCTGCAAGCCTCCCCTGCCCTCGTCGTACCGAATGTGGGATTTCTCTGAGGTAAGGCCACAGAAGCTATCAGCCGTAGCAGCCGTGCTTGTGACCAACAACCGCCGGCTGGGCTGCATCTGCCCGGGCTTGCATTCAGCCCTCCCAGGTATGGCGTGCGAGGTAGACAGCCTTGGAACCTGGAAGCCTGGAAGGTTTATATTAGTTGCGCCTGATAAGACCAATAGAAGAATGGAAGATCCAGTTCCTATGACGACAATCCATCGTCTTCGTCGCGCTTACATCCGACTCTACCTAGTACCTACCCAGTACCTACCTACTACCTAGTGCCGGGTAACCTAGCTGACGTTCTCCGTATCGGGCTGACTGTTACCGGTGACCTGCGTGCCACACCACCGACACGATCATCACTCCGCGCCGCATTTCCTTGGTGAACCTTACCTGCCAACTACAACTCGCCAGCAGACCCGTATACCTCACGCGACTAACTGCCATTGTGGTCGAGCAAGGCAATTAGCTACAGTAAAGTCGCTTTGTGCGTTGCACCTTTCGACTCTCCTCATGTAGCGCCAATTGTCTTTGACCTCCCATACCTCAACCTTCAATTACCTAAGATAATCCGAGTCGGCGCTCAGGCCCCCCGCCGTCGCTACCGCCCACCCGCCGCCTTCTTCCGTCTTACCTACCTTTTGCTTCATTCGCTTGTTCCCGCCTCTTCACGCCGTTCCTGAGCCCATCGCTTCTCCTTCAACATGTCTTCTCATCATAACGACGGGGACGCTTCGGGCTTCCTGGGCAAGTTCAAGCACCCATTACACGAGCTGAAGGACAAGTTGAAAGACACCCATCTGCATGATGCCAGGGTCAACCTCACCCACAGAAAGTCGGTCTACCTCCGATAGTCCACTGAAGCGAAAATTGTGCTGACCATCTGCCAGACATCAAATTGGGAAGCTTGCGAACATCGTACGCCACTTTGCCTTGCCTTGCCTTTCTAAACCTGCTGTGCAACTTGCCTTTGCCTGACTGTCTTCTAGTTTAACCCCCAGCATCGCCATGATGAAGAGCACGAAAAAGCTACAGATGAGAAGCGTCAGAAGATCTCCGAGCAGCATCGCTTCCAGTCGTATTTCCCTGAGCGCGACGGTAACATGATCAAGTGGTACGTGGATGGAAGGGACTACTTCTGGGTACGTTTCACCTTTCAACAGCTCACAACGGCGAGTCGCGTGCTAAACCCTAACCCGCATTCAAGGCTGTCTCGATAGCTCTAGAAAAGGCCAAGGAGTCGATCTACATTGCCGACTGGTGGCTATCGCCTGAGCTCTTCCTGAGGAGGCCGCCCTTCTTCAACCAAGAATGGAGGTTGGACTACATCCTCAAACGCCGTGCCGAGGCTGGTGTGAAGATCTATGTCATCGTCTACCGAGAAGTCGAGGCAGCTATCACCTGCAACTCTGCTCATACCAAGCACGCTCTGCATGGATTGTGCCCGAAAGGCTCGCCTGGCTACGGCAATATCACCGTCATGCGACACCCCGACCACAATTTCCTGGAAAACGCTGCCGATATGACCTTCTACTGGGCTCACCATGAGAAGTTTATTGTTATTGACTATGAGATGGCTTTCATCGGAGGTCTCGACTTGTGCTTCGGGCGTTGGGACGATCACCAACACATTCTGGCCGATGTCCACCCTGAAGGCGTCCAGAATGAGATCTGGCCTGGCCAGGACTTCAACAACAACCGCATCATGGACTTCAAAAACGTCCAAGACTGGAAGCAGAACGAACTCAGCAAGGCCGAGTATGGACGCATGCCCTGGCACGATGTGGCCATGGGTGTCATAGGACCTTGTGTGTACGACATTGCGGAGCACTTTGTTCTGCGCTGGAACTTTGTAAAGCGCGACAAGTACAAGCGGGACGAGCGGTATGATTGGATCGAGTTGCGCGGTCGACAAGGGCAGGATGAGGACTTGGTAGCTGTGCAGCGACCCAAGTTCCCGGTGGGCGAGTACGTCACTCACCCGTTCTCTCCCCTGGAGACCAAGAACCTCGAAAATCGAGGCACCATCCACGCACAGATCGTCCGGTCAAGCGCCGACTGGTCAAGTGGTATCCTGCGCGACCACACCATCCAGAATGCCTATATCGAAGTGATTCGCAGCGCCGAGCACTTCGTGTACATCGAAAACCAGTTCTTCATCACCGCGACAGGAGAAAACCAACCCCCTGTCCATAATACCATCGGACGCGCCATTGTCGACGCCTGTGTCAGAGCGGGCAAGGCGGGTCGTAAGTTTCGCGTGATCATCGTCATTCCGGCCGTGCCCGGCTTTGCCGGTGACCTGCGCGACAACGCTGCCGCCGGAACTCGGGCCATCATGGATTACCAGTACAAGTCAATCTGCCGTGGCGAGCACTCTATTTTCGAGCAAATCCGGAAGGAAGGTGTGGATCCCACGAATCACATCTTCGTTTTCAACCTGAGATCATACGATCGCTTGAACAAGACGCCTGCAATCGAGAAACAGGAAGAAGTATCGGGCGTTAAGTACAAGGAGGTACAACGTGCGCAGGCTGAAGAGATCATGGGCGAGGGTATCTATGGCAGTACTGATGTCGAAGGCGAGCGTGACGAGCACATGGGCAAGCCGGATGAGCAAAAGAGGGTCGAGAAGGGCCTTGACTCACACACTGCCAAGCAAAGGTTCGAAGAGGCCAAGGAGGAAGGACAGGAAACGAGATCTAACTCCACTGTGGCTCATCATGCCATGGCTCATACAGGGAAGGTGTCGGATGAGGTTTGGGAGGGCGACCCGCAGGAAGAAATCCATCGCTGGATCCAGGAGGAGCTGTATATCCACGGCAAGCTCCTAATCGTGGATGACCGCATCATGATCTGTGGATCAAGCAACCTGAACGACCGGAGTCAGCAGGGCGACCATGACAGCGAGCTGTCCATCGTCATGGAAGACACCAACAAGATCGACAGTCGGATGGACGGGGAGCCGTACCGGGCTTCCAAGCACGTGGCGACCCTTCGCCGCTACCTCTGGCGCGAACACCTCGGACTGTTGCCGCCGCAGCCCTACGACGCGAGCCAGGACATCAACGCGCAGCCACCCGGAGACGACTCGCCCAACGATATCTGGGACCGCGACGACACCTACAAGTTCGTCGAGGACCCGATGAACGACGACCTGTGGGATATGTGGACGACGAATGCCACGACGAACACGGAGATCTTCCGGCACCTGTTCCACGCGGACCCAGACAACCACGGTTCGTCTCTCTCCCCCCCTTCCCTCCCCTCTTTGTCTACTACCCCCAACCGTCGTTCACACGGCTGACATAACACGCAGTAAAAACCTTCGAGGACTACGACACCTTCCTCCCTCCCAAGGGTGTCAAGGCAGGCCATATCTTCGACCGCTTCCAGCCGGTCGAGGACGTGCGCAAGAAGCTCGACAAGATCAAGGGCCACCTGGTCTGGATGCCGCTGGATTACCTGAAGGATGTGAACATGGCCGAGACGGGTTTGCAGGTCAATTCATTGACCGAAAGTATCTACACTTGATCCCGAGCCGGCGAGGACGCTTCACCTGGCCTGGCCATCTTGCCTGTGAAAGGGGGCTCAGGGTGAAAGCAGACGTTGGACGGGCGTACAGGATGGGCTTGTTTAGTGTGTTCCTATAGTAATAATCACGTGGAATCCCTAATGACCAGCAACCTCCCCTGTTCGTATCTTGACGTTATGTGTCAGTGATGTAATGCATGTGCCTCGTGTTTTTTTGCCCATCTCCTTCGACAAACCATCACGCAAGCAGATGAGGCAAAGCGGTGCCCCTATGGATCGCCAGTCGTCCGCATAAGCCAGATACCGGTCAGGCTTGAACGTAGGTAGCCCCGAGGCATCATAGGCGACGGGTATAGAAGCTGTTCTATTGCGTGTCTTCTTGCGTATCGCCCTACCGGTGATTGGCCATTGCTCCAGAAAAATGCAGATTACGATGGGATCTAGACCTCTTTCCAGTGCCAAACTCGGCACGATCAGAGCGATGGTTCGTCATGGGCGTCTAGAATCAGATCATGACGCTGCAAGGCCGCATCTCCTCGGGACAGCGTTGACAGATCGGAGGACGATGGAGAGGTCGAAGGGTTCAGTACCCTGATGTATTTCTTCGGTGGGGGGCCATACGCCGACTGATACCCTGGAAATCTCACGTCTGCAACCCCGCGCAGGAACAGCAGCAGGAGTAGGAGTGGTAAGGAGATGCAGGAAGTGAAAGAGACCGATTGGTAGACGGAAGAGGGGTCCCTGAAGGAAGGAAGCAGGGGAAGGAAGCGTCACACTGTCGCTGGTGGTTCCAAGGTTGTGCAACGGGTGGAGGCCAGCGCGGGATCAACCGAAATGGGGAAGGGACACGGAACCCTTACAGGCCGGTCGGCCAAGCTTGGCAGCCCTAGAAATGGACTGTTGGGGCTCTGGCCAGGGGACCACAGGGGCCAAGCCCGGGTAAGAATGGGCTTCTGAGCTGGAGGCTCTTTGGCTCTACCTAAGGGCTTCATCCACCTCGGAATCACCTCGTCTATTCTTTCTACCAGTTGGCAGTGTACTCTACACCACCCTTTCCGTTTCTACATCTATCTAGGTACTGGCCTGTGCCACCTGCTCGAGCCACCAGGCATGTATGCGGATATCGTCTGTCAGCTCAGGGTGGAAACTCGTCCCGAACACGTTGCCCTGTCGCAGTGCCACGATGTCTCCTGCCCCTTTGGGGGCCACCGGATGCGCCTCGCCTACCGCCGCCTTCTTGTTCGAAGCGTGCCGCCCTGCGAGCACGGCCAATACCTCGACCTTCTCTCGGCTCGCTTCCGACTTGCTGCCCGCCATGCCGTCTGCCAGTCCCAGCGACTCTACGCTATCTCCGACCGAATCGACGTCGTTCGTCAACAACATGTCCACCACCGGCGCCCGGATGAACACCGCGGGGAAGGGCGGCGACGAGGGTGACGGGGCTCGCGATTGGGACGCGGAGAGGAAGGGTAGGTCCAGGTCGGTCACGAAGCTCTCGATCTGTCGCCCGAAATGGTTGCGACGGACCCTGACGTCCAGTCCGCCGATCAACTCCTGCCCACCCCTCTTGGTCGCGCTGGCCTCTGCAGATAGAAGGATGAGGCCTGCGCATGTGCCCCATGTCGGCTTCCTGCTCTTCCTACATGTTGTCCGATGTCAGCAACAGGCGATTGGGCCCTGGGAGGATGGGCACTGGAAGCTGTGCTGGCTTGCTTGCTTACTTGACAAATGCTCGCAGAGGCTCCAAGAGTCCGGACTGCGCTGCCACTAGAGACAGCGTCGTACTCTCTCCTCCGGGGATGACCAGGGCATCGCAGAGTGCCAATTGCTGCGGGGTGCGTACTTCGGTGAACTCGAAGCTGGAGGATGGACTCGAGACAGTGGCCGCTGCTTTGCGTAACGAGGCCAAGTGCTCAGCAAAGCCGCCCTGCAGGGCTAGGACCCCAACTGTCACCATAACGTCCGTCCCGTTCCCCTATGTCTGGTACCAACTGATACGGAGAAGCGTAACGGTCTTGAAGGGTCCGAGAGCGGCAAAAGAACGACCGAACAAGCGAGCAAAACGAACGGACCGACGACTAAGACTGCACTGTAACCAGTATCCAAGGCGAGGTAAGACTCCCGCTATCAGACAGCGGTCCCGTTCGGTCTATAAGGAAATATTTGGCAGTGTCTCTGCCTTTGTTGGACCGGTAAGTAAGCCGCTTCCACTTGGGGTGTTTGCTACTATCACGGCCCACCTTCGCATCCGGGTATTGACTCCGAGCTGCCAGCCCGTATGCATGCAGTTCGTCTGTAGGGTCTGTACGACCAAGGTAAGGGGGAGGCGAGAGGGGAGGAGTGACAAGGTGAACAACAGCGATCGAATGGCCGAGGTCGGCGAAGGATTGTGCATGCGTTGTCTCGTGCATAAGCAAGGCTGGGCCAGACTGCCACTTATGCCGATATCTAGCAAACTGTCTCATCCGCCAGGGCCAGTCGGTCGTGCCAGTCGGTCGTGTCAGTCCAGTCCAAGGGCAGAATTTTTTCGACCGACCGGCCTGAGTGAATCATAGAATGCACTCATGGGATCCATCGGGGACCCTGAACGGACCCTTCCGGAACGGCACGGCCTTGGGATCGATCATGACTAACACCGAAATGCCGGCGCTATTGGACCACGTCCATCACCTCGTCCACTTATTAGAGTTGAGCAGGCACTATAGTTGACCTACTTTTCCATTACAAATCCCGAGGTACAGGCCGGGTGCGGAATTGAGGTGAGTAACATCTGTTACCCTCTGCCGTAAGTATCCGAGTCTGTTATCGCCTGGCGAAGTTGATAGAAAACTCGAAGCATGTCACCGAAAAGACAAACTGACTAGCTACCACTGCCCTTACGTCCAACTGGTCTATCAATAACCACCCCGTCCCGTCGGTCTGGAATCACCTGTTATCACACCTCTGCGCTGTGCTTTCATTCTCGACTATTGAATCCTTCCGGGGGTGACACCGGATGAAGTAACCTGTTCATCATCTACCTCGGAGCAGCAAACCGTCACACACGTATTTCTAGGTGTCTGAGCCCTCGGCTAGAACCTGGGGCCCCCCTCCGGCGTTGCAGTTGCACAAAGAACCACATTGGAGCCTACCTAGGTACCTCAGAAGCTCGCTTTGATATCGAGGAGTCATTTTGCACAGTGACCTCCATACTTGACCTTTTTCCTATCTTACCTCAACAATCGGAGCTCAGCTTAAGTCACCACTCAGTTCAGCCACCATGACGAACGACAACGGCGTCAGCAACGGCACCAGTGGCAGCAATGGCCACTCAGACGCCAACGGCGCCAACAAGGTCTCCTTCACCGTGAAGACTGGGCTGGCACAAATGCTCAAGGGGGGCGTGATCATGGACGTAACGGACGCCGCACAAGCGCGCATCGCCGAGGACGCCGGCGCCTGTGCCGTCATGGCCCTCGAGCGCGTGCCAGCAGACATCCGGGCCGAGGGCGGCGTGGCACGGATGTCAGACCCTACCAAGATCAAGGAGATCCAGGACGCCGTCACCATCCCGGTGATGGCCAAAGCCCGCATCGGCCACTTCGTCGAGTGCCAGATCCTAGAAGCCTTGGGGGTGGACTACATCGACGAAAGCGAGGTGCTGACGCCTGCAGATGACGCGTTCCACGTCGAGAAGGGCGGCTTCGGCGTCCCGTTCGTCTGCGGGTGCCGAAACCTCGGCGAGGCGCTCCGGCGCGTGGGCGAGGGCGCGGCCATGATCCGCACCAAGGGCGAGGCCGGCACCGGCGATGTCGTCGAAGCGGTCAAGCACATGCGGCAGCTCAAAGCCGACATCGCGCGCGCGCAGGCCGTCCTCGCCGACACCGGGGTCCTGGGCATCAACGCGCTGGCGCGCGAGCTCGGCGTCAACGCCACCCTGCTCCAGCAGACGGCGGAGCTGGGCCGGCTGCCGGTGGTCAATTTCGCGGCGGGCGGCGTGGCCACCCCCGCCGACGCCGCCCTCATGATGCAGCTCGGCTGCGACGGCGTGTTTGTCGGCTCCGGCATCTTCAAGAGCGGCGACGCGAAGCTGCGGGCCAAGGCGATTGTTCGTGCTACCACCCACTTCCGCGACCCCAAGGTCCTGGCTGAGTGCTCCGAGGGGCTCGGCGAGGCGATGGTCGGCATCAGTGTTAGGGGCTTGAAGGAGGGCGACAAGCTTGCTGGTCGCGGGTGGTGATGGATGGGATTAGCTTGCGACGCGAGCGTGAGGACTTATGCAAAAGTGATAGCTGATGGCAACAAGAAAACAGGAATGCCGGTAGACTGAGCTCATTTTATACAGCTGTATCTCAAGTGGTATTCGATAGCCCCTTGCTTCCTTATTGTCGTCTTGACACCTTCTCCGCAACGTCGCCCCCCACCTGCCGTTGATGTTTCGTCAAACGTCATGCAGTCACCGACCACTCGACTGGATGAAGCGATTTGAAGATACATCTCTCTTCAGTAGTAATGCAAGTGAACGAGGACATAGACTGGGTTCGCAAAAGTGTCCGCCCGCTTACAATGCACCCACTACCTACCTCACCAGATGGGATATCGTTCCTTCTCTCTCTCAATCTCGAAGCTCCTGCTCCTTCGCGGCAGTACCCACTTCCACTCCCAGGTTGGCCACCTGGTCCTGTACCTAAGGTACCTGTTCGATAGCTAAGGTACGTCCTTTGGGTCACGGGCCTCGGTAGGCCATCGTTGGTTCACTCCCCGGAACTCGATCTCATCATTGACTAGCATATCTCTACTCTATCCACCACTTGCCGGGCCATTCCTCTCCTCGCTTACCAATGACATACTTGACAGAACATAGGTACCTAGATTTCAGTCTTCGATCCTGACAAAATAGTTACTATCCCCATCCTTTGGCACCACCGCCGTCCTTCTCACCAGATCATCACCCACCCCAAGTCTCAGCTTCTCAGCCGTAGCGGGCGCATCCAGTATCAGCTTCTCCGTGACGCCGTTCATCTCTCGCGCCGCCTTGACAGCCTCGCGCAGAGCGAAGAAGACGGTCGAGCCGAGGAACAGCGGCGGCTCGCCGATGCCCTTGCTGCTCTGGACCGAGCGTAGGTGCTTCCAGCTGATGGCGCGGCCCGCCTCGTCGTGCCGCAGCATCGCCACGTTGAAGACCTGCGGGATGTCCGAGAAACCGGGGATCTTGTACGTGCCCGGCCCCCGCGTGAACAGCTCGCCCTCCCGCGTCCACAGCGACTCCTCCATCGTGAAGAGGCCCTGCCCTTGCACGAACGCGCCCTCGATTTGGCCGTAGTCGATCGCCGGGTTGATGGAGCGTCCGACGTCCTGCGGTTCTGTTAGAGTCGTTTGAGTGGGATGGAAGATGATGTCGGTCAAACTGACCATCATAATATCCGTTCGGAGCACCGTGTGGTCGCCCGTCAGAACGTCCAGCTCGACCTCGGTGATCTACGATGCCTGTGTCAGCGCTGGCGTTTCCTTGGGTATGCATACCATCAACAGCATCATGCTTACCGCAACTCCCTGCGTAAAGTACTGAAACGAGCCATATTAGCGTATGCTAAGGGGAACGATACCCCCGGGTTTCACTCACATAGTACATCGGAAGCGGGTCGCGGTAGTTCCCCCATTGGTATCCTGCGAGTCCCTTCGGTCAGTTCTCTTCTCGTCGCCCAAACTCGCTATCCATATCAAAAAGAAACCAAATATATACTCACCAATCCTCGGCATCTTCCAGAACCCGTTGGCGGCCAGGTTGACGCGGTCGCGGTAGGCGGCGTGGGCGAGGACGGCCATGGGCGCGTCGTCGCCGTACCTGTCGCGGTAGGGGCGCAGGCGGCCGTGGAGGTGGGCGCAGGCGTCCTGGACGGCCATGCCGTTGAGGTCGCTGCCGCTGGAGGCGGCGGTCGGGCTCGGGTTCGCCACCACGTCCGTCTGGCTGTCCTTGGTCCATACCTGGCCCAGCGGCACGCCCAACGCCTCCGCCGCCACCTGCGCCATCTTCGTGTACAGACCCTGCCCCATCTCCGTGCCCCCGTGCGACAGCGCCACGCTCCCGTCCTCGTGCACCCGCACGTATGCCGCCGCCTGGTTCAGGTGCAGCGCCGTTGCGAAGCTGAGCCCGAACTTGGTCGGGATCTTGACGATTCCTCGTTTCCGGTACCGGTTCGCCGCGTTGAATTCTGCCACTGCCTGTTTCCTTTTCTCGTATTCGGCCGTGGCGCTCAGTTGCTCGAGCATCGTCGGCACGTGGAAGTCGACATCGATTTTCTGGAGAAAAGGCGTCAGGTCCCCTTCGTGGTACAGATTCCGCGCCCGTAGCTCGTCGACGTCGATGGATAGCGTCTCCGCGATGGCGCTCATCATCGTCTCGCAGAAGTACATAGCCTGCGGGCCGCCGAACCCCCGGAACGCCGTATTCGTCACCGTGTTCGTCCGGCACACCCAGCCGCGGATCCTGGCGTGCGGCACCGCGTAGCAGTTGTCCAGGTGCGTGCATGCCCGGTCCATCACCGCCCCCGACATGTCCAGCGAATAGCCCGCGTTGTTGTACAGGTCGGCCTCGAGCGCCTGGATCCGCCCGTCGGCAGAGACGCCCACTTTCCAGCGGCATTGCATTGGGTCTGCTGGCTGTCAGTACCGTTCCCGCAAGAAGTGACTTGACTCACGTCTCTGTCCAGTGGTGACGATATCGTCGTCGCGGTTGAGCACCAAGCGCACCGGGCGGCGCTCCTTCTGGGCGGCGATGGCCACCAGGCACGCGAACGGCGTGCTGCGTGACTCCTTGCCGCCGTAGGCGCCACCCAGCCGGCGCACACGCATGTTGACGCGGTTCATGGGCACGCCGAGGACTCGGGCGACGAAGACCTGGTTCTCCATCAGGTTCTGCGACGACGCGTACACCTCGACGGACCCATCCTCGCCGTGCGGTACCGCCCGCGCCGCGTTCGTCTCCAGGTAGAAGTGCTCCTGCCCGCCCAGCTTCGTCGTGCCCGCCACTACATGTGCGCACGCCCCAAAGACGCCGTCGAGGCTGCTCGCGTCCACCGCCGCTGCCCCCTTTCGTAGTTCCTTGCCGTGCTCGAAAAAGCTCCCCGCCGCGATCGCCTCGCTGATCGTCAGGATCGCCGGCAGCCGTGCGTACGACACACGCACCTGCGTAGCCGCCGCTTGCGCCGAAAGCGCGCTCTGGGCGTATACCATGCCGATGGTCTGGCCGTGGGACACGACCTTGTCCTTGGCGAACAGGGGCTCGTCCGCCCGGATCGGTCCCCAGCTGTTGCTGTTGTCCGGGATGCTGGTGTGGTCGATGTAGCCGACCACCCCGGGCAGCTCCAGCGCGGGACGCCAGTCGATGGCGAGTATCTTGGCGTGTGCTTCCTTCGACAGCACCAGCGCCCCGAATAGCTCGTTGTGCGACGCCGTCATGTCGTCCACGTACTGCGCCTCCCCTGTGCAATGCTTCAGCGCGGAAAGATGCGGAATCTCGCGCCCGACCACCTGCGTCCCGGCCCTGGGGAAGTGGTCCCGGGTTCCCGAGGACAGGCCCCGGTGGATCTCGGCGCTGAGATCGACGCCGGCGCCGGTGACGCCAAGATCGGCTAGGGCTTCGTTCCAGAAGCGGAAGAACATGGAGAGTGCCAGTGCTGTTCGATGTTAGTGATGAGCGTGAAAGGGTAGCCCATTGTCTAATCGTTACCTTTTCGGTAGTGAGCCATTCCACCGACCACACCAACAGGCAAGTCGAAGTCGTTCGAAAGAGCGTCCAGCGCCGCTTCCAAGGTGGACCGATCTGCCCACATCTGACCGACGACAGCGTCCTGTGTCTTGGCCGCGGACACCGTGGTAGGCGCCATGCCACCAAACGCAAACGAAGCATCAGAAACCGTTCCCTCCGAATCCAGGCGTACCCGGAAGCCCGCCGTCACAATCGCGATGTCGTCGTCCTTCCTCTTGCTTTGCTTGTATGCTTTGGTCACCTCGTTCGGAGATGCTAGCGGGACTCGGATGTGCGTGATCACCCCGTCTGCGGGAAGCTGGGTGGTCCGATACTTGACGAAGAACTTCGAGAGCGGCAGGTCCCAGGAACCCTGCTTCTTGCTGCACATGGTTATCGTGGCACCTGCCGCCCACAATGCCGGAGCGGCGTCGGATATTGGGCTGGCGGTTGCCAGGTTGCCGGCGAGACTGGCAGTGTTACGGATTTGGCGGCCTGCGAAGTAGCGAAGCTGCTTTCCAAGCGCTGTCAGCGGCATTGCTCTGGCTCCCAGCTTTACGGTCATTGTTCGACAAATCTCCTCTACCTTGGTAAGGGAGAGGTTTCCTGGGAATGGTACTTCGGTGAGTTCTTGTATCTCAATATCCGAGTGCGGCAGCGTGTAGCTGTTCAGCTCCTCAATGTCCGCCGTGTAGATCGAGATTTGGTACACCGACTTCTTGAAACGGACCTCAACCTGCGTCTCGCTTGCTCCCCCGACCACTTTCGCTGCGGGCCACGCATCTTTGAGTTCGAGTAGCTGTCCGAGGGTTGTTGGCTTAAACCAGAGCTTCCTCTCATCGCCATAACACAGCGGCCGAGGTTCGAACCTCCAGAGTGCTGGCGGGAATATGATCTCAGTCGTGGGGTCGTATGGCAGGAATGAGCTGGATGACGAAGAATTATCTGTTGATGCCGCTGACGTCGCTGGTGTTGCCACTGACTCCTGAGAGGAAGTCCTAACAGAGGTATTGCCGCTAGATGGGGATGGTTGATCCCGGCAGCAGCCCCCAGGTCGCCCACAAGAACCAATTCCATCTGATCCACACTCTTGATCTTTCGCATATGTCTGCAAGAGGGGTTCCCCTTCTGACGGGGTTTTCTTAGGATCTTCGACGAGGGTGCCTCTGAGGTCTTCGACAATGAACGTCCTAGCAGCTTCGAGAATGGGCTTGTACCCTGTGCAACGGCAGAGATTGCCATCAAGATGTCCTTGAAGCTCTATATCGGAGCAGGTAAGGTGAAACACCCCATCTCGGTAGGAGTTCCGGATGAGGGCGTATAAACTCATCACTATCCCCGGTGTGCAGAAGCCACATTGTGAGCCACTAGCTGATGTCAGGTTGCAGTGAATACCGCCAGCGATCCGTTAGCACTTACTGCATCTTCGCAATCCTCTCTTGCAAGGGATGTGGGTGCGTCACAGAGCCCAAGCCCTCTTTGCTCTGTCAGCAATCTCTCATTTTCCCAAAGCGGCTTCAACGAGTTCAAGCTTACCAATGGTAATCAGACTCTTGCCATCAATTCCCACCAGTGGGAAGAGACAGGCGTTGACGGCATTGTGCCTCACCCGCTTCCCCTTTTCAGGGTACTGAATGACCACGGTACAGGCACCGCAACCGCCCTCGCCGCATCCTAGCTTGGTCCCTTTCAAGCGGTCTTGAGCCCGGATCCAGTCCAGAAGCATCCAATCTGGATCCGGATTCGCGACCACTGTCCGTTGCCCATTGACCCAGAATTGTATCTCGCAGGTCGTGTATGTTGATTCTATCAGGGCGGACAGAGCTTCTCCTGCTGGAGATGGGCTGGAGGATGGGATGGGAACCTCCGGCTTGGGGACTGGAGGCTTGGGCAGAGTACCCAATACCGACATGGTCGCAGACTCGTCCAGCGACAGTAACAATTATCCGAACAACGCGTTAAGGCGCTCTATTTACACGAGGGCAGTAAACGAAGAGTGTCGGTGCATGTAAGTTACAGGTATCACCACCGAGGTATGCCTCTCGCCACAAAGTATGTGAGCACCCGCAATACGGTCCATGGTATTGCCGATTATACCCTCGATCCTGCAAGTGGCACTGTCGCCGATCTTTGAAGTGCCTTGCCACTCGGCGGTGTCCTCCATCGACAAGGGCTCAACCACCTTGAGGCTTGAGCTGAACGCTTGTTCATCATGTCACTGCTGATAAACGCAATATCCTTCCACCCGAATCTACCGTCATGTCCGCGACGCCGGCAGGACCTTCACGCCATCCCACCTTGGTTGCATACAGGGTCGTCAACTCACCCAGTCCAGTCATTAAGTACTCAGCATCTCGGTAATGTCCTATCTCATGTCATGTTGTCTTCGTCAGCCAGGACATCCTGGATTCCGTGCCGCATTCACTGCCTACCTAACCTCGCTGCATATGTATGCAGGTTCGTACATTCTCGATCACAGTTGTGTGGAAGGAGCATCATTCGTGCATCGTACTCAGATGATAGGTCACCCCCCACCTTTGACGGTCCGGGGGTACAGGGGAGGTCTGGCCAGCCCCCATTCCCCGGACATCCCACTCTTGATACCTCTCACCAGGGAGATGCCGCATCGCTAGTGAGCCGTGGGAAACCGACAGGGGAGAGTACCAAATGTCGGTGGCCGTGATAGCCTACTCGTGGTATATGGCTTATAACTCGCGAGTACACGCAGTCGTGTGCTTCCGTGGCGATCTCAGCTGGTCGCGGGAATTGCATTTTGAGACAGCGAAGCCGGAATTGTCCGACCCTACTACCGCCGACATGTCGTCCACAGAGCCGCCGAATGCTACCGTCACACCCTTGAAGGACACCAAGCTCTTCGCGCCCATCCAGGTCGGGCGCTGTCAGCTCGCTCACCGAGTCGTCCAGGCCAGTAGACTGCAGTACCCAGGCATATAAGAGGGCGAAGCAGACTGACGATACGCAGGCACCCTGCACGCGCATGCGCGGCGTGAGGGAGAGTGACGGCATCCACGTGCCCGGCGACCTCATGCTGGAGTACTACCGGCAGCGGGCGAATAAGGGCGGCTTGCAAATCACCGAGGCCACCGACATCTACCACTACGCGTCGGGCTACCCGGGGGTACCTGGGATCTTCAGCCCTACCCAGATAGAGGGATGGAAGAGGATCACCGACGCCGTGCACGCCCGAGGCGGCTACATCTTCCTCCAGGGCTGGGTGACGGGGCGAGCATCGCCGCCCTCGTTCCTCGCTGGCAAGACGCCTATCAGTTCGAGCAGCAAGCCTATGGAGGGCAGCTGGCTGGATGGTGTCGCGTGTGCTGCCCACCCGCCCAGACCTATGACGGTCCAGGAGATCAAGGATCATGTGAACGAGTTCGCCGCTGCAGCCAGAAGGGCGGTTGACGCTGGCTTCGACGGCATGGAGATCCATGGTGCCAATGGCTATCTCCTGGAGCAGTTCCTGCATGACAACATCAACGATCGGACCGATGAGTACGGTGGCTCGGTCGAGAACCGATGTAGGTTCTTACTAGAGGTCTTGGAAGCCGTGTGCGACGCCATCGGCTCGGAGAAGGTCGGGCTACGATTGAGTCCCTTCAACTATTTCCAGTTCACCCAGGACAGCGATCGTGTGGGCCACTGGACTTATCTGTGTGAGCGAATAGCTGCTTTGCCGGAGAATCAGAGACCAGCCTACGTTCACATGTGCGGTTCACGTACCTCCCCGGTTCGGCAATTGGCAGCTAACATGTTCTGAAGGGTTGAGCCGAGATTCGATGAAATCCTAGACGAGGCGCAAAAGCTCAAGTCTCTTGCCGAGAAGGACAAGGAGCCGATAGCCTCACTCAAACCATTCTCTACCATCCTCAAGAAAGCGGGTATCAGTTTCTTAAGCACGGGATGTTTCAGTGGCGCCAATGCCGTCCCGAAGTTGGGTGACGGCTCGACCGACCTGGTGGCCTTTGGGAGATGGTTCATCGCGAATCCTGATCTTCCTCGAAAGCTCGCCGAAGGACTCCCGCTCACCAAATAGTGAGTATATCTTACAGATCGGTTCCACTTTGGGCCCATTTGTAGATCATACCTTACTGACCTGTGCTAGCGATCGAAGTACCTTCTACTTCACAACACCACCAGAGAAAGGATATACGGACTACCCGGTGGCGACTTAGGTACTTCTAGGACAATTAAAGCCAGTCATTACTCCACGAGACTCACAGGATGGGTGGTTCTATGTTTGCAACGTCACCACAGCGTAGCTTGCATGTCCAACGCGTTTGGCCCTCGTTAACGCGGTCGGAAAAAGCCCGGCCTCGGAATACCTAGAGTTCACGTTCGATAGATAACAACACACCCTTATAGACTCAATTCAGAGAGAAGTTCGGGCAAACCTGTGTGTCATGACAGTACGGTGAAGCCTCGCCAGAGCATCTCGTAGTTCACCGTGACAAGTACATACAGGGTGCGAGACGAGCCAGGCGTTGGCCACTCCGACAACATGGACAGTGAGCAAGTCTTATATGCACCAAGTACACGCTACGTAAGTCATATTTCTATCGATGAAACTACCTACCTAGTTGCTCTCGCCCGCCTCGTCAAGTTGTCGGATCAACCTCCTCGGGATGAGTTCCCTGAGCACCGTAACCCCTTCTTGCAGGATGCCCCAGCGCACCTTGCTCAGCGCGTTGGCCACCACCCACACCAGCCCACCCGTCCGCTTAACCCCCTGCAGCGAGCGTAGGTTCTGCGTCCCCGCCTCCGTCATGGCCCGCAGCCAGGCATCCATCTCCGACCGCGCATCCCAGACGAGCTCGCCGTCCTCCTCCTCGGCGGCGGCGGCGGCGGCGGCCCCCTTGCCTCCCGCGTGGTGGAAGGCCCACGTGGTCAGCGTCGCGATGTACAGCGTCCACGGGACGTGGAACAGCCCGACGTCGTCGCGGCGCAGACCCGGCGCCGCGTCCCGCAGCAGACGGCCGGCGTGCCAGGTCGCCTCGGCGGCGCGCGAGCCCGCGTCCGCCGCCCAGTGCCTCACGATCTTCTCGGAGCGCCGGAAGTCCTGCCGCTGCACCGGTCGGCCGAGGATCTGGCGCGCCCCCGCGTAGATCTGGATGTCCAGGAACTCCGAGTGCAGGAGGATCTGCGCCGAGCGGTAGATGGCGCTGTGGGCGAAGTACCAGTCCTCCAGTTCGTACTGGGCCGCCTCGTCCGCGGCACCGCTCTGGACCGCGCCGTGCGTTGCTGATGCTAGCTGCTCGTGGTACTGGTCAAATTCACCCTTCCATTTCTGGTATGCTGTTCCCAGGCGGTCTTGCCATCGTCCGCTGGGCGAGGAGATGACGCCGAGGCTGGTTTGATCTCGGCGCTGCATATCCCAGAAGATGGACATCAGCCCGTGAAGTAGGATCGCCCTGGACAGGCCGTTGAGTCGAACGTTCATGCCTGGGCTATCGGATAGATAGGATTTGAGAGAAATGAGGAAAGAAGGTTCGTGTGGGCTTCTGCGGGACAGGCTGGCCCATTCTTGGGCGTCGGATGCTTCCCATAACCCTTGGTCGCAGGGGAGCTGGAGCTTCAGTTCGAATGCGGAAAGGCATAGACTTTGGCAGAATAGCACAGCGTGCTGTGTATCCCACATGAAGCAAAGGAGGGCTAGCCTGCTGCCTTGTCAGCGCGACGCAACTTCGGATAGGGGGCTTGCACGTACGTACCGTTTCTTCTCTTCCGACTGCGCCCACCGTTCCCAGCTACAAGTATCATCCTCTGCGTCGACCCGTGAGCCCGTTCCTGGTCGTATAGGCCGGATACTCTCGCAGTCCGACCGCCGGATCAGATTGATCAACATCCCGTGGAATAGATGGCTCATGTCCGCCTGTTCTTGGTTGGCTCGAGACTTGCCAAAGCATTCTACGAGCAAGATCGTCTGGAGCATCCACAGCTCTGGCTTGGGACTGAAGCTCGCGTGCGCGAATATCTGCGGCCTGGTCACGTCGTGGATCCGTATGGCTAGATCGTGGGCCTCCTTCTCTGCGTACGTAGCGCCCAGTAGGATGAGCGATAGAAGGAGTAGCGGGTCGCAGAGATGCGGGCGGAACGTAGCCTGGTGTATAAGTGGGTAGGCGATGTTGAATTTGGTGAAGAAGAGGTCGGAATATGCCTGGATAGCGTTGTCACTCAATAGCGATTCCTTGATCTCCAAAGGTAGGCTCTCGGGAGCGAAAGGCTTCGCTGCTTCGATGGCGTCCAGGATCCTCCCATAGGTGGCACCGTCCATGGGCGGCAGCTCTGTCGGTGACTTCAAGGTACCTAGAGGGCGCTCGAAGACCACTTCACAATACACCTCGGCTTGTGACGCATGGTTAGCACTCGTAGGTTGCCTCGGATCCAGTTGGCAGACGCCTTTTGACTGCATTCCCGGGATCCCTACACTGAAGGTACCGAGGCTTCCACTCGAGGATGCATTTTCCGAGTTGCGACACATGTCAGTGCCGTCGAATTGTGTCCGGCAGCTCTCAGGCTGCAGACCCGGGGGCGGATTGGATGTGAGTGGCGGAGGGATCTCGTAGGCATACGTGGTGGCCGTCGAAGGTGTTGGATAACACGCAGTCGGGAGGAACGTGGACTCGGGGACAGCGGTGTTCCCAAAGCCACTGTCCAGGCTGAAAAGCCAGTCGTAGTTCATCTGTGTCGTATAGGGCATGTTGAAGGAGAGTGCGGTGTCCGGTTGGAAGGCCTCCTCGTAGTTGAGGTCGACTTGGGCTGTGAAGGATTGTGGTTGTTGGAGGTCTTGCGACTGGTACCACTGGCCAGCAGCACCTTGTAGGCCATATTGACTTTGCTCTTCTGTTGCAGGGTAAGTCGGGAAGATACGAGATGCTTCAATCGCCACCGGTCCCGTGCGGTTGATTTCATTCACCCCATCCGAGCTTTGGTTCGAGGCTGGTGGCGAGATGGGTTCTTCCACCAGGGTTACTAAGAGCCCATCTGGGTCACCGGTCACGTCTTCTCTAGGCTTCTTCTGGACTATGCGGCCGTCGAGATCCTTCCACATGCGCTTTCGGGTGTTGAGCTTGCCAATGCCTTCACCTCCAGCTTCCTCGTCTCTCTGCTTGTGCCGTGTCATATGCCGGTCTTGCTTACTGTCAGCCACCACCACCACACCACCAGAGTCTTGAGGTTCCTTCGGTCCTGTCCTGGGCAAGTAGATAGGTAGGTATAGGCTTACCGAGGAGGTCTTGACGCTTGAAGTGAGCCCGGCATCGTGTACAGGTTGCGTCCCCGTCGGTGTGGTTCTTTTGGTGTCGGTGAAGATGCTCTGAGCGCGTGAAGACCCTCCCGCACCCCTCGACCGTACACGCAAACGAGCGCCTGGGGGGTCTATCCGAACCCCGTCGTCTTCTCTGCATCACCGTCTCGCTCTCGTGCGGCAAGTCTCACGACCAGGTTAAGTTAGTGCGTGGAATGCTGTGGAGCTCGTCAAGGTGATGAAGCCCCCATTCTCGAGGTGTGACGGTTTGCTAAGTTCAATTTCCAGTGTCGTTGTCATTCGTCGAGGCGTTGGACTGCTGGGGTGCGACCTGCCGAACCGAAGCCGGGATGGGGTCTGTCGGCTTGACGCTGGTCGGCAGGACTCCGCATAATATTGCTCCGTCTTCTCGGTCGGCAAGGCAAAACTGCCTTCTCCCACCCCCACCCTTGAAGTAGTGGGGGTTCGTGACATTGGTCAACTCGATATGCAACCAGTCCGATGATTGACTGGGCATAGATAAGGTCAGCCTTCGTCTGCAGGCTGGGCTTGTGGTCAGCCATTATCCATCATGGGTGACATGTACGCGCTGAGCCGGCACGGCATCAAGTTCGGCTTTGAAGTTGCATGTCCCAACCAGCCCGGCCAGGTATAGCGGTAATCAGACTGTACCACCTCCCAGGGGACTTTGCAATTCGACCATGATCGCAGTGTCAGTGTCAGTGTCAGTGTCAGTGTCAGTGTCAGTGACAGTGTCAGTGTCAGTGTCAGTGTCAGTATCAGTGTCAGTCCCAGTCCTTTCGAAGTGAACTGTTCCATATGTCGTTCCGCATTCCTCCTTCTCCTCCTCCCCCTCTTCCTCCCCCCAGCGTGCAGCAGAAGGTGGAAAGAGATGCGGATAGCCGGCTCCATGTAAGCCATGCCACCAGCCTATGAGCCGACGTTCTCCCCCTACTGACTCTACCGTAACCTACGCAGGTCATCGTCGTAGGGGCTGGAATCGGCGGTCTGGGAGCGGCCATTTCGATTCTTCTTGCTGGTCACGATGTCACTGTGCTGGAAAGTGCGTCAGAAATTGGAGAGATAGGGGCAGGATTGCAGGTCTTGCCAAACTCCTCCAGGGTCCTGATCTCATGGGGGCTGAAAGACCGCCTCGTCGAGCATGCTACCACGCCACGCTACTGCAATATGCTCAGCTGGAAAGGCGCGCGTCTGGCGAGGATGGATTTCCAGGCCTATGCGAAAGCCTTCGGTGCCCCTTTTTGGGATTTCCACCGAGCGAACCTGCATCGTTGCCTGCTGGACCGCACTATTGAACTAGGTGCCAGGCTGCACGTCAACTCCAGAGTCGACAACGTCGAAAGTGCCCCCGATGGGCAAACGGCGACCGCCATCTTGCGGGGTGGCAGAAGGTTGACAGCTGATCTTATCGTGGGCGCGGATGGAATATCTTCAGGGCTCCGTGATGTACTGATGGGTCGACCAGAGTAAGAACCTTCCGCTGCAAGCCGTCCGTTGTCTCGATCACACTGACGTCATGGGCTTCAGTCCACCCATCCCGACGGGTGACCTGGCATACAGGCTGCTCATCAACGCGGAAGACATGATGGCAGATCCGGAGCTCCGCAGCTTCATCGAAGACCCTCAGGTGAACTACTGGATGGGGCCCGACGCCCATGCCGTCAACTACGTCCTGAGAGGAGGAAAGCTGTTCAACATGGTTCTGTTGGTCCCCGACGATATACCGGCTGCCTCGATGACGATAGACGGCAATGTTGAGGAGATGCAGGCTTTATACGAGGGTTGGGATCCCCGAATCACCAAAATCCTCAAGCTTTGCCAGTCGGTCCAGAAATGGAAGCTGTGCATCAGCCCTTCTTTGGAGAAATGGACCTCCGGTGCCTTCACCTTGTTGGGCGACGCGTGTCGTAAGTTAGACGCCCCTGTCCCTATGACTTACTCGGGAGGACTGCTAGCTTACCACGGTGTCAGATGCCACGCTGCCCTACCTGGCATCCGGGTGTGGCATGGCGGTGGAAGACGGGGCTGCTCTTGGACTTTGCCTGGCGAAGTTAACAGACAAGTCCACCCCACAGAAACTTCATGCGCTCAAGATCTATGAGGAATGCCGAAAAGAAAGGACTGAAAAGGTCGTCGCTAGGGGCAATGTTCAGCAATACTTGTACCACCTTCATGACGGGCCTGAGCAGATAGAGAGAGACAGAAGGTTGATCGAATTCCAGAAAGTGGACGAGGAGATCTTGCCGGGGCTGATCTCCGGGGCCTACAAGCAGCCTGGATCAGGAGAAGACCCGTTCCCTTGGCGATACCACGGTGTTGGCAGCTGGCTGCTGTCCCATGATGTCGAGGCAGACGTGGAGCGACGATGGCGGGAGAGCACACCCCCTCGGTCAATGCCGTGAGTGATATGCCTTGATGGAAGAACACTCATTCCCAGAAGCTTACTATATCGAGACCACAAGATGAAGTGTCTTGCCCGTAAATTTGACACTCCTACCATCCAACCGACCTGAAGATGGGCCACGGACTCGAAATACCCCTTGACGCGCCTACGTCTTGAGTATCTCGCCTCGTGGCGCCGGCATCATGGCTCCCTCGGGTGGTGGGTTTTTGCTCTTGAAGTAGTCGCACATCTACCAGAGAACGCTTTAACTCGCTATCCTGAGCAGGAAACGATTCAATATTGTATCACTTACCTCCTCCATGGCCATCCATTCCACCCCCTCGTGTTTGTTGATGTGTTCGATGAGCCTTGATGTCTTACTGTCAGCTCCGTCTCCGCTCTCGAGGGGCCTCTGCCATCAGCTCTCATACCTCTCGTGCATGAGAATGGCGTGTGGCCGGCCGGATACGTCAGGATGTACTGTGGGCACGTATGTTAACAGCTAGTTGATGAGAGATGCTGCGACACCGCTAGTCTAGCTTGGACACTTACTTGTCATTGGGAATACAAACTCATCGTATTCGCGGTAGAAGTAGTCAAAATGATCGCGCCATATATCCTCAACATCCCTTTACTTCTGTCAGCTCGGATTCCTGCCAGAATACGTGTTCCACTCACCGAGGGTTCACCCATCCATGACTATTGGCGGATTTCTTCATGAACATCATCGGCGGCAAGTCGTCGATATACCAGCTGCCTGGAATCTCGACCATGCCAGTCATCTGCCCTTTGACGAGTGGCTTCATCCATTCTTCGGCTTTCTTGGTATAGTCTATCTTTGTCCAAGTATCGCCTACCGAGATCAGATGGACATCGACGTTCCCAGTTGGGCCTTATGCTTACCTGTCCTCAAGTAGTACATCTGGCAGTCCTCGTGGGACATCGAGTGATCATACTCGATCCCATATTGGAGCATCAGCTCGGTGCCTTCTTTCGAGACTTCCCACCACGGCGCAACGGATCCACGGGGTGGCTGTGTCCGGAGTCAGCTGTGCTCATCTCAACGATGTATAGCGCAGCCAGGCATCTGTCACCTTGCCGCAGAAGTCAGTCAGCATCCTGAACGTCTTATCCAGTACATCCCGCTGCTGTTCCAGGGTCATGTCGACAGGATTCTCGTGAGAGTAGCCGTGCAAGCCAATCTCATGGCCGGCATCTCGTACCATGGCGCACTCCTCTGGGAATGTCTCGAGGGAGTGGCCCGGAATGAACCACGAAGCCTTGATGTCATACTTCTCAAAAAGCTTCAAAAGCCTGCGGGTGCCCACGGTGCCGGCCCAGAGACCTCGCGACATATCCGATGTTGAGTCTTCGCCTCCGTACGAGCCAAGCCATCCCGCGCAGGCGTCGATGTCCACGCCGTACTGTCACCCATCAGCACGTGATAGCTCAGCTCCAGCAGCGGGATCAAAGTGGCACTTACTCCCACGAGAACCTTTTTCTTACCCATGGCGATGGTGAGACCCGATACTGGTATCAATAACGACCGATGTGCCTGGCGGATCGAATAACCCAGGTTATCTCCAGTGGTACACTAAGCTTTTGCGCGTGGATAAGGTAGCGTAGCTCAGGTCGTGTACGGAAAATACTCAACGTATTGAATATGTCCAGGAAGGTAAACCGCAAGGTAACGGTCCTAGAAGAGATCCCGCAACCTCTGAGGGCAACGTCTGCAGCGAACTCTCCCCATGCTGCATACGTGTAATGACGGCCCCCAACCATGGGATTTTCCCAAGCAGGACCGAGTAAGAGGCCGGCCCTTCGTGATTGATAACCCCCATTCTTGGATGCATCCCTGACCATCCCTTTGGGGCGGGGCACCTAGCCTACCTTGCCCTTCAATAGCCTGCCTACCCTTCAAGAAGGGCACATTGCCCCGCATCCGCCCAAGCCCCTCAGTCAACCCGCTCTCTTCTTATCGGGCATCATCGAAGCTTGCAAGCCTCTTTCCATCTCGTGTCAACAGAAAGACGATAACAAAGTATAGGAATAACCAACGATACGAGGGCACACTTCAAGTCGCCGTTCTCAGGTGTCTGCACAGCGGCTGGCGACATGACGAAGCCGCTAAACCCCCACCGGGCGACCTGTCAATCAGCAGCCGATGGCACGAGGCCTCCAGCGCCGGGTACAGCGAAAAAAGCCGACAGCGGAACGCGCCCGGTCGCGCAATTGTCATATGACAGACCTCGGCCGGGGCGAGTACGTACATGATCATAAGTGTTATGGAATAGCGGTACCTACCGATCATCTCAGGGTCTGTCTCAATAGAGGGTTGGTAGTCTGGGGAATGGACCGGATTCGGCATGAGGAAACTGTAAACGGGATACCGCCGCTGTGGGAGCGACGCTTAGTGGTGTTAGCCAGCCGTGGTCCAGTGGTTCAGTTTGTTTCGGGCTCGTTTCAGCGGCATGGGCTACGCTAAGGTCGGCAGCCCATTCCCCAGATCTGCGGTATCGATGGCGCCAACCGACCGACCGACCACCTCTGCAACGAGGGAACCGTGGGCACGCGTCGAATTGGTCAGGTGACTGGCGGTTTCCACTAGCGAGTCAACCGTGAATGGGCAACGGCCTTCATCATTAGTCGATGACTGTGCAGAGGGAGAAGGTAAATGTACTTACAGCCGAGGAACAGTGGGTGAGAGGTAGTGGTGGTGGCGCCCTAACCTGGGACCGGATCAATGAGGTTCGGGGCTCGGAGCGGGCGACTTTCGCAGCCCACGCCGGGTGCAACTACTCTCTCCTCGCAGGCCGGGCTTATCGGACACTGCAGTTCTCAGGCACCACTGCCCACGATTGCGATACTCCAGATCCCGCCGCTATTTGTTGCGTAAGGTAGTGAGTGCATTCACAGGCCTGAAGAAGTCACGTAGCTACATGACTAACCTCAGTGCTCGCCGTCGTCCAGATTTCCGAAAACCGCGGGCGCTGTGGGGGATCGACCGACGGCGCCGCGCCAAGGGCGATTTCCAGCCGTGCCAGGCCTGCCAGGCAGGGCACGACAGCGCATGACTTTGCTGAGTCCATCATCTGTGACCAGCAACTGCTTGACGACTATAGGAATCCATGCCACGATAACATGCTTTTTCCAGGTAGGGAGTTATTAGGCCGGGTCAAAAGGCGGCTCTGACGGGACGTGACGGGATAGAACGACGGAGTATCCGTACAGGCAGGTGCCTTGTTTGACTTTGGAGGAGGCGATAATTCCAATCCAGCGGAAGCACCGGGGGCTGGCCATGTGCCCACAGGGGTGTCAGCTTACACGAGTGGGCTGGCTGGCTGGCTGGATGGCTGGCTGGCGACTTGGTTCCGGCCAGAGCCCGGCCATGACTTGTCGGGCGGACAGGCGGCAGCCGCTGACATGGCCCGAGGGGGAACGCATGGCGCCCACTGCCAGGGTTGGTCTCTATTCTCGTCCTGCCAGACCAAGGAAGGAGAGCGGGTGGACTCGACAGTACGAGCTGCATAACAAGCGCGGGAAAGAGCCCTCGCCAGTCGCGCCCGAATGCACCGTGTTTGTTGCATCGCGCGTAATCTAGTCGGCCGCGTCCCAACTTTGGGGGCCGCCGTGGGAGAGCAGGGGGCCGCTCGTGTCCGGGAGTCCAGCAAAGCCCGGAGCACACCCCAGACAGTTGAAGACACAACTGCTTATAGTGAGGCAGATGCTGAGAAATGATCCAAATGATGCGAGTTTGGTGCTATCCTCATATTCGAGAATGACAATACCTGGCTGCCTAGGATACATGATTGATAGTGAGTGCAGAAGCTGCTTTGCAAGTGCAGGCCAGAACGGACTGAAGCGGCCCGGAATCTCGGCCAGAACCTGACCGGGCAAACCAGGTAGACGAATAGACGTGAGCCCGAGAGTGGGCATGTACTGCAACTCGTGCCCGGAAATGCCTGGACCCTGAGACCAGAATACCGCCTCGGTCCTGTCAGAGACTCAGAGTGACCTCAAGAATCCGGCATTGGCGATTCGTTCTGCTTGGAGGCGCAATTCGTTTGTGCGGCTTCGCAAACGGCATGCTGTGGGAAGTACGGATGTAGTAATCTGCAAGTGGCGCAGCGGGATTTGAGGGAACGGCCACAACTTCAGCTGTTTCCCGCGAATGATGCTGCCTCTACTGACAAGCGGGACAGTAACCAAGGGACAGGTGCGGATGCCGGAGTTGACAGTTCAATGCGGGGTGCCCCCCAGTCGTCCTGTTCTGGTTCGCAGTCTGAGCAGTGAGCAGCGGCTGCTGTGAGACGCGGAGGATCGGGGCGCCGGCCTGGTGGACTGTTTCGCGTTTTTTCGCGCGCGCTGGACACTGGCGACCTTCTCCGGGATGCATTGTACCTTACCTTATATTGCACGGTGCAGTGGTCCGACCTACCTTTTACCTGCCCGCACCACACCGCACAAGGCTCCGTGACTGTAGCCGTGGTCATGATTGCTGCAGGGTAAGCTAGACCAGGCGAAGACCAGGGAGGTAAGGTCATTCATTATTCATAAGAGCATAGAAGATTGCGGCACAGCATCTCCAATGCCCAAATCGAGCAAGCATCAATGAGGAGCTATTGGGATGTAACAAGATCCGTGCAACGAACCGAGTGGGCGGGCACTCGGGCGGCCACGGACTGACGATAAGGTAGTACGCTGGCTCCGGCGGTGGGGAGGTATTTCTGGAAGTGGCGGGAGCGCGAGGACGGGGGGCAACGGGGGAAGAGAAAGGGAGAGAGGCACGGATGGTGCCAAGAGGCCTACATCCATCCTCGGCAGTTCCACTCCACTGTTGCGCAGGATGATGGTGATGATGATGAGTTTACAGTGGTGGTATGCAGACGAGAGCAGACGGATTGTCGGCCGGGGAAGACGGGGAGACGGGCAGGACAGGAGTACTGTACAGGCGCAAACGACCGTCGAGGCCGTGCTTCCGTCATGACCGCCCTCCCGTAACAAAAGTGGAAAATGGAAAAAGGGCAGGAAGAGAAGGTCGGTGGGAGTTACGGGCCACCGAGCCAGGGTCTTTCGGTTTCGGGTTACAACCACCGGGTCACAAGCGTCACATGCGTCACGAGTGGCACCAGGACGGACCCCAGCGAGACTGTTGACAGGAACGGCAGATGCACGGTCACGGCCGGCGGTAAGCAGCGCGATGGTCGGTGTCTTGTCCAGACTCGTCGCCGTTGGGCTCTGGATTCTGGAACGGCATACTCGGGTCGATCACTAGATGGCGAGCGATCGGTCGAGCAAGCGGTCGACCGCGACTGGCCAGAGTCGCCAAGAGCAGCGCGTTTGGCGTGTTATAGCCGCGAGCGGGTGGCGCTAGCCCTGCACGCTGTCGTCGTAGTCTTGTTGGTCACAGTTGGTGGCGGCGACGATGTGCGCCAGTGCCAAGACCAAACGCCAAAGGCCGGGCAGAGGCCGGCCATGGTTCGTTGTCGAGGAGTCGAGTCGTCAACACGGCGCCCGTTTGCCGCCCAGGTTCCCCTTCCGGAGTGGCATCGTTGCACCTTGGCCCTCCTTGGGTCCTTGGGGGGGACACGGACAGGACGGGGACACGGACGGGGGCGAAGGATTCGGTTGACAGGCCGCGAATTGCCATGAAGGAGACTGGATCGTTGGCCGCTCGCAGAGTGTACGTCTGACCAAGTTGCACGTGCTCCAGCGGGTGCATATAACGATGCTGATGGTAAGTGCAAACGGCGGGCGGGAGAGGTTGATTGCGTCTCGATGGGACAGCACGTCTGGTGTTGAACAACGGGCCGAGAGTGAGGTTGGCTGCATCGAGTCAGGCTGGCGGCAAGCTCGCTTCCTTCTCTCGTACCTCGTCTCCTCGTCTCCTCTTCGAGCCCCGGCCCCTCCTCCTTGCTGCTTTCTTCTTCTCTTATCTGTCCAGGTGCTTTCTCGGGTTCTCCCCTTTCATGGTGCCAGCAACTGGTCATTTATGAAGAACCTGGGCTACGGCTGGGAGTCGCCCGGCGCCTTCTCAGCGGCCCGGCTCTCGATGCGGCAGGCCGTGCGCACCTGCAGCTGCACCCATCCTTTCATCGAGCAGCCGTGGTGGCAGCCAGAAGCCAGGCTGCCAGGTTAGCCAGGGCAAGCCAGGCCAGAGGCCATGCATGCTTGCATACGCCGTCAGCGACATCCAGTCGCTCGGGACCAGCGCTGCTGATGGACAGGGAGGCTCGGGGATGGATGGACTGGACGGGAGTCACTGGACTCATGGAGGGACATAGGCGGAGACCGGGAGAAGGGGAGGAGTCAATCCGCTTGCCTTACCTAAGATGTGACCGATCGGGACTGGAGTTGGCAGGTACGATGGTAACGTAGACGGACCGGGAGACTCGCTCCGGCAGGAGACTAGGGACGGTGCGGGACGGTACAGAGCTAGGCCGCGGAAATGATGGGTTGGCGGAATGGTGCCGGGTGTCCAGTCTGCCAGTTGACCACCTGGTAGTGGGTGATGCCGTATCCCCGTACCACCGTTATAATTGACCGTACCGCATTGAATCAGTACCGTCAGGACGGGAAGCTGTCACGGGTGTGCTGTGGGGGGGCTCACTGGCAGCTGGCGGCTGGCAGTCACGATACCTTACCTACCTCGCGCTGGACAGAGCTTGAACAGGCCAGCCCGCCAGACGGGCAGACACGGAAGGAGCGCCGTAGTGATGGGCCGAGGCGATGAGCGCCGGGAGCCGCAGATCCGAGACTTGCGCAGAGCCCTGGAGGTGGCCAGGTCGCCCGCGCGCACTCTCAGCGTTCAGCAGCCCCCCCAAAACGGGTAGGCGCTAGTGTGGCACTGACGAGGGACGACCTGCCACCCTGCCTGCCTCCCCCGATCGATCGACCCTTTTCCCGTGCACGCCCACGGAGCACCCCGTCCTGCCCATCCCAGCTCGCCCGTCCTGTCCGTCATGCCCGTGAGGTTCTATTGACAGACGGCAATGGGAAAATGGACAATTAAATAGTTTTTATGTACTTAGGCTGTCGTACACTGCAATGAACGTGCCTTGTGTGCATGAGCTCCCCCGACTGGCCTCCAGCTCTCCAGCCGCCCGCCCAGTGGCACGGTTGTGAGCCGAGAATTGCTAGCTGGCCCGGGGGCTGCACTCCCTGGTCTCACCACCACCCGGTGCTGAGCCGCCGGCGCCGCCGCCCAGTCAACCCTCACCTTTGGCTGTACCTACATTTCACCTGAGCCTCGCCCACCACCTTATGACGCAGCCAGATAAGCAAATATCAGCCTTCACATGTAGATAGTCAGGCATAATCAACCGTTTGCACTTGCACCCGGGTCAAGCGACAGCAAACCCCATTTTCACCCAAGAAGAGAGGCCGGTGGAAGGTAATGGGATGCGGTGCCGTATCAGCGGCGGTGTCCGTTTGCGCAGGAGTGTGTTAGCGCACGAACCCCGCCTGCCGCCTGCGGGTGGCTTCCCAAGTTCCCAGTGCTTCCAGTGCTTCCAACTCTCAGTGCTTCTCAGCGTCCACCCCCGCCGTCCACCAGGCCGCCAGTCGCCAGGCGCCAGGCGCCCCAGGGTCCCGCAAGCCGCAAAGCCGCAAGCCGCAGGCACCACACCGTACAGACCGTACAGACCGTACCTAAGGCCGCAGGCCCAACGCCCGCCAGCACTGGGCGTGGGAACGGGAGCAGCAGCCAAGGTGGCCCTTCCCCGTCACGAACCTTTTTTATCCCTCTCCCTCTCCTCCACTCCCGACCGAGACTCACACAACAAATTTCCCATCCCCCGACCGAACATCCACCGTCCTCCCCCGTCCTTCTCCGCCCAACTTTTTCCCTCCCACAACCTCACAACTCTGCCCTCCGGACCTGCACCCGGAGCAGCATCACCACCCTCGCCCTCGCCGGCTCTTCATGCCATCCCCCTCTTCTCACTCTTCACCCGTCTCCCGACCATACTTACCGTCCGTACTCCACGCTCTCTCTCTTATTAACACCCTCACCATGACCTCCGTCGTCCGAGGCACGTCGCTGCGTGCCGGCGGTGCCTGCGTACGCTGCCGCAAGGGCAAGACCAAGTGTGTCTACGAGAACGGACGCGCGCCTTGCAAGAACTGCGCCAAGGGTATGCACGAGTGCTATCTACCCTCCGAGAGCATGGCGCACCATCACCATGCCTCGCCTGCGCGTCCTCCGCGTGCGCGCGACAGCCTGCCTGGTGAGCGCAGCGTCTCTGCCACCAGCGACCGACAGCCTGCTCCCTCCGGCACCGTCATCCCGCGCCTTTCGCAGTCCGGAAATGAGAAGTAGGTTCAATATTCCTCTGCTACTCTCCGCTCCTCCCTTCTCCTGCCATATTGCTTTACTCCCTTGCCCCCGTTGTGCGTGTTCGTGTCCTGTGGGCCGCTTGGCCGCCCGTCCACCTGGGGCTACTGTCATCCCAAGGGCCGTCTGTTCCCCGAGACCCCGATGGGTGGCCGCCGGAGCTTGCGTGCGTGCGTGCGCGCTGTTGCTGCCCTGTGCGTTCTCGCCCGTCGGCTTCCAGCACCAACACGTATCAACCAACACGCAACGCGCCCTCTTTCTCCCCAGCCGCCTGAGGGACGGTCCAGCTTCTACCGAACGTTCCCTGAGGGTGGGCTGACTGCCGTCGGCCGGTTGCCTCGTCTCGCCTCGAACCCGAGAAAGACGGAGCATCCAACTTACACGCGCCCCAACACGCTTCGTACCGCCCGCCCGGCCGCGCACCAACCAACATCCTTACCCACCCACCCCTTGTCTTTCTCCAAATCCAGCTCCCACTTGCCTCGTTGCCTCCTGTCGCCTGGCGCTGCTCTGTCGCTCTGTCTGCCTGTTTGTTTGTCCGTTTGTCTGTCTGCTGCTAACCTTGCGCCCTCGCGTCTCCCCACAGGCTGACTCCGGAGCTCATCACGGAATGCGAGAGGGTCATCAATAAGACCCTCCCGTCCTGCGTCGCCTTCCACAAACCATCTTTCCTGCAGAAGATGAAAAATGGCAACCTCGAGCCTAGTATTGTCAACGGCCTTCTCACTTGTGCTGCCCGGTAAGTTGAAATCTCTCTCGACTTTTTCCCTTGTCCTCGCTCGCTCGCTCGCTCGCCCGCCCTCCGTCTTGCTCTCCTCTGCCCCCACCCCAATCCTTAGACCTACCCGAGTCTTCATCTCCGGCGGCGACTCGGCACGCCTGCGCACCTGCACCACTAGCAGTTCATCAGCTGGTTCCACTCTTTGCCTGGCCTGGCCCCGGCCTGTCCCCGGACATCGCCATTCCCTTTTCCCATTTCCCACTATTGCGCCCCCGACCGGTCCCCCTTGTCCTTTTTGGTCGCCCCGATGCGTCGCTGTGCCGACTTGCCTCTGACTTGCGCTGTAGGAGCTCCCCGACTCTGATTCGCCGCTATGGCGGCCAGGGAGGTGCCTCGGCAGCCGCCGAGCATTTTGCCGTCAAGACCATCAATTTGGTTATGCAGACGCTCGACAACCCCAGCTTGGCGGACATTCAGGCTCTTTGCCTTCTTACCATCCACGAGTGGGGCAACCGCAATGCCGTCCGCGCCTACGTCTACCTTGGCCAGGCCGCCCGAATGGCCCAGATGTATCGGATAATTGCCGTCCACCAGAACCGAGGCGACCCCGAATTGTTCATCAAGGATGAGTCCTTCCGCCGGACCCTGTGGCTGATCTACATTCTCGACTGCTTCCTGACCAGCAGTCCCGGTCGCCACCCGGCCGTGTCTCACCACGATGTCAAGGATGTCCCTCTGCCGTGCCCCGACATGAGCTACAACTTCGGCACCCCGGTTTACGTGCGCACTCTCTCCGGTAACCCGCCGACCACCGTCCCGGACCCGGGCACACCCATGACCGAGGTGGGTGAGTTCGGCCACATCGTCATGGCCACCCAGGCTTGGCGCAACGTTATTGAGATGCTCACCACCGTCACGCCTGCTACCTTCTCCGAGGACGAATGTGCTGCTTTGGAGGCCGGTATCGAGAGCGTTCGCGGCTCGCTGCCCATGCATTTCGTCGACAAGCCGGGTCATATCAACCTGCACATTACCATGGGTAGCGGCTACACCTATGCCATGCTCCATTGCCTTCTCCACTGCGCTACTATCATGGTGAACCGTCGCCGCCTCCTTCACCTTGTGACCAGCGAAGGCTTCAACCACGAGACCTGGCGCCTGGTGCCCCACACCCATCTTCAGACTGTCGATCGGGTATTCGCTGCCTCTCACAGTGTAGTTTCGCTCCTACTGGCGCTGGAATCCAACGCCGACAAGGACGCGGTCCTGAACTTCCCATTGGTCATGTTATTCTCGTGCTTCACTGCCTGCTCGACTGTGGCCTGGTTCACGCTTAAGGGTCTCACTCCTGCCGATGTCAACGAGACCGCCGAGGCCATCGTCCGCGATGGGATGCGTTTCTTGGAGGACGGTGCCAGCATTTGGGTTCTTGCTGTGCCGTGGTACCGTCACCTGTCGGTCATGGCCAAGGTTCTGCGCAATGGCGACAAAGAGGGCAACCGGGGTCCTGGAGATAAGGCCACTTCGTCCGTCAAGGATGATGTTGCTAGCCAGCCCGAGAATGGCAACAACCCGGATAGCATGGACTACGAGCGCCACTCGCCCAACAACGCACAGGACCAGGCCGAAGGCCGTGGCAGCGAGCCGCCGCGCAAGTCCGGGTTCACCACCATCAACGGAGGCTCAGGCGGCGGTTCTACGCCGGCCACGGCCAGCCCGCCTCCGAACCATGCGAAGGGTGGTTCGCCTGTGCCTTCGTCGGGAGGTGGCCAAGCGGCCGAGCCCCCTGCAGCGGTGTCTTCCAACGACATGACGGCCAGCGAATTGTGCGTCGCGTTCGAGCGCCAGTTGCTTGAGCTCGATGACCTGGCGGCATTCATGGGCGGTGGTGTCTAGCGAAGTGACTTCAACCTTCCTCTACTCTCAAGGTGCCGATAGTCGACCTAGTGCGCAACGCTTTCTCGGCGCCTCTCCAGCCAACCAACCAGCCTTACTACCCCGGCTGTCGCCTCTAGTTGTACAGTTCGGCCAAGATCGGTGTTCACAAGTTGGCAGCAGTGTACTTTATGTAAGGAGGATGGAGTGTTTCGGCCTGGCGTTCATCGGAGTTCTCGAGCTTTTCTTACGAGAAACAGTCTCATGATTTGGCGTGTGGTGGGGTACCCGTGGCTTTCCTGTTGGCTTGTTGGAGTATCCAGGCTCCCAGAGCCCACCAAAATGGACAGGCGGAGTACAGCAGTGTTGATTTTCTGTGCGCATGCGCCCTTGTCAGTTGACCATAGCCGGGACATGGCATTGGTAGAGGACGGATCTATAGTGGTCGATGGTGAGAAAGCATTCCGAGTGGCTGTAGCACGGTGAAAATAGCTTGCCATTGCTCTGGCATAGGCTGGGTCAGTTGCCTACATATCCAGGCCGTAGAGCTAATTTATAGCATGTCAAACAATCATACCAACGCTGTTTGAAGCAACCAATGTGTTAGATTGATTGCACCTGTGGACTGGTACACCAGCGTGAAAAAGACCATTTTGACTTACGTGGCTCGCAGCCGACGTACTACCTAAGGTAGGTAGCAAGTTCGATGTGAGATTAGGTAGGTAAGCAGGTACTTGAGGAAGGTATAAGGTAGGTAGGAAGGTTACCACGGGGCGGTGATGGGCGGTCGCGCATGCCGTGAGCATCACGTCCACGGTGATGGCAGGTGCTGCCCACCTTACACGGGCACTTGCCTAGGTAGGTAGTTACATCTACGGTGTATAGACGGTTTGGACACTGTACAAAGACAGTGCCGTCGTGGGCCCTTAAACAAGTCGTCGAGATGATCTAGGAGGGAAAAGTCTCCGTACCTTACACATACCCGTGGACGTACCTTACACATATCCAGGACGCCAGCACCCCGACCAGCAGCCACATGCAAACATGCAAAGTTGCTGTGTGCGCTGGTCCTCTGTATACTCACAAGCACAAGAGACTTCGTCAGAATCACACCAAAGTCCAATGCGAGGCACCAAGCGCCAGCATCCCGACGACGCCGCTTCTTCGGCTACAACTCAGCGACGTCGCACAACCACCAAAGAGAAGACGGCAGATGACAAGTCTTCAGAGACTGCGCCAGCTGGGCCAATTGGCGCCCTGGCATTCGGCACCTCTACGGGAAACGCCAAGGACGAGGACTACTACACGAGCCTCTATGCTACCGAGCTGGATTTTCGTCTTCTCGGGACCCGCGATCCCGCATTTGCCGCTGTCCTAGACAACCATAGCCAGCTGGACTTTAGCGACCCTACTGCGGTCATGCAGCTCACCAAGACCCTGTTGAAGTTGCATTTCGGACTGCAGATTGTGCTGCCGCAAGATCGACTTTGCCCACCTGTTCCCAATCGACATAACTATATCTTATGGTTAAAGAACCTGCTGGATAGCACCTCACCATCATTCAGGGATCAGCCCGAGCCGGAGCGGCGGCTGACCGGCCTTGATATCGGCACGGGAGCCAGCTTGATTTATCCACTGCTGGGCTGTGCTCAGCGGTCCTGGTCCTTTATTGCCACTGACATCGACGCCAATTCGTTAGACTACGCCCGCAAGAATGCCGAGCTGAACAAGCTGGGAACACGAGTGCGCATACTCGAGCGCAAGCCCGAACAGCTACTTATCCCGTTGGACGAGTGCGGAGTGGACAGTATCGACTTCGTCATGTCAAACCCGCCGTTTTACGTCTCAGAACAAGAACTCCTGGATCTGGCGCAACGAAAGGCCCGCCCGCCAAATTCCGCTTGCACGGGCGCTCCGGTCGAGATGGTGTGCGCAGAAGGAGAGGTAGGATTCGTGCAGCGCATGATCGCTGAGTCTTTGACCCTCAAAGCCCGGGTGCAGTGGTACACGTCCATGGTGGGTAAGCAATCGAGCTTGCAGCCTCTGGTCGATACGCTGAGAAGCCACGCTATCTCCAACTACGCCATCACTTCTTTCGTCCAAGGAAATAAAACCAGGCGATGGGCGATCGGCTGGAGTTTCGGCGACCGGCGTGCCTCGAACCGCGCAAGCAGAGGCTTCGAGCCGCCGACCGGCAAGAAGCTTCTCCCCCCTCCAACGGAAATGACCATGTTATCGAAGAACTCGGACCTAGCACGGCTATCCCAGACTGTGTGTGATACAATGGAAGCTCATGACTTGGTGTCTTGGTCGTGGGACGGGCAGCGCGCCAGGGGAATCGGCTTTTCGGCCGGCAACGTCTGGAGCCGGGCATACCGACGAAAGAAAGCCAGGGAAACTGCAGACTCGCTCGCACAGAAGCCGTCGGGGCAGTCTCTGGCGATCGGAAGGCCCACCTTCGGTTTCGCCGTTTCCGTCCGTGAGGAGCGACAACAGGACCATGATGTGATCGCGGTCACCCTGCGATGGTTACAGGGCGACGACTACACGCTGTTCGAGAGCTTCGCGGGCGTCCTGCGGAACGCGGTTCACCCACGACAACAGGGATAGACACACCATTCGAGAAGGAAGGACCTTGCTATCTGGGTATCTCCGGGGTCGACGAAATTCCAAAGCGCTCTGATGTGTCATCTGATATCGTGGTAGTACAAAGGGCTCTTGTGGCTGCGAGCTGCCGTCGCTCGGACCAGGTGGCAACAGCTTCATTGATTCCCGTACTCACCACGTAGGGTGAGCAGAGGGTTTCCACGTAGCCGCGATTCTGCCGACGAATGCGGAATTTGCTAGAATGTCCAGATATGCTCCCGGCGCACAGCAGCGCGGACCATGCCTCTAGCCGGCCCCGGTTGTCTTGTGTCCCCACGGCTCATAGGCCACCGCGATCTCGATCAAGACCTCGTTGGACCTTTTCGATGCAGATTGCATTCTCTATCACGAAGAGCTGTGACTGGAACTTGATCAGCTTCGCGATCTACGTGGAAACGGATTGGCGACCTCGCTGGAGCTGGCAATCAAACTGGAGGTGACCTTGTCGCACTATTGTTTTTTCGACGGAGCAGAGGCGTTGAGGCTCTGACAATACGATGTCATACTCAGTCTGCTAGAAGTTATAAACGGGAGGACCACGAGGCAAGCAAGGTGGTGTTCAGACATTCAGAAGGGTGCCAAGGGGGACAAACGCTCAGATGTCCACTCATCACCGACAACCTGGGACCCTGAGGCTCCATCTGTGGGGCAGCATCTGGACTATCCCCAACCCGGGCGATTGCACATAGAAGCTCGTACTTCATTTTAACCAACACCTTGGAGCGTGGCAGGGTGGCAGGTTACGAAAGACCGCGTGGCTGTGGACTCGGAAGCTCGCAGGGCTGTGCAAGGGACTCCGAAAGGGACTGGTGCAAACCGGTAAGACGGCGAGGGTGTTGGAAGAAGATCGTCCGGAAGGTCGCCGGCGAGTGGGTAATGCCCAAGATGCCCTTCTTGGGTTGCCTCAATGGGGGGCATTCACTACTCGGGACCACCTCCCGTCCGAGCTTCAGTTTGCGTCTGATACTCGGTCGAAGTCCCACTCATGACTACCTCACTCTCAGAATAACATCTTTCAGAGGCGGACAGAACAGGTGGCAAGGTGGAATGGGTGTTTCGTGTTTTCCATTCGACGTCGACGGGCACGCCATCTCCTCGTCCCAGTGGTCGCTCGCGTGATGGTATCCGTAATACTGCCGGCGAATCGCGCAGGTGCTGTCTATCTGCTACGATGGCCATCCCCAGATCGTCGCCGAGCTCGAATGCGGTGCGACGGGGCCAGCAGGTGGCAGAGAAGCAGAAGTATTCGACGAGAAGTTTGGAGACCCCATTCAAACAGTCCATGTTTGAAGCCATGACCGGGGTGGATAATTCTCCGGGACCCAGCGCACAGCATTGGCCGGTTCGCGAAGATCCCAAGCCGGCGTGCATTGCCTCAGTTTCGTCACAGTGACCTTGGCACGGGCGCAAGAAAGTCGAGAAGCTCGGGCTCTAGGCAGGCGCACGCTCTAGGGCGCTCTGTCTTTGTCTGTCAGGTCTGTGATCTGCTATTCCCAGAGCGTGGCGGGCCCCTGGATTGTGAAACCCGACGTCCGGGTCTGGAAACCCTCACGACAGGGGCGGCACAGGTGAAAAGCACAGGTGGCACGTGGAAAACCGGGGTCCCGACGCGCTCGACGTCCGTGCCCCGTGAACCATCCAAGCTCCCCCGAGCCACGGGCCCCTCCGGCGGACCCCCGGATGCGCAGTCAGACGGCCACGATAGGCATCTCGCCACTATCTGTCTATCGTCCTGTCAGTCAAACAAGCTCTCTCTGGCTTGTCAAGCTTGTCTGGGTCTGCCGGGACCCTCGCTCGCGTGGTCGAGCCGACAAGTCATCGTCGCAACAGCAGCGCCCATGCAGGGGACCGACACAGCCCTCTCGTCAGACCTTCAGGGGAGCAAGATGTTTCCCTTTCCTCCGAATCCTTGAGTTGAGGTCGGATGGCACTGATGTAAACCACCCCGGACCAGCGCTTACTTCTCATCACCACGCCCATCAGTGCCATCAGCCTCCCTGCATACTTACCCACAAGTGCGGCCATGCCCCATCCGCATAAGGATCGCTCCGGGATCTCTGAGGATCGTATTTCTTACGGCTTCCCCATGAGCCCAACTTCTTTTTTTCGCCGCTCGAAGTTTCGTGCCCCTCCATGCCGCGCCTGTGAGGAAACACCATTAAGCTTCATTCTCTTCTATTTTCGTGTATTCGTTCTCCCATTTTTTGTTTCTTTTCTTCCATTTCTGTTCGTAACGGCTGGCCAAGATGAGTTTCGATATGATGGGCCCCGGCGGCATGAGCACCGGCGACGGAGCCATGATACCGCCCATTCCGAAGGATACCACCAACCTTCCTCACGATAGCCGCGGAGGGGTGGTCGTCGGCACGGCCGTCCTCTCCGTCATCGTCGCCGGCACAGCAGTAGGCTTGCGCCTATACACGCGAGCTGTGCTGGTGAGGAAAATCGGTCTCGACGACTATATGGCCATCACCTCGATGGTGAGTAGAAGAACAAATCCCCGGCTTCAGCTTAGCAGCGAGGACTCGATGCTGACATTCACAGGCTTTCCTGCTTGCTCTGGGAGTCGGGCAGTGTTTTAACGTCGCCTCCGGGCTGGGCAGGCATATTTACGATTTAAATCTGCCTGACGACTTCATTCCTTACTTTCGTGTGAGTTGCGTCCGGATTCGTGGGCTCGTGGTGCTCGAACGCTGACCAGTATCATCGGTGACAGGACTTTTGGATTTGTTTATTACTGTACAACATCGCACTACTCTTTATCAAGATGACTTTCCTTTTTCAATATTATCGGGTTGTGGCACAAGTACAGAAGCTCAAGATCATTTACATCGTCGCCATGGTTCTCGTCGGCGGCTGGACCTTGTCTCAAGTCATACTGATCGGCTTCCTTTGCCTCCCCATTCAAGGCCTTTGGGACCCGTCGGTCAAGGCGATGTGCTTGGACGCCAAGGCAGAGAATGATCTCAACGCGATCGGGAACATCGTGACCGACTTCATCGTGCTCCTGCTACCTCTGCCTGTTCTCCTGCGTCTGAACCTGCGCCCGGCCCAGAAATGGGCCCTCATTGGGGTCTTCTGCCTGGGCTTCTTGTTAGTGCCGCCAATGCCCCGATCCTGACCGCCCGACGACGCAGGCTAACATGACAACAGCACTTGCATCGTCTCGATCATCCGCCGAGTTACGGGCCTTATGTTCACGCAAGACGTAACCTACTCCTCGGTGGACGTGAACGCGTGGTCGATCGCCGAAGTCGCCTCGGGTATCACGTGCGCGGCGCTACCCACGCTCAAGCCGCTGCTCTCGCGCTACTTTCCCAGCCTCAAGTCCAAGATCCAGCGCCTCTCCGACTATCACAAGAACTCGCAGTATCGCAGCACGTGGAACAGCCGGGCCACACGCAGCCTGTACACGTCGCGCGAAGACAAGCCGCGCCCGATGACCGGCCGCTCCTCCCGCCACGCCTCGATCTCGAAGCCCCAGCTCAAACACACTTCCATCGAGCCCTGGACGGACAGCTCCCAGCTGGAAATGGGCGCCCGGCCGAGCGACGAGGAGCCCAAAGCCCCCTGGGGACCGTTGACTAGCCACCAGACGCAGCTGCCACCGATGCCACCCCCCAAGGACGCGCACTACCGCTCGCCGTCGATCACGAGCAGCCATAGGTCGATCACTAGCAGCCATAGCCGCAACGCGTCGGCCGACAACCGGTTGACGCAGTGGCCGAGCGGCGGCAATGGCGGTTTGTCGCCGAATGGCAGCAGCACTACCCTGATCGTGGGCGGCAGGGAGGCAGCCTCCAGACCGAACTCGGCGGTCGGGGACGCGATCCGGGTCAAGAGGGATGTGCGTATCGAGAGCCAGCATGGTCTCTCACCGCCCCCTCCCCCACCGCCGGGTCCCTTTTCGTGAAGATGAACTGAACTGAACTGAACTGGTTCAGACTGGCTGGGTCCGGACGGCGTCGGGTTTGGGAGCGTACGGAGATATAACAAGTATAAAGTAACGTCTATACATAATGATAAAACGACCTCGTCGTCTATGGATGCCGTTTGGATGCTCCAACTTCCAGGCTCCATGATACAAGCTGCCAAGTATCAAAATAAAACCGTGGTGTCCCGCTTCGGCTGATGCCCCGACGTGCGTGTTGAAGTCAGTTGCGCATTGGGCATCTCGACTGGGAACACCCTATCCTCTAGCATCTCCGGATGGAAGGCTGGCCGGGCCATGAGTTCCTGTGGCGGTCTAGGGTTTGCATGTAGCTCCTGTGTCTGTACAAGGTGATTGTTGCTTGGGTGCGTGGGAAGCATGCCCAAGTCTGGGGGGTTGCTCTCTAAGTTGCCTTCGGTGCCATAGGTGTCTGTCTGTTGCGGGATGCGAATGCTCAATTTCGCCCGCACGTCTTTCCTGCGCCTGTGCGTCTCGACACAAGCAATCACGAAGAGAATGAAGCGGAAAAGACTGCGAGCCGTCAGTTCGAGTTTCCAGTAGACTGTATACTTGGCCGCCACGTAGGTTAGGTAAGTACTTACCTGATGAGGGACTGACAAGCAATTTCCTCCGCATCAAGTCGGGAATATAGTATTCGCGCAGGCAGATCGATATGGCAATGAGAGCACCGGTGAAGACGAGCTCAAGGGCAACATGCCATGATGGTGGTATCCCAGGATTGCGTTTTCGGAATGCAGTAGTTACCACCTCGGCTGTATCCCAACCGACTATGGAAACGAACTGCTCAGTCGAATCAGCAAGCTTGTGATAACTTGGGATCTAAGTCAGAAACCTACAAATAGAAGAATGTAGAGGTATGTTGGGGTTGGAGTCGTGGAGGCAGCTCCGTGGAGGAAGATGGCGGGCACGAAAGCCACGAGACTCAAGCAACGCAACACGAGTTTCAACACATTACGCCCTTCACGGTGGTATGTCCTGAGACGGTGCCATAGACCCCAGCTTCTTGTTTTCAGGCGGTCTGAGTCTGGATACTGGCCCTGGCCGGCGTCTGTACCGTAATCTTCTAGGACAAAAGGCTAGCTATATATCTAACTTTATTCATTGCAGTTGGCGTATTACGCTGTCTCTTCGCACTGCCACGCCTTGCACGCGTCCTGTCTCTATTGTCCCAGTGATGCACGGTCGCCTGGGTGCTATAAATACTTCCTAGGGCATGTTCCAGGGGCTACAGCGGTACACAGCGCGCGTGAGCTCCCTGTGCGGAGTAGGTACGTACGTGGTGGTCGTAGCTGGGGGTACCTGCCGGACTGTTTTCGTAGCATGAGTTACAGTCCGTCACATTCCCGTTCTTCGGTATTCATCTCAAGGAATACCTACTCTACCTAACCACGGAGCCTCTTTATCGGAGGCTGACCGATCCTTATGCTGCGGTCACCTTCTATGTATCGCGTTGATGACTTCTTCACGCCAAGAATGGTGTCGGTCAACTTGCAGGAGTGGGGGATGCATTACCTTATTACACGAAGATGGGGAAGGTCACTTGCCCGTCCGATGCGTCGCGCCAGCACCACGCGCGACCATCTTCATTCGAAGAATTGAGCGCGCCGTATGCCATTAGGCCTACAACAGCTCTGGCATCTGGCGACTGTATCAATCTCGAGAAATGAGCACCGCAAAAGCCCCAATCCCTCATGTCGACGGAGACGCAGCGCCCGCGAGGCAAGCTAAGCGGCAGGAAACAGAGGCTACCCGCTACGCCTCTGAAGTATGCGTTGTGGGAGCCGGTCCAGCTGGCCTGATGCTGGGGTAAGAGCAAACTGCAGTCATTCCATACTGGTGGTCTGCCCGCTAACCCCCAGCAGGCTTCTGCTGGCTCGGTTCGGCATCGACGTCGAGATACTCGATGACAGAGCGAACAAGACTTCAGCCGGTCGCGCCGATGGACTACAGCCGAAGACCATCGAGACCCTCCGTCAACTTGGCCTTGCAGATGGCCTCCTACAGAAAGGAGCCAGAATATACGATATCTGCTTCTGGGAGTCCACTGGAGAGAAGTCGTTGAGGAGGACTGGCCGCGAAGTGCATTATCCGCCGGATGCGGTCGACCTGTTGGACAACTATATCCTTCTCGTCCAGTGAGTCAATCCTGCTTTCCCTGCTCCTGTTCTCTTCTTGCATGCATGGAAGATGCTCGATTCTTGACAGCGCCTCTGCTCTCCAAATGCCTTGCCCGGCATAAAGGCAATCGCTCCATGCGACAGATACAGTGACCTTGATGAAGATTCTCTGCGAGCTGCTAGCTGACACGTGTGGCCGATAGTCAGGGAATGGTCGAAGATGTCTTCATCCAAGATTTGAAAGTACGGGGTGTCGAAGTGAAGCGGAACTATCGGGTTGAGACAGTCTCCCACCCGGCAGCTCCTGGAGGTTTGTTGGGTATTGAATGCGCACTCGACGCTCCGCAACATTTTGTTAGGGCATTTTCGCGATACGTCGTTGGCTGTGGGTGTCCTTCAATGGTTTGTACCTATGAAGTTGAAACTGACAATCGCAGGTGACGGCGCGAGATCGAAGGTACGCGACGGCATTCCGGATACCCAGTCAGTAGGGAAATCCCACGAGTCTACTTGGGGCGTCCTTGATGGCGAGCTCGTCACCGACTTTCCTGATATCTGGTCGAAATCGGTCGTCTACAGTCAGGAGCACGGCTCGATACTGATAATCCCGCGAGAACGGAACCTGACTCGCTTCTACATCGAGATCAAGGCAAGCTCAGAGAACACCGAGGTACAAGTCTCTGGTCAGAGTTTCGTAATGGAAAGGGCCAAAGCGATATTGGCTCCCTACTCGGTACATTGGGCCACGGTCGAATGGTTCGGGAATTACCAAGTCAGACAACGAGTGGCCAGGAGGTTTGCCAATCCAGAGCTGAGTACTTTCATTGCGGGAGATGCAGCGCACACGCATTCGCCGAAGGCTGCTCAAGGAAGTCCGTTACCCCTATCCACGATTCCACGTTCGGCCCCTTTACATCTTCATGGGTCTTTGTTGCGAGCAGACTGACACCATCTTCGGTAGTGAATACTAGCATGCACGACACTTGGAACCTCGCATGGAAGTTGAACCTGGTAATCAGGGGCCTGGCGAAACCCGCTCTTCTCGAGACGTACGAACGTGAGCGAGGAAAGATCGCTCATGATCTCATTTCGTTCGATTATGAGCACGCCAACAAGATTGCTGGCGGCGATGCGAAGGCATTGGCCGAAAACTTTCGAACGAATGTCCGGTTCATCTCCGGTGTTGGGGTTGAATATGATCCGAACGTGCTGAACCAGCCGTCGCCAAACATACCGGTACATGCAGGAATGCAGGTCGGTTGTTTGGTGCCACCTGCGAAAGTGACTCGATACATCGGTAGGTCTTCAAGCTTCTCATCTAGTTCACCGGGAAGCTCGGGGTGTTGCGAGTGCGCTGACTTTCGATCACGCGACAAGATGCCAACCCTGTTGATGTCCAGCTTGACATCCCTGTTTTGGGGCAGTTTCGGCTGTACTTCCTCACACCAGATGTTGTCCAGTCCATGAACCTGATCGGGGCTATATGTGCCGCATTACAGAAGCCCGACTCCTTCATTGCTCGGGTCAACCAAGCGGCAGCAACGAGTTATAAGCAGAAGCCTCGAGGCCGAACGCCCGAGGATGATTACACTCAGCCTGCCCGATACCTTGCCTCCGGTCAGCTGATCACTCCTGCTCTGATCAGTACGTTCCTCCCGTCCTAGAAGCGGGCTACTTCCACAACTAACCGTCTGCGCAGCTCAGACGAACAAGGCAGACATCGAGATCGCGAGCCTCCCGCCTCTATTCGCCCAGAGCCCGTGGACATTCTACCTCGACAACGTACCCCATCTGGACACGCGAAACACCACGTGTATCAGCAAATGGGCGGGGGACCTCGCAGATGACGAGGTCTTCATTGCTAGTGTACGCCCAGATGGCTACGTTGGAACTACTGGGAAGTGGCGCGGCAGTCACAGAGACCACGACATCCAGGCAGCAAAGTGGCTTCAGGAGTACTACGAAGGTTTCCTCCAGTTGGCCTAAACATACTTCTTGTATCTGGCACTCTTCATGCCTGGGGATCGGTACAGGTCCCTGCCGTTTAGTATCGGTTTGTCGGGTCCTCTTCATCCACATTCCACATCCTCACGATAATCCGAGTTTTCGCTTCAATTGGAAATGTTGGGCCACGACCTGTCTTTCATAGAAGGTATCATGAAACCAAAGCGAGTATCACGTCGGCCCGAGTGAAAAGGGGTATGTTTTGCGGATCAATCTATTCAGCTATCTGTGAAGCTACCTGCAATGGCAGCTAGAGCTATGAATCCACCTCCTGGGTGTATGCCGGTCGACGTTATTACCGGTTATTCTTCGTCGTCGTGTGCCAATTTCCATCATCCAACATCTCTCGTGAACCCTGGAGTCGGCCCTTAAGTGTTGGCGTTGATGACGTGCTCACCAGCAGGGAATCCACACTGGTACTCCAGATTCAGCTGGACCTGGCAGCCGGCGTTGAGCGTGACGTCCCACGAGACCTCACCTCCCTTCTTTAACACCGCCTCCGCCTTGCCCCAATTAACCCCACCCTTAGAGTCGGAGCCGGCCTGGCCTGTAGGAGCCGCAGCGCCCTCGCCGGTCAGTCCGTAAGGCTCGAGCACAACCACCCGCAGACGCTCGTCCTCGCTCACAGGTACCTGATCAACCACTGTAATCTGCGCAGGCTTGTTCTTGTATCCGGACCGCTTGTTGGTGAGGGCAACACTGCGCGAGTACGCGGCGCTGCCCTCGCGGCTGAACAGGCCCTGCTGACTCCTCTTGACCTCGGGTCGGGGGTAGGCCACCTCGATACTGGGGTCGATGCCCAGGCTAAGCGTGAACTCGCCGCCCGGATGGCAGCTAGGCAACGAGGTCCGCCCCAGGAATGCGCCGTCGAGTGTGAGCCCGGCCGGACCTTTGATCAGGGCGAGCTTCTTGCCGTTGCGGACCTTGGCCTGCAGGTATGCGGCCGGCTTCAGCTTGGCCAGCACCGTGTGGCTGAAGGTGACCGAGGGCAGGGCTGCGCGCGCGATGTGCTGCTTCGAGGCGGTAGACGAGGGCGCGAGGGTGCGGAGACCGGGGAGCTCAAAGGTCGCGGTTAGACCCGTCTCCTCGAAGAGGGAGTCCTCGGAGAGCGAGAAGTCGTCAGGCGAAGAGGGCGAAGAGGGCGAAGCGGGGGTTTTTTTCGCGGTTTTCTTCGCGACGTGGCCGAACAGGCTACCTCCGCCTCCACCGCCTTCACCGACTCCGAAGCTTCCGGGTACGTTCCCAAATCCTCGGGTTCCGGAGCTTGCGCCACCAAATAAGGAACCAGCGAAGGTTGAGGGTCCAGGCGGATTGGAATGAGCAGCTCGAGAAGATCTCCTCCCCCCGAAGAGACCACCTTGACCTGCACCATCGTAGAGGCTGCCAAAATTGGCGACTGATGAATACAAACAGTTTCCCAAACCATCATCGGCGCGCACCCCTCGCGGACGCTCTGAAGTGGCTTGCATCTGATCGTCCAGGCCGGTAACTGGCTGGCCAAATCCAGAGCGGTCTACACCAAAGAGCATGTGACGTGGGCGATTCTGCACCGGCTGCTTGGCTCGCTGTGTTGCCCAGAACTTGCTAACATGCTCTTGAGCCGAGTACATGGTATGCTTGTCACCGTCCGAGCCGTTCTTCTCGTCCGCTAGGCGGATATGCCACGGCGTCAAGGTTGGGATGGGGTCGCCCAGGGAAGACGACTCCGTCTGGGACGTCGATAGTGTCACTTTGCAGCTGGACCAGGTCTCAGAGGTCTGGTTGGTGAGGCGGGCATCGAAGCACAGCACGCTTGCGCTCCCCGTCGTCGACAGGGCCAGGTCGTAGCTTGGCGACCAGAAGGCATAAGCAGTCACGTAACTCAGACTCAGGTCACAGGTGATGGGAGTGGCGTCGTCTTGCACGTCCGGGGCGCTGGGCTCTGGCATCATCTCAACAGTGTCACTGGTAACGGAAGCGCGAGGCGACGAGGCGGGCGTGAAAGCAGCCGCCGCTTCGAGGTTGACCTTGACGGCATATACCATCTTGGGCCAGAACGACTCCCGCTCTATGCGAATGCGGTTCTTCTCTTTGGCACGCTCCTCTCTCTGACGCTGCTGCTTAGCCATTTCCTTGCGCTTCGTAAGGCCAGCCTTGTATTCGGCTTGCTTGCTCTTCGCCGCCTCCTTGGCCATCTGCTTAAGCAAGCGCTCTTCCTCTTTCACCTTGGCAGCCACGCCTACGTCAATCTCGTGCTTTTTGATCTCGCCCTGGAGATGGTCCTCGAAAGCGCGCGCCCGCTCCGAGCGGTAGGTCTCGAGGGCGTCCTCGATCCGAACATGGTCCTGAAGGTTCTCGTTGGTGGTTAGTGTCTTCAAGAAGGTGTCTAGGATGTTTTGACGATTCTTGGCATTGGCGCTCATCTCGACGGCCCGCTTGTGCTCGCTACGCAATGCAAGCAGTTCCTTGCGGACCTTCACCAGCACAGGGTTTTCCTCGTCTTCTCCCGCACTGCCCGGCTTTTCCTCGTCTGCATCCTCCTTGTCATGCCCGCCATCGTGAGAATCCGAGTCCGGGTATTCGTCCTCGAACGAATCCCGGTTTGGTAGAGATTCCACGGAAATGTCGGTTACGATGGCGGAACTGTTACTTTCGACTTTAATGGAGTGCTCGTCAAGGGTAGGTGTCAAGCCGAGAATGGTGAGCTGGTTCGTTCCTGGCTGGAGAGGGGAGTTAGTAGGGACCGTCATAGGTGTAGTCCAGGGCAAACAACATACCTTCAGAGCAACGCCCTTGAGTTCTCGTACCACCTGGGTTCTGGAGGGGTAGATAGTCAGCGAGCGGGTGGACAAGTCACGGACATGGTACTCCTGAGCATGGTCGACATGCGTACTGGCCGAGGCCTCGACGGATGTCCTGGGTTGTTCTAGTCCTCCGAAGACCATGGTTGCCGAGGATGCAGGGGCAATGGAGAGGACTGTGAATAGACAGACGAAATCTTGAGTCTAGAGCAACAGCAGTACAGAGGAAGAGAGGGCCCTTATATATCCCACCAAACCTCGCATTGCCTCACAGACCATCTTCCTACGGTCTCTAAAGCCTGAGTCTGCCTTGCGCGGGGGATGTGAGCCAATGGTCATTCGTCAGCCAATGATAGGTGGTGGTGAGTAACAGGCAGCAACAGAGTTGGCTTGGCGGATAATATAAATTACAAAGCGAGTTGCTTTCAAGGGAGATTCTCTTGGTGCTATGATTTCGTTTGTTGAGATGCAGGTGCTTCTGACATCATCTTGTAGGCAGTGAGAGAGGATTTAAACTGATTACTAATGGGTCATCCGGGGGATCGTCGATGATCCCTGCCTGCCAGCCAGCTGCTTCCGTCCGGAGCGATTCCCGTCCGCCCGTCCTTCCAACTCAATGATTCTCACTACCTCGCCGTTTCTGGGTCCAGACGTCGGGCAATCAGGGTGTGCCTTGAAACCGGGCGTAGACGGAGGCATGCAAATTGAACGGTTCCGGCACGGCTAGGTTCCACGGCTTCCATCTCACACAAACATGCCTCCGGCTCACGAGCGCCATAAGCTGTCAGGTGAGGCAACGGTCTGTCGCATAGTTGATTGCAGGCGGGTAGGCAGTTATCCTACAACCCCGGGATCGTCCTGGATTTACTCACCTTCCAATATCGCAACTCGAAAACCAGCAGCCATGCTTCCCATGCTTGTTCATTCCACCTCAGGTTCCATTCCCCCTACTCTCTTCAACAGATGCGTGGATGTTCTAACTCGGGAACGTACCATGGAAGAACACGAAACCCGGATAGGACCACGTCGAGGGCCACAGCAGAGTGCGGCATGGCACCAGAGAGTACCGCTCCCGGAAGAGGGAGGCGGGCGGAACTTACTTCGCAGCCGACCGGTCGCCGTCCACCTCCCCGACGGCGGGCTTTATAACTGTGACCGCGGCGACATCCTCGAGCACCTGCCGAACACGCGGCGCACTCCTTTCGGTCGGGACCTGCGCCCTCATCTCGCGCGCGAAAACGAAAACCTGCATTCCCTCCAGGCCCTGCATGTCATCTTCCGCGGGTTGGAGGCCTTCCGCGCGACGGGCGCGCCGCTGTACCTGTTCGAGCGGGCGCGCGAGGTGCTCTACCGCGACGACCGCGCCGTGTACGGGCGCGTCGTCCAGTTCTTCGTGGGCGCCTGCCTGGCGCTCGACGCCGAATACGGGCTCGGCTGTAGCGAGGAGTTGCTGCAACAGATGGACGAGTTCGTGCTCGATTTGGTCGAGGCCCACCCGGAAGGTTTCTTCGACCAGGGGAGGATTACGGCGCTCTTTCGCGCCTACTCGAAGGTCTTTAGGCCGACTACTCCCAGGCACCTGGATACCCTGCGCAAGCTCTGTAATCTGGTCCCGGCACTGCCTAGGGCTCTGTTGATGGCGGATCTGGCGAGGTCGGTCGAGAGGAGCTCCCAGCGCAGCAATGTCGCTTCTATGTTCCGCGCCATGCGAGATTTGGGGCTGGCGTAGAGCCCGTGCGACCCTGATGCGTGTTCCCGTGAGCGTAAGGGATGAAGTGGTCGACGACCTTAGCTTAGGACTCAAATATTGGATGACATGTAATGACTTTCTTCCTTGGTTGGCATCTTCAGCTAGTAGAGCCCCTATGATGACCCAAATGATGTCAGCACATATTGTACCTTCACGCACCGCCGGGAAATTGTGACACACCCGAATGGTCAGTCCCGCTGCAGGAGATCGCCCCCAAATCTGCAGGTTCCTTTGGCTAACAGGAGGATGGGAGAGCATGTTTTCGCCTTACCCCGCGACCCAGCCACCGTGCAACAATGCCAGCTCGTAAGATGCTGGTCCTTGGCCGTGAATAATACCTTCTGCCTACCACGCAACCAGACACCAGTTGAGGGTACTGTGTGAGATAGAGGACGGGGAACCGACAATTTGGGACACCGACAGCGTAAAGACAGCAGCCGGGCATCAGCTTGCTCAGGAGCCCAGTGGCCTTCTCAGACCTGCGTTCATCTCATCACCACATCACGTCTCAACGGACCCACGATGGAGTATCAGAAATCCACAGCGCCAACAACGCCCTCCTACCCAATCCGCACCTCCACCTACCCAGGACCGGGACCGGGACCGGGCCCACAACCAATGTACCCGGGGCCCGGGGCTCCACCACCTCCAGGCTCCGCAATGATGGAGGTGCGGCCGGAGCCGACCCCCTCCTCCTACGGCCCGCCACCCACGACGAAAACGAACCCGTTCCTGGGCACGGACCTGAAGACGATGCGCGCGGCGACCGAGTTCAGCCTGCGCGAGTACGCGTCGCTGCAGCGGCGCCCGGGTGCCTCCAGCGCCGTCCGCAACCAGCAGGGCATCGTCCTGAGCGACCTGCAGGTCCTCCGACGAGAGGTCGCGGCGAGGGCCAAGAAGGCGGAGGGGAAACGGTGGCGGAAGTGGCTTTTGGGCGGGCTGTTGTGCGTATCTTCCCCCACCTCGTCCTGTTCCTGGACGGCCCACCGGGAGTTACTATACCTTATGCTTGTGGCATCGCTGACCACCCGCACGCAGCGCAACCCTCTTTCCCCTCCTGCGCCGTCTCATCCCTGCCATCCGCCGGCTCTTCCGGCGCTCTCCCCGCGACACCGAGGCGAACGACACCGAGCACGCGTGGGCGCGGTCCCACTCGCTCATCGCCCGGATCCTGGCCTCCGTCCGCCGGAAGAGCTGGGGCCGCCTGGCCAGCGTGGCCGCGTTCGTGCTGGCCGTCCTATACGTGTTCGTCGGCGAGGTGGCGCTGCGCGTCGCCCGCACCACGGCCAAGCGCCTGCGCCGCCTCGCGGCCAAGGTTGAGCGCGGCGACGAGGAGGTCGGAGAGGAGGACTTGAAAACTCTGGCAGGCTGGCGGTGGCGGGTGTTGTTGTGGTAGTCTGGTCACTGCCCGTGGTTGCCGGGTTGGGATTCTGATCACTTGGACTCGGGAAGCTTACCCTGGCAACGTGGTAAACTTGCGGGAACTCTCGATCGTCCACTGTATAGGTTGTGGTGTGGTAACCTTGACGTCCGAGGTCTGCAATTGACCCTGCGGGGAGTCGTATGAGCGCGCAATATTCGAAGGGCACCATGGCGCCGAAAGATGCAAGGTCTTTGGGCCAGCCTCAAGGGAATCGTGGTTGCGGCTGGGTCCTCATATTATGTGACGTATAACAGCATAAAGGCAGGAACGTATACATACGTCAAAGGTAGATGGTGATTTAAACGACACATTCAGAGGGGACGCACAACGACTAGGTTCCGCAGATTGTGTCTTTGTGTCTCTCCACCCTATATGTACACGCCCAGCCGGAGACTTGACTCAACCGCTGAATCCCGCAGAACGCCGAGAGGTGCATTTCCAACATTGGCTATCTCCCTTCCGAGCCGGGTATCTACGCCATGCAAAACCAGAGCAACACCTGATGAAAGCCCACCAATGCTAATACACACCGTTGCGGTCGCTGTTGGTGGCTATGAAATCGCCCAGCTGCAACCGGGTCATGCCCTCCCTCACACTTCCGACATCGCCCGCCACCTTCAAGATACCTTGTTCGAAGTCTCTCAGTACCGCCACCAGCTCCTGTATTCTCTCGTCGGGGCCGGACGAGCCCCCGTTCTTGGTGGCCATCATCCTCTGCAGCTGCTCCAGCAGACCATCCGAGACGCCGTGCATATGCGTCTCGATGTCGGTCAAGTTCTTCTCGTATCTCCTCATCTGGTCTGCCATTTCATCGGCGGAGCGGGAGAAGAAGGTGACGAGATCTTGGCCGTCCGACTCCGTGTTGGCGGTGCCCGGGGCCGGCTGTCTCGGAGACCAGAGGCTGGAGGTGTGGTACTGCTGGGGAAGCTTCAGGTTGTCGACGGCACGGAAGCTCAGGCGGGCATTGTCGGCGTCTTGGTTGACCAGGATTCGCGCGGATTCGATGGCCTGGGCAGCCGACTCCAAAGCATTGCGGGCGCCATCGTACTTTCGAGCCACAAACTTGACGTCGTCGGGTATGCTCTCGAGCATTTCGCCATGGGCGGGCATGAAGCTGTCGACTTCGCTCTTGTGTCGCATCTGCGCTAGGATGAAGTTGTCGATGGTTTCAACTTGCTTCTGTAAATCCTCTTGCAGGTCGTTGAAGCGCGTGGTGGGTTTCAAATTGCTGAGGTCGATGCGCACGCCGGGCACGGTCTGCTGGGAAGTGGACTGGCCCATGGTCAAGCCGATGCCAAGCGAGCCGCCTAAGCCAAGAGTCGGTGCTGACTGCGGTTGAGACTGGCCAAAGGAGTTGGCCGGCTGGGAATTGACGGTGCCACTGGTGGAGTTGGGTCAGTGGAAGTAGGTAGTGGAAGCCCCGGGAAAACGACGTACAAGATGCCCGGCTTCTGCTGGGTGGACTGGCCAAGTATGCCACCCGTGGCGGCATTGTTGGTTGGTTGCGAGGAAGCACCGAACAGCCCTCCGGAGGCGGGAGCAGTGGACTGAGCTGCGGTACTCCCGCCAAACAAGCCGCCGCCCGCAGTCTGATTCTGGGTCTGGGTCTGGTTGGTGTTCTGGGAGGAGGCACCAAACAAACCGCCGGAAGTCTGCGGGGCCTGGGTGGCTGCAGTAGACGCCCCGAAAAGACCGCCGGCTGCCGGCTGTGGCTGGGATGTCGCGGTGGAGGGGCCAAACAGTGACGAGGTCTGTTGGGGTTGGGAAGCCGCGGGGGCGGGCGTGGTGCTACCGAAGAGACCGCCGGGTTTGGGCGTGGCCGCGGCGTTGCTGGAGCCGAAGAGACCTCCGGCAGCAGGAGGTTGGCTGCTCGTGGGACCACTGTTGCCTGTCAGTTTTGCAAGAGGCATGTTGACGCAGGGAGCAGAGGGCAGAAGAGCATTCGCAGATGCAGGCGGTGAGGTGGGAGTGGTGTTGGTTTCGAGTCGGGGGGGTGATAAGAGGTCAAGGGAGCGGAAGGGAGCATATGGAGGAGACCCGCAGCAGTGATGCGATCAATAGCAGACGACGGTGATAGAGGCACCGCAGGCGCCGAGAAGGAGGAGGGAGGCCATGGTAGGCCACGCAAGGGGCCATCGCGAACCATCAAGCAAGACGACTTACAACATGTTGTTGGCTGTAGATGTGTTGATGCTCAAGCCTCCGGGACCACTGGCAGACCTCGACAAAGCCATGACACGCGCACGGCGAGGTGCGGCTGGATGGAGGGTGGTCGGCCACGTGCAGACGAAAACGGACCGAAAGAAGGTGAGAAGTGAGTGGAGGGCAGACGGGAGCGATGGTGGGAGACTGGGAGTTGTGGTGGTGGTGCTGGTCGTGGTCTGGTAGTGGTAAGCTCTGGCCCGGGAATGTTCTGTTTGATGAATACGATCGGGCACGATTTTTTTGGCCTTGCCGCGTCGGTCGGTCGCGTACCTACCACAGTGACCCTGTTTATGCCGGTCCCTGCCACATGCCTCCCGTCTCCAGCCCGGATCGCTGCAGATATGCATTTATGCCGTCTCGAGGTAGCTCAAGTGGGGATCGGATCGCAATACAGGGAATGACTACCCCAAGCTTTTGATAAGATATGCAAATACACATCGCCGCCGCGTGAGCTCCCACCTACCTAACCTAAAGCTCACTCACTGGCTGCTTGTCTCTCCAATCCACGAAAGCAACACATCCTCGACGTCTGCGCCTACGTCTGGCTACCTACTTAGGTAACCCCGAGAGTATCAGTCAACTGGCCGAGCGCGACATCGAGGAAAGAGCCCGTCTGCCGCGCATAATTGTGACAAAATGGAGATCGATGATGACGATGATTTCTACGCTCCGGATGAGCCTACAAGCACCACCACCAACAATGCCGCCGCCAACGACACCACAACCACCTCCCAGCAAGCGCCTGCTGCCGGCGCATCCGCAACAAACCCTCAGGATGACCTAGAAGAGGGCGAAGAAGAGGATGAGGGGGCCGAGATGGAGGATTCTGATTCTGTATGTCGACACTTTCGTCCCTTTTGGTTCAATTGCGACACCAAGGCTAACCGGGCCCTGCAGGACATCGATATTATAACCGAGCGCAAGGATGGTTCTAAGGCGCCTCCGCCGACGTGAGCATCCCATGAACCCCCTCCCTTACCAGCACTATACCTCCTCCCTGTCCGGTCCGAAGCTGACCTTCTTGCCCTTCGTTTAGCCAGTCGCGCTACAGCGATATACGGAACATCCCCCAGCGTACTGCCTCCAGTGACGCCGCCGCCGCTGTCAAGCCGGCCGTGAAGAAGGAGGAGCCTTCTAAGCCTGTCTCTACCTCCAAAGTCGACGTCAACGCCATCCCCATCTACAAGCCCACAGGGAAGCCGATCACCCAGGTCAACATCGACCAAGGTATGTTTTCCCGCGCCATTGACTACTCCCCGGCTCACCGCTCATCCCGAACCAGATCTGACCGAAAATGATAAACCCTGGCGCAAGCCGGGCACCGACCTCAGCGACTACTTCAACTATGGCTTCGACGAGTTCACCTGGTCCCTCTACGCTTCCAAGCAGGATACCGTGCGTGGCGAGTACAGCCAGGATGCTATCGCCCAGAATAATAAGAAGATGATGGAAGAGATGCAAATGATGATGATGGGCGGAATGCCCGGCGGTGCTCCCGGTATGCCCAACATGCCGGGCATGGATGGCATGCCGCCCGAGATGCAGGCCATGATGCAGCAGATGATGGCCTCGGGCATGGACCCCGGCCAGATGGACCCGTCCGCCATGTCTGCCATGTTCTCCGGTATGCAAGGGGGTGGTGCCAATCCTGCTGGAGGTCAGCCTGGACAAGGTCAGAATTTCGGTGGTGCCGGCCAGAACTTCGGCGGCAACCAGGGCCAGAACTTCGGCTACGAGCAAGGAGTGGGTCGTGGCGGAGGCGGAGGCGGCGGAGGCGGCTTCGGTGGCCGCGGTCGTGGCGGACGCAGGAACTGGTGATGCGACTACTCCTCGACCATATGAGCCACCTGCAGTCCAGCTTGTTCCCCCGCCTTGGCCACGGCACCTCGCGTCTGCTATGAACATGGCCGACGAGTCAACAGTCTCTATTCGATTGCGACATCTGCGTTCATGACGTACTGATCGACGACTTCCCACCGCAACTCGGCCGATCAATCAGGTCCATGGTCGTAAGGAGGGTGCATGGACCTGGTACGCGCATGGATCGGTATTTCTTAGAAGACAGTGGCAACTGGGACTGCGCGGGTGATTGATTATGAAGCTACCTGCATGGTCTGGGAAGGCAATCAGTTTCTTGCACCTTTCCAATCTGCACCAGGTCTCATGGGCGGGCATGCCCGGTCTCTACCGAGCATATTCGGGATGCTTTCGCTGGTCTGGTGCAAGGGGTTAGCCTCGTCGCTATTATGGACTTTCCGCCTTTCGTCCGTCTTTCACAGTCTTGTCACGCGGGCCTTCCAGGTGGTTAGTCCAGTGGGAGCTTTGTTGCCACTCGGTCCCGTCTTATGCCGAACGATCTCGCCCACATCCCAGAACCGCACTTGAGAATCCGAACCGTTACGAACTCCCCCAAGGGGACCGGATCCGTTATGAGGCCCGATGACCTGGAAATGGAGGGGGTACGCAGCCAGGAAAGCCCACGGCCCACTTGATTGGTTGAGGGATTGATTGATTGATAGTGTTTAACCTCGTGGGAGAACACTGCGTTACAACGTCCCCAGCCTCTCCAGAAACATCAGACATGACTCAACTAGGCATCTATCGTACACTAGATACATATGGGTGGCTCGAAAAGCCATTCCCACAGCCCACGCGTGACTTCGACTATCTGCCGGGGCAGAGAGCAATGGGGAAAGTGCTGTATCCATGGATTGATCAATAAAACAACCCGCAAGAGAGCAATCACGAAGATCCCCCTCTGTCATGTTTCGTGATTGAACAAGCTGCCGTGGCGTGGCAACGGAGAGCAACCGGGCATGCAAACACTCAAGCCGTGTTTCTTGCAGGGCTAGTAGACCGTGCGGATTAGCCATCCTCCCCACGATCGTCAAACTTGGCGACGCTCGCCGATATCGATTGCAGACTCCTAGCGAGATGCTTGTTATCACATGTGTTTTAAGGAGGGGCCCAGCCGTAAGCAATGCCGGGGCCCCAATCCGCGTGTGCCAGACTGGCGGTACAAACCAAATACTGCGCATCTGTTTGCTGGCTGTCTTCAAACAACTCCAGAGGTCTGATCTAATGGTATTTAATCTCTGTTTCTTACGCCCTGTCGGGGCCTTCTGAGACGTTTGAGAAGGATCGATATCATCCATACCTCTAGTCGCAGATTTCGAGAGCTCTCTTCAAATATGATTCGCGGCATGTCTGCGGATGACTACCAAGGACGGGTCGAGCTTAATCTGGGGAGTGAGCCTGCCGGATCTGCCTCCGAGACCACCTTTTGAAGAAACTCGAGATTTTTGTGCTGGACCCCAAGAACTCCTCGGGTTCCCTCTCCACAGTCGACTACCGACATTTCTCATCTTTTCGATGAAGAATTCCGTCCGAAAACTGCCTCCCAAGCTCACAGCGGCACGGCTGGTAGTCATCTTGCCTTTATTTCAGCGGACAGGGCCACGCTTCGGTCTCAAGGCTCAGGCTTCGGGGCAAAACGCGCCGCTGTGATGGATCAGACACACCGCTTATGATGGTTGACTCCACGTGAGCCCACGCCTACTCATCATGGACGAGAAACTGCTTGGCTCGTTCCCTTCGCCTCCAAGCACCTACCATCTTGTGGTATGAGAACCAGTGGTCTGCGCGTTGGCGACGGGGAGCGATACGAGCGAGCCTTCACCACCTATCTTAAACTGACCTCGTGGGGTGAGCATCAAATTCGACATGCCTCTGACGCAAGGCCAGGCCCTACACAGTTCGTCGCATCCGCCAATCGCGTGGTGCCCCTCTGGCGATTGCGCGGTAGCTAGCGAGGACCACGAGTAGCTGTTGGAAGTACAGGCTCGTCGAAAATGAACGGCTTTCGCTCACCATTGACTCAAGGGCCAACGCACCCAACCGCGGGACCGTGTTGCCCTGTTTCCTCTGCCCATAACGGCTTGGTCATCCTCAAAGTGTGTGTCATGGTATGAAGCTTACCACCACAGTCCATTGGTCTGTACCGAGACCTTCGTCGCTTCTCGATACTTTCCCGGCCTCTGCCGGTGTTGCCCTGCGGGTTGCCTTGCCCATTATTTAGTGCACCACACACTTGACTACACAAACATGGCTTGCTTTCGGTGTCTTGCTCAACAGGAACCCGTTCTCGCGCGTACCGCAGATCGATCAAGGAAGGGTGGTTCTCAGATTCCAACTACCTGGATTCTGGGTTGCATTCCACGCGGCTCAGCTCAGTTTACTTTCGGCTAGTCTATATGAGTCTGGGGCATCCACTTCCGGTCTTCTGAGAGCCAGTCGCTTGGTGTCCTTATCACCTTCAGAATACCAATTCCCTGTGTATATGGTCACGTAGTCACATGTGAATCAGACGACTTCACGTTCCAGGGGAAGATCTACTTAGAAGCATCGGTGGAGCAGAGTCACGGGGAGAACTCGTGGGGTGGGGTATGCGTTCATCGTTGGCGGTTTGCGACCTGATCCTGTTTTTCCCGGCCGCGGAATTGGAGCGGGTCAGGTTCTCACCTGTCCGTTAGGTTCTGGACCAGTGAACGTTTCCCATCAGCTTGAGTAACAGAGCTTTTTTCATCTTGTAGGATATGCTCAGGTTCCCTGGGCGGTCTAGCCGGACTATGACAGATGTTGTGTTGGGGCGCACATCCCCGGTCACAGTTCGCTCATACAGTCCCAAGCTGCAGGTGGAGGGTGATGTCAAAAAGCACTTCGTCTGATTTTCTTGTCCCATGTTAGTCTCGATTTATGTTGCTCGGCACGAGTTTTTGAACATCGTCCGATTCTCAGGTCAGCCGCCCCCCCTGAGTATTCACTCACGGCACTAGTTCTCGGTACGTATGTCACAATCACCTGTCGGGTTCTACATTATATATTCACTTATGACATGGCTCTCGCTTCGCCTTCCCCTCTTTTTCGTGACATTCCATTCCTCCACCCTCTCATGCAGATCGTCAGTCTCCCTGATGCTACTGTTGATGATTTGATTACCCCTTTCCAGACGATCGTTACATTCACCTGCGGCTGTCGACTTCCGACTCGGCAGCAAACTTCCAGGCTTTCGCTCAGTTGCCAAAGATATTCCACACTGGCATTGCGCGTCTCTTCTATAAGTAAGTGCGTCCCCTGGCTTGAGTCCCACACCACCCTGCCAGGCTGGGTTGCCTATTCATGGCGACCGAGCGGTATGTTGGGGTTTGGATTCTAGCTAGACATGACTTTGTCTTTCGGTGGTGATCATAAAGATCCGGCCTTCAATATGTGTGGATGTCCCTGTTATGCTGCTGTTGGACTGTTGGCCAGGATTGTCGACGTGGACCTTGCTCACGTGCTGTTATTACGCTGTTGGTGGGATGCGCCGATAACCATAACTAACATGGCTTCTCAGGCAGTGACAGGTCCTGCAGTCAGTTGGAACCCATTCAGGGGCTGCTGATCGCCTGCTCGTGGAGCACTGGAGTATAAGTATCTACGTTCATCTACTCGGATGCTTAGGTAAGCACATCACCTTATTTTGTTGTCGACCCCCCATTACCCCGTCGAGATGTCCCGAGCAATCCCCTGAACATATATCTACCACACCAGCTCCTTGCCTCACCTTCTCATCGCTGCCTGGAGATCAATAACCCTTTCATCGTGGCATTTTCCTCTCTTGTCTTGGCCACTGTGCCGGGTGACAAGGTGTCGGATCGCTTCGCAATGGTGCTCCACTCCAGCCAACCTCTGGATGGCCTGAGAGATCATGTGCCGATTTCGTCGACCCAGCCGGGCACAAGTCCACACTGAGCACCTTCAAGCACCTTCAACTCTATCTTCAATATCCTGCTTGCTTCAATGTGGTTGATGCCAGTCCAAGCTTGGAGGCTTCATACCTTGGGTTACACCTGGGACCCTGCCTTGTCCTATACTCCTATTCCGTGTGTCCTCGGCGTCCTTCCACTTCCTTAGAGTTCTCATCTTGCGTTCTGTATGATTTCCCTTCATGACCGATCTATTATACTTGATCATTACTCTCATTACTGTGTTGTCCCCATGCTAGGGTTCATGCTCGATGGTGTTTGCGTCTGCTCAGGTTCTATTCTCTATCCATGCCTATGCCCGATGTACGGTCGACCACATGTGGTGACAGGCGACCAAGGTTCCCTTTATGTGGCTAATCAGAGGTAGACTGTCAACGATCGTTGATACCACTACTTGCAACGTCTCCTTCGAATGAAAGAGATCAATCATCCATCTCTGTTCCAGTAAGCATGCGATCATCCGCCTGGCATCTTATACATCCAATTTGCGCATGACCGCAGCATGGTGGTCAACGAAGGGTGCGTTCTTATGGCTAACCGGGAGTAGGCGTCCATCGTTCGTTGAGGTGTCAACTCGGAAGGTCAGCCTAAAGGGAAACCAAGCTGTCCACTCTCGTCCCAGTAAGCGTTCAGACATCCGCCTGTCGTCTTATGCATATTCATCGATGATGAACATGACCAAGGGGCGACAGGTGAGCACGGACCCCTTTTCGTGGCTAACTAGAAGTAGACTATAGTCAGTCATTAAGGCCACTATTCGGATCGTTGCCTTACGACGGGGCAGTTGGGTCGACAACTGAGTAATCGTCCTGGTATTTGCATGGTTATTGGTATAAGAGGTAATGCGTCTTGATATTCTATTCACTCCCTCCCTTTCTGTTCCTTTCTGTCTTTTTCTTTTCCTTTTTCTTTTTTTCTCTCTTCATACAAGGCATCAGGCACCTGCGGCTAAGTTGCCACCGGTGTTGTTCACATAGGGGTAACCGCATGGTTGTTGATATCTGCATAGCGAGTATCCGCATAGTCATTGTTATTCGCATAGTTGGTGGTATCAGAGGTTTGCGTCTAAGCATTCCATCTACCTCTCTCTCTCTCTCTCTCTCTCTTTTTTTTTCCTTTTTCTCCTGCAGCGCACCTGCTTCCCAATCGGCATGCTATGTATAGTCAACACGGGGCACCTCAGGGCTCACCGCTCACCTTCTCCCTGTGGTGCTGTAGCCTGTCGACATCTACCACTCAAGCTGAGACCTAGTACTAACAGTAACGCAGGTTTATGTCGTCAACCTTTCGTAGGCTACACCCGTTTATACACCTGGCAATCTTCCACACGGTGGTCTACCTATCAGTGGCTTCCTCTCGACAGCCTTGCTCTCGGCAGCCTTGCTCTCGGCAGCCTTGCCCTTGGTGGTCTGCCTCTCGGCAGTGTTCAAGTCAGTGACATTCCAGTTGACAGGCTTCCTTCGATAATCTTATTATCTGTGGTCTTGCCCTTGGTAGTCTGCCTCTCGGTGGTCTTTCAGTTAGTGTCTCCCGGTTAACTGTCGTTTTCGATTGAGGGTGGGAATTCTGGGCTTTTACTTATCATCCTCCTCGTCAGGTTCCCTTCGTTGGTCTTGTTCTCGGCGGTACTGTCCGGTCGCTTCCCCCCTGGCGCTCTCTCTATAGTGACTTCTTCTTTGGGTGGTCTGCCCCTCGGTATCGTCTTCCTCCTGGTCGTTCTCTACTCGGCGATCTTCGGCGTCGGGCCTCCCTCGGTCATCCTGCTTGGTGGCCCCCATAGCAAGGCTTCTTCGCTGGCTTAGGTCGCGGTGATCTGCTTCTCGGTACTCTTCCTCTTAGTTGCCTTCCTCCCGGTCTTCCTCCACGTTGTGCTTCTCCCCAGTCCTCTTCTCCCAACCCTCTTCCTCCGCCATCTCCCTCCAGCATTGCTACCCGGCAGTTTCTGGTCTCCTCGCTAGCTTTCGTCGTCGTCAAGCTCCTGCGGTAGCCTGCCTCTCGGTGTTATTTCCCATCGGGCTTGTTCTCGTTGGCCTTGCTGGGTGGTTCCCCCGTCAACGGACTTCTTGTAGGCCTGGATCGCGGTAAGTTGCCTTTCGCTACACTGGCTCCAGGTGATATCTCCTATTAGGCTTGTTCTCGTTGGCCTGCTCGGCGGTTCCCCATCAGGCGGGCTTCCTCGCTGACCTTCTTGAACAAGCCCGTGGCAGCCACCTTCGGCGATTCCATTCTCGGTGACCTTCCTTCCCGTAGGCGTCCCTTGGTGGTTTCCCCCCGTGAGCACCCTCGGTGTTGTTCCTTCGAGTCGGCTTCCTTTTTAAGACCTCTCGGTGGCCTCCTTCAGTGGCGTTCTTCCCAATCGGCTCTCTCGGTGTGTTTTCTCATTGGCTTTCCTCCGCTGCCTCCATCGCCGGCCCTCCTCAGTAACCTGTATTTTCCAACCTTTCCCCTTTCCTACGTCGCTACCAGCCCCCATTGTCAACCCTTTTTCAGCAGCTTGTATCGCTAACCCTTTCCAGGTACTCCTTAGCCTGCCTTGCCATCGGCCTCTATCGACGGTCCTCCTCAGCAGTCCGTACTGCCAAACCTTCCCGCTGGCTTACGTTGCTGTCAGCCCCCATCGACACCCCTCTTTGGCAGCTTTGATTCTCCGTCGACATCCCTCTTTGGCAGCCTGTATCGTCAATACTCCCATCATCAAGGTATGTTACTTCGCAACCATACGTTGTCAATCCTCCATCACTCGCTAAAACGTCACGAGACTGCGTCTCTCGCAGCCTAGATCGTCAACCGTCCACCACTGGCCAATACCGCGAACCGACTTCAACCTCAGCCTACATAGCCACCATTCCTCGGTGATCTGCATCGCGATACTGCGCCGCCTTACATCCCGAGTATACATCGTTAATGTTCCATCACTGGCTGGCAACGGCAGCCGACGACGCCAACATTTGATCACTGCGTATATTACCGGCCTACGTCGGCATCTCTTCCTCACCGCGTTGCGATACCAGTCTAACGTTGCCGTCTACGTTGTAAAACTTGCTCGACGCTCCGTGCTCGACGTTGCTCCCTCGCAGCCGCTCCTTCTGGCAGGTCATCCTCGTAGTCGTCCTCGCCAGCCTACGTTGCTGACTTCGCCATTGGTATTCGTTAGTGGTTCTCCTTGACGGTACTGCCTGTTTGACTTCGGGTGGCTTCCTCGCTGGCCTTCTGAAGTTGTCGACGTCGCCAGTCATTTTCAGCGGTCTTCCTTGGATATTGTCCTGGCCGGTCCACCTTACCGGTCGGCCAGGTCACCAGGGAGCCAGAGTGCCGGTCTCCCTTGTCGCTGACCTTGTTGGTCTTCCCGTGAGATCCCCCGCATATTCTTTGCCGATAACTTTGCCCTGTAGTCTTAAATCGTAGTCCTCGTCGTCGACAGTCTCTTTCAGGGGTCCACGTTGCTGGTCTTCCTCGCTGGTCACCTGGTTACTTGTCTGCCAAGTTTTCCGAACTGTCAAGATGCTGACCTGTCTCGCTGGTTCATCAGATCGCCAGTCTACTAAGTAGCCAGTTGATTACCAAATCGTCGGTTACCCAGTCGTTCTTTTACTAGATCCCCGGTTGAACCAAGTCGTTCGTTACCAAATTCGCAGTTTGTCGGTTCGCGGTGGAACAAAGGGAGAAGTCACCAAGTCGCTATCCTACCAGTCGCTAGCTTACCAGTTCGTCAGTCTTCTTGTTGCTGGTCCTTGCTTATCTACGCGAAAACGATATCCAGGTAAGCAAGATACTACTCTTATTTCAACTTCTATTTTAGGCGTGACCGCAATCGGGGTATTCGATAGGCGCCGTTTATTCCACGCTCGCCAAGTAATCCATTGCTCTGCGACTTGGCCATTTCCTATGGGGCTTGCGTCTCGGAAATAGGCCCGAAGACCATTGAATTGCCCATTAAGCCATCATATTCCCTTCACTTCAAGCTCGTCTTGAGCAAGCTGTCCATTCAACTATGGTCCAATCGCCAAACAGCCATTGCTATTCCCTGTGCTGCCATTTTAGCTACTTCCTGTTTGCTCCCACAATGAGTAAACTGCCCATTCATTGACCGCCCCATGCCCCATAAGCCCTCGATACCCATTTTCCAGGGCTCTTTCGCCCCATTGAGCTACCACCGCCTAGACCGCACAAGCCACGGCCGCTGTCGTCTGATTGTCATTGGACAATGGCGTTTGCAACTCGACTCCCCACGTGGGCCACACTAAGCGGCAGGCGGCGAGGCTACTTAATTCCACCCGGGCGAGTCTGAGTCGACTTCACCATCCTTCCACCCACCACCAGCGATCACCAGTCCACCGCCTCTTTCTGCTCTTGAGCTTCGTCTTCTCTTCGCTTTTGCTAACTGCTCCTCTGCATTTAAGGCGTTCCGGTATTCTAGTGGTTGCGACTGTTCTATATTGCCCCGAGGTAACACCCCACGAGCCTTACCCGTCACTTCCAGGCACCGCCCAAATATCCCAAGCCTCACCACCCAACCCTCATCTACCCAACTCTTCCTGTCGCCATCTTTACCAATGACTTGCCCAAATGTTCTTGTGCTAACGTCTTCAGGTCTCCCGTTCTTCCGTCGTCGCCCCTTGCCGTCCCATCTCGTGGCATACTTCACGATTGTCACCCTTCACTTCTAGGTACTGTCCAATTGCCCCAAGTCCCATCTCACCAGACCAATGCCCTCGTCGTCATTACTGGTCCGTTGCCCATGTACTCTTGTGCTTACATCTTCAAGCGTTCTAGTATAATTGTTTCCGTGCCGTTCCACTTTGAGAAACAGCCCACGATCATCGTCCGTCATTTTCAGGTACAGTCCAAATACCTTGAGCACCCTCCCTTAACCCAGACCTTCGACGCTGATACCAATACATGACCTATGTTCCTAAACTGACGTTTCCAGGCGTTCCGGTTACCCAGCGTTGTGGTTTCGTTCAACTGCGTCGAGGCACACTCCTTGGTTCTCGCCTGTCACTACAAGGTAAAGTCCCAATACACCAAATCCCTTGCTCTAGGACCTGATGCGAAGCCCTCACCACCGCCGACCATACACCGCCTATAAAAACATTCTGCTGACTTCACCAGGTATATACGGAGTTATCAAGCGTGAGGTTTCATTATCACATACAATGGCCTCTAACTCGACTGCGACCGGCTTGCCGCGAATTGGCAATATCCCCTCTTCGCACCCATCGAACATCCCAAGCCTCCAGGAAGGCTTTCGGCCACCCCCCCAGGAATACCGGCCGTTCTTTCGGGATGACGAGGACTACCAGGCCAAGTACATGGATTACAGTAAGTCGTTTCCGATCCCAAGCTGTCAACACCCACGATGGATGGCAGAGGGCACACCCTGGGGGCATCGGCCCTCGAGAGCATCACCTGCGCTCGATGAATGGCACCTCCAGAGCCCTAATGAAACGAGGAGCTGGTTTACATGGCATGTCGGGATGACTGCAGACCGGAGCTTGAGCTCAACGTACCATCACAGAGTCTGGGCTCCCCTATATTTCCCGGCCTCAACGAGCTACTTGACGGGACATATGTGCTTCGTCACTGGGTCATCCGAGAATGAGCGCTTTTCTTACACTACCTCATCACAACGTGGTGGCCCGCTCTGAATGCTAATGCGTGGTGTTATTCAGTGGCCCAGAACAACGTCCCTGATACGACGGCGGACGATCGCCCGGCCACAGCATGTCAGCTGGAGCAGTTCATGAAGCGACTATACGATGCTTTTCTCAACAAAGTCGACATCAACGAGCCTGAGAGCAGCAGAGCCTACAAGGCTATCTTCGTGGATACCCACTACACGGAGGTGGAAATACACCTGGCCCTGCGGAATGTCCTGGTAAGTGGAGAGGGTATTTGATCACGGCCTACCTCCGATGGCTAACGGCTACGACTCCTAGAACCTGACGGTCCAGGCCCAGCAAGGTCTATGTGATATCCCTCAGTGGTTAGATACCAACGGGCCGGTTTACCGAGGCTACGGCTCCTTTAACGAGCGGTTTGATGCCATAGAGCTCGCCTTAAAGGTAAGGCCAAGGAAGCGATCTTCGTGCCTACTTCGCTGACTGAAGATCAGGAGTCCAAGTCGACATGCCAGTCAATATTCACTGGTGCTCATTTTTCCGCAAGGCTTGCCTGGAACCCGATCAGGGAATCCAAGGTCAGTACCCTTCTTTCAAGCAAGGTCCGCCTCAGACTGACCTGGTGATGATGGCAGAGAAAGGAAGTAAACATGCAATTGAACAAGCGGAAGAATATCACACAGAAGATTGGACTAGGCTACTGTAAGCGCGCCGGTATTCACCGGAATGGCGATGGCGCCTTGGTCGACCAGGTATGTGGCTAATCTGAGCCGTACTCTCTCATCACCGCCCTCCCGATTTCCACTACGTTGATGTCCATGTCCCCGTTCATTTCGACATTCAACTGGATGAAGGTTGAAGGTTACGTGGTGACAGACATGACCTCCACACTCGAGGGTCCCTTGCCTATCTTGACTTTGAAGATCCGGCACTGACTTGAATGGTCAACACACAGAACGGTACGGTTATCCTCGAGGCCGACCCGGAGCCCACTCCCGCGTTCGAGCAAAAGGTCAAGAGACAGAAGCGACGCCAGAACCCCTCTGAACGTGCCAGGATCACAGATCCCCTACTCGGCATCGACAACGGGGCGGAGGAGAACGGTGGCCTTGTCAACCCGCCAATGGTGAACCAGGGGTACGAGAGTTCGGCGTCTGGCGGCTTGGTGCCGGCACCGGCGGCCCAGGGAGCGACTTCTGGCAATGTCTAGAGCACTTCGCCAGACTCAGTCCCTGGCCAGTCAGACTTCTTCGGTGGTGCCGGCACCTTCGACTTCGACCCCTCGATGTTGCCCCCCTCGAACGCGCTATATGGCCCCGGTGACATGCAGCTGAGCCTCAACAATGCTGGCCCGGTCCACAACCACCCGCCCTATAGCCACGGATCGCAGCTGTACACCAACCACGGCTATGCTGATCCCGAGGCAATGGGCACGCCAGCAACGCCGTGGCCAAACTTGTTCGACAACCACATGCCGATGGCCGCTGGCGGACATCCACCGGCCGACCAGCAGCCGCTCTTCAACCCGGGCCCCTATCAGGCCAATTCACATAATGAGTTCTCGCCTGCGCTGTATGTTGAAGCGGCAGGCTCCAATAATGGGACGCCAGGCGCGGAATCGGAGAACAACTGACGGAGATGCTGGAGACGGGCTGGGAATGATTTTCGAAGGAGAGGGTCATTTCGCAAGTCCTGATTACTCAAAATCTTACCGCGGTAAGTAGGTCCTTGCTCACATTGCTCACACCGGGGCGGATCTTGGATATAGGTTTGGGCGCGCCCGGCCGGATTTATACTGGATGAGTTTAGTACCTAGTTATAGTGCATGAAGGCAGCTTAGGGCGCCTGAGAACGAGCGGATGGGGGTTTGCTTTACTAGCGTCATTTTGCCATTGGTACATAGCGATTTGATTTCTATCACTATTGATGAAAGGAAGAAAGAGTGTGAAAAGAAAAGAAGAGAAAAGAAAGAAAAAAAAAGCAGAAGACAAACGTGGTGTGGAAAGCGTAGAGTACCTATTTCAAGTGATGGGCAAATGGGTGTGCAGGAAAGAAGTGTTATTGCACGGCCCACTCTGCTTGGGATGTGCATTGCGAAAGTGGGCTCTCATTTCATGATTCCCAGGACGAGGTCGTCGGGCAGGCGATCGATGCAATCGGAGCCCCCGCAGCTTGGCGGCAGGGAGGGGATAGACATTACAGTGACCTCGAGTGCGCAAGAGCTCATCTGCCGAAGACGCTGGAACAGTTCAGAGCGTTCGGGAAAGTGGACTCTGTCGCGAAGGAGGAGGTCGGAACCGAGTCCCGATCCAGTCCCGGGGCCGCTTGGGTGGAGGGCGCAGGGTGACAGGGGCCAATCAGGGGAGGCGTTAGGGGGGCGACTGGCACGCCGCCGTCCTCACTTTTGTCTTGTCGCTCGGCCAATGCTCCCCGATTCCCAGGGCACATGTCGGGGCACGGGACTACGTAAATGTATAATAGCCGCGCATGCTAGCTACTCTTGCACTGCTTGCTTGCTTGCTCTTCCTTCATCTGTCCAAGAAGTCCATTCCATTGCTATATTCCGTTTCTGTAGCTCGAGTCCACCGCAGTGAATGCTAGAACCGGCCGTGCTCTGCTCACTCGTCTGAGGGCGCAGCACCGCAATTTCAATTCACCAGATATCAATATACCAACCCTTGAAACAAAATAGCCGTAGAGAGCTGCTTGGTACGTCTGACTCTGGTCTTCTGTTCTGGTCTTCTTGCTGTCTCCTCGATTGTGTAGCGGAGACGACACCACCCGCCGGGCGCAAAGGGTACCGCATTGCTGACAATCAACCTGACCAGAACCTACCAGCAAGCTGACCGTGCTTCGTGGAAACAAAATGGCGCTTTCTGGAGTGATGACCGTCGCAACTCCGACCGAGAAGTCGGGTGATGTCGTGATTCAACATGGGCACTTCGGTGCCAGCAACATGACACCTATCGGGGCCCCCGGAATTCCAGGTCGCAACCTGGTCAGCACTACCGCGCCGTTCTCCCTGTCACGCAATCTCGACCTTGGCTCGGCCGTCCAGGGCCCGAAGGCGCTTCTTGTCGGTAGCAGCGCTGCTCTCCGAAGAGGGGTCTGGAACCTATGGGAATCCAAGAGGATCAGACGGCTGAGGAAGAAGCTCGAATTCGAATTCTTTACCCTTATACTCGGCTCGGGGGGCAACAGCTTATGTTTGATGATCTTCTGGCCCGGTTGGGCGATAGTCGCGCTGGTCGTGCTGTTGATGTCCATCTGCGCTGCCTGAAAGAGCGAGGCCCAAATTCTTCCGGCAAGAAGCTCTCACACAATTGCGAAATAGCCTGCGACCAGGACTGCCGGGTCATCGAGCTGGACGGGGCTTGCTGGCGGAGGGGGAGACCAGCACGGTGAATGGATTCGGATACAGATGCATCCCAACAGCAGCACTGGCTCACGAATAGAAGAACGCATTGCCACCGAGATCACGCCTGATCTCCTTCTGGTAATCTTTCTCCGGATCAAAATCCTGCCATACGCTGGCAGGGTAGATATGCTTGTTCCGCTCGTACCATCTCCGGTCCACCACCTTGGTCATGGTGGCATCGTGCGACGCGCCTTCGAGAGAGCTGATATCAGGCTGAGCTCTGGTAGACTTGAGGACAGGAGTAGGCTGCCGAGCCTGATCTTCAGCAGTGGTCTGGGGAGGTTCAGGGGCTTCGGTGCTATAGTCAAAGAGGACTTCGCCGGAGGGGCCAAGGGTTTTGTTCATGATGAAGAACAGGAACTCGTAATGCTATTAACTTGTCAGCACATTCTGCCAATATTTCATAGAGTTCAATGATACCATAATAGTCTTCAGAGTCATGCAGGGACAGGGAGGGGACAACGTACGTGAGGTATGATGACATTGCCACGGACCATCATGAGATCATCCACGCCGACACGCGCCCACTCTCGGCGGGCATTGGCCTTCTCGCCGACACCCAGGTCCGCACCGACCTTCCTGCTCTTGTCCAAGAAGACCCAGATGAAGTCACCCTTCTTGACACGAACCGTGCCACCGGGAATGTTGGATCCATCATAGAAGACGAAAGGCACAGCGATCTCGGTCGTCTTGACAAGCTCCTGGCGCACCAGGAACTCTCGGCGCAGGGCTTCTCTTTCGGCAGCCTCACGGCGTAGGGCAGACTTGGTAACAGAACGAGGAACGACCGGGACTGACGAATTGGCCTGGAATCCACCCTTCTTCTTCTCGCCAGTGTCCTTAGCTTCTGTCACAGCAGTGCTGCCTGACTTGCTGGCCGTGTTATGACCAGTGCCAAGGTCACTGCTGTCGGCTCCGTCTTCCTCTTCGTCACCACCGAATGACAGCTTGGCAGCGGCGGCAGCTCTGGCAGTCTTCTTCTTCTTCTTCTTTCTGCGTGGGGCGTCGGGATCGCTGGTGTTCTCGGGGGTGGCTGTCAAGGAGCGATCTGGGGTGGACGTCGGATCGGCAGCAACAGCAGCTTGACGGGCTTCACGCTCTTGCTGTTCGAGGACCTCGGCACGGCGCTTGCGGAAGTCGGAGAGGGCAACAAGACCAACGGTGTTGCTTGATATGCGCTGCTGGGTGGTCTTGTTCTGCGCGGTGAAGCGTGACTCGGATGAAGCCATGGCAGAGGCTCCCGTCAAGGTGTGGGAGTGTCGAGGTGTCGTTGGGTGCCGGACGTGTAGACGAGGCCGGGAGATGGCTGTCGTAAGTGAACGGAGAGTGCAGATCGGGGCGGGAGCGGGCATGCTTGATGGCCGTGCACCGTTTATCAGATTAGATAAGATGTCCGCATTAGCTAAGCACACTGTAAAATACCCCTAAGCTGCCCTATTCAACCGCGGCCCACTCTCTCTCCAGACGTGAAATGGTTGCCCAATCCTCTGGAGACAATACTCGGCCTATCTCTTCCTGCATCACCTGTGTCAGCCGTGTACTTTCTGCCCCCTGCCATGTACGATGCCAGCCGAGATCATTGTTGCCATGTAGTAACCCATCCCCTATTCCTATCGTCCTGGCGTGCTGGTCAACTGCTCAGGCCCAGGTCAGCATGGCTATGACGTGCTCGTGTAGGGAGGGCACCTAAGGTTACCTGCTTCGTGCATCGCACTCATCACTCCACGATCTAGAGCTACGCTCATCCGCTGCCGCTTGTCTCTCCTGATCTCTTCCGCTGCCGGCACTGTGCGGAAGTATGTTTGTTGACGATGGCGAGCTGCTTCAAGAAACAAGCTTATCTCCCCAGTTGAGCAAGCCCGGGCCCATTCGCGCCTCATCCGCTCGGAATAGACACTGCACAGCACCGGGAAGCGGATTCGAAGCCTGACAACTCTGTGGCTCTGTGCGAGTACCGTTCCTCGGACCGTTGCCTCGTAGCACTCGGGACACACGGCGCAATCCTCGATGAAGTACCAAGTCTCGTTGCTGGTTGCTTGTGCTCGCGGGCATGGTGGACAGGTGGACAGTCTGCGAACGTAGTCACGGAAGATGCCAAAGTCACCCACGTTAGTCGCATGGGCGATTCCCCGTGCGAGCAGGCAGAAGCGCGGCGATGCTGTGTTCAAATCACACTGCGTGTCTTCCTCCTCAGCCTGCTCCGCCAGGACGAAGAACTCCCCCAACTCGAAAGGAGCGATAACGCCGGCATAGCAGGCCTGGCACACATTGAAGTTGACCCTATCGTCGTCGATCGTATACGACGGGTTGCCTTTCGTCCCTCTAGTCCGACACTTTGGGCTACCCAGAATGACAACCACCGCATTCCAGAATATTCCAAAGCTTCTCCTAGCAACGGCGCTTGCCCACGCGATGTTGACTGCGTCGATCGAGAAAGTACACACCCGATGCCGCAGCTCGGTAGGCCCCCACTCGTCGTTACCCATCGTCGTGAACTCGCCTTCGAAGGGGGTGTATGCAATCTGGTCCAAGAAGCAGGCATCGCACACTCTCAAGCCCCGTATGGGCCGACGGGAGCGGTACCAGGTCTGTACACGCGTGCCTTCTGCTTCCTTTGTGCAGCTGACAGCCGAGAGTCGTCCTTGGATTGCTGCAAGAAACCCGTCCCAATCCCCGCTCGTCATGTAATATTCCAGTGCTCTCCTGATATACAGCTGCCCGGCCTGGCATGCGATGGACCGAGCCTTGGCCCCGAGCTGGTTACTCTGGAGCTGCGGGACCTGTACGGCGAAACATGTGCCACGGAGTAGATCTTCATAGCACGCTTCGCACGCGGCAAACTCTCCAGAATGCGATATAAACCACTGCCTGCTCGTCCGGCGATGTGGGCTTTCCAGTTGGCTACAGTCCCCAAGCTGGGGACGGCGTATCATGAAATCACGAAGCGCACCAATGTGCCCGGTCTTCAGAGCGTCCGGCCAAAGGTCGTGAACGATGCGTGGCACCCAGAAGCGACATGTCGACAGTGCCCCTTTCCCCTGCCTATGTGCCTCGAACGAGCCTTCATGTCTAGTACCTCTGACATGGTCCTCAAAGCAGCGTGTGCATATGAGGAAGTCGAGTAACCCGCGTAACCGGTACCAAGCAGTCTGGTAGGTGATATATTGTGGCCCGGGACACTCGAACAAGACCTCGCTGGGAGGGCCGTAGGATCGCACACACGGGACTCGCTCGGCCCCGTGTCCAAAGGGGTCGTCTGCTTCATCCGACCCGCGAGAGGGCACACCGTCTTTCTCGAAACATCGTGGGGGCTCTGGCTCGGCTGTCAGGTTGTTAACCCGTGTCTCGTTATTTCCTTGCGCGCCAGGAACGAAGCTCTGGATTGCAAGAGACCGCGGCTGTTCGTCCTGCTGGATATCGCGTCCGCCGTGCTCTTGTACGGCGGGTGAGGTGACCCGAGTTCCAGATTCAGGAGGCGTTGTGGTCTGGCAGACCGTATGTAACCGCAACGGCAGCCCGGTGCTGGCAGTGGCCACGGGTACGCCTTTCGAAGCGACGTACTGCTGGGCATGACTGTGTGGCATGGCTGTGGATGGCAAGTCGAGGTCAGTCCACGTCTCAACGATCGGTTAACTGGCCAATACTCAAGGCGGGAATACGAGAGTATGTTGCATGCCCTCGTTTCCCGCGTTCAGCGAGCAGGCTTTAACGACCTGCAAAGCGCTCGAGTAGTCTATTCTGGCATGACTGGTCCCGAGCTCGCTACCACGTGTAGGCAAACACACATCAAACGTGACGCTCATTGCCAGGCCGGGATAAAGCTCGCGCAGTGGTGAGTCACGATGCGCATTATTGCTCGAGGGACCGCCATTCAAACCAGGTGTGTAAAGGACAGCTCCAGTTTCCGCCCACCAGTCTGTGTCCTTGTCACCGGTGTAGACGGGTGGACTTGGAGTGGGAGGGTTCCGCTCATGGTAATTCAACCCACGGGGCATTGCTCTACGAGTTCGATCGCTCCCACGGCCTAGACTGCGATAGTTGGTCTGTCATGATCTTCTACTTGCTCGGGCGGTCGCGGAACCGTTCACCGCGCGATGGACTTTATCTTCCGGAGGCTGTAGCCATGACCTTCGCATTAGGTACAAATGGAAGAGCAAGAATCTCTGCTACAGCAGGTAGCTAGCCACGAGGCACATGTAGAAGACCTCGGGCATGCGTCTTCCTCGCTCTAATATGATGTCTCCATAGTTTTCACTAAGATCACACCAGCCTCCAATCCACCTTGATTAGTAAGTCTTCGTGGCTCAGTTGGTTAGAGCGCTGGTCTCATAGACATCGATATGATCCATTCTTAGAATGGGCGATCCAGAGGTCGGGAGTTCGAGCCTCCCCGAGGACACAGGATGACTGTTTGCTGTACAGATGGTTAGTTTACCTTTTTGGCAAACACACAGCCAACCTGCGGAGAGGCTGGAGATCGCTGTATTGACATTGTCGCGCCTCGCCGCAGCCCAGCCGTCGCAGCGCCGGGTGCCAAGTCGCAATCGCCCTTCAAGGCCCGTATCCGAAGTCCGCCGAAGTGCCGAAGCCCGACAGACGCTCTTTCGACAGCTTGGCCTGAGTCACTGACCGTCGTAGATCCACCGCGCCGTGCGGCGCAGCAATCGCAAGCCGGGTAGGTATAATTACTTCCTCCTCGCCGGGAGAGAACACCATCTGGGACCTTGTCAGACCTTGCGAGCCCGTATACCTACAACATGGCATCGCCTACGGAACCGTCCAAGTCGATCTCCAAACTCACCGTCTACCGGGGCTTCGACTGGCCGGGCCGCTGGACCTGGTCCCCCTTCGTCGGCAAGCTTGAGACGCGCTTACGACTGGCTGGTGTGCCTTACGCCGTCTTGTCCGGTTCTCCCCGGTCTGCACCGACTGGTAAAATCCCGTACGCGGACCTGGGCAACGGGGAGACCATAGGCGACAGCACCTTCATAATCCGTCGGCTCGTCGACGAAGGTGTGCTGCCGGACCTGAACGCTGGGCTCACCGCGGCCCAACGGACCCAGGACCTGGCCCTCCGAGCGTTGATGGAGGACAAGCTGTACTTCTACGGGGTAGGTCGACCACTTTCCCTGCCATGCTACCAGCGAGGGAACGCCGGGGTCGGCAGAATGGTGAACAATGTCGTGGCTAACGGCCAAACCCAGGTACGCGAGCGCTGGCAAGATAACTATGTGACGATGCGCTCGAACGTCATGGCCGCCATACCGTACCCTATCCAGGTTGTCGTGGGCCTACTGGCGTACAACAAAATCTCCGGCGCGCTCAACGGCCAGGGCACCGGAAGACTGACGCGGCACGAGGTAGCCACCCTTCACCAGGAGGGCTGGGAAGCCATCGGTGCCCAGCTGAGCGAAGCACGACTTCAAGCGCCGACAAAGAACAGCGACGCCCCCTTCTGGCTCCTAGGTGGAAAGCAGCCTACTGAGGCCGATGCCACGCTTATGGGATTTATCGCGAGCGCAATGGTTTGCACTGCGTAAGCACACCACCACCCATGGCCTCGAGCTGCGCTGTTAACAGGCGTCTAGGGCACCTGAAGCCGGTCGTATCGTCAGGAGTATCCCAGTCTTGGTGGACTATTGCGAGCGTATCCACGACCGGTACTTTAGTGACTATGAGAAATGGACTGAGAGTGGCTGCCTACCTAGGTAGGTAGTGGGGATAAGTGAAGGATGCGCGAGCGAACGGCATGATCCTACCTAAGGTATATAGCCGCAATTCCAAGTCGACAGAGAAAC
>JAJJKE010000169.1:0-29461 GCA_022376655.1 Xylariomycetidae sp. FL0641 | reverse complement strand
TCTAAAGACAGCGGCATAAATAATGATGCTTTCACCAATACACTACGTTCATTTTGTCTGCCGTTCACCTTGGGCTTTGTCCGTCACGTGGAAGCCTAGCATACCGCACCATCGACACACAGCTGAATCTACCTAGGTAGATAGGTACCAACTGCTCGCATCCGTATCTTATCTATTATAGCATCTGAACCCCAGTGCGTACCCTGTAGACGGTTGCTAGGCCACCCAATGTGGCGTACACAGATCTGTTCACCGACGCACACAGTTAGGACTTGAACAATCTTTCTGACTCGGCATACTGCCCCTGGACCCTTGTCAAACACGCTGGACTGCTTGCTCCCACACCTATCATGTGGTATGTTGGTCACATTGTGATGCTGCTGGAAGCCAGGACATAATAGGAATGCTAACTGCGTCAGCAGGTCTACCCTAACCCTCGCTCGCGGAACTTCGTCGAACGCCGCCAAACGCACATCCCCGTCAAGTAAGCCAGCCGAGCCTCCCTAGATGGCATGGACCGGAAGACGTCCCCCAAAGGCAAACAGTTCCTCGATGATGGAAGGATTCGGAAGCCATGGAACACCAAGTGCATGGTCAGCTTCGAAATCTGCCTGTCAGGGGGGAGACTCAAGCAATCGAAGCTCTGCTTCGCATCGTTTTGTATCGTATCGCATCGTCTACCTGGCAGGTGACCTATTTCCCATCCTCTGGGATTTTGTATATGATACAGCAATGTTGAAGGCCAACCCATCCTTCAACAACTTCTCTCTACTCAACTCCTCCTTCTCCTTTCTCTTCAACACCACCATCAACACCACCATCAATACTTCTTCCCACATATCCTCTTCTTCTCCACGGCCCAAGGACACCCAAGATAAGCAACATGGCTTTCTCCAGATACCCGTGCCACACCCAGTCCGGCACGCCACCGCCGCAAATCAGTTCGGGTGCCATCCGGCTCGGCTACAACAATGTCATCGGACGCTGGGCAAAAGGGGCAGCTCCGTGTTGGTGCGTGAAGCGCAGTAGCTTCCCATCGATCGCCGACGCCGAATACGCGGCTGCATGCCTGCGTGAAGCCGTCCGACTGTGGAGGCGAGCTGCTCCCAATATCCCAACCTTCAACCAAACGGAGGATAGGGAAATAGCCACCTTCCAGCTTACCTATGGCTCGACCGACGACCTCGGCCTTCTCGCCGAGGCGTTCTTTCCAAACCAGTCGAGGCGGGAGTTAGAAGTGTTCAAGGAGGCGTTCTCAAGCATGAACAAGCCGTTCCTCACCAACATCCTCCTCCACGAAGTCGGGCACATCCTCGGACTGCGACACGAGTTTGCCGAGATCATTCCGTCTGTTCAGATGGGAACCCCCGATCGCCTCTCAGTCATGAATTACCACGGGCAGGCCGACCAGTGGGTGATAACCGCTGCCGATGCCTCCTGGACGAATGAACTCTACTCAGACATTCAGGAGATCCGCGGTTCCCGGATCCAATTCGTCCACCCGCGTCGTCTGTCCGAGGACAGTCACTGCATCCCGTGCTAGACCTCATGTCCACGACGGAAAGTGGGTCGCCGCTGCCACCGCACCCCGAATCCTCAGACCGACTTTTCAGTTTCGACCCCCGATATAGGGGGACGGAACCCTTCGCCAATTGAGGCCCGATCCCCTGACAACCCCTCCGAGCGTGACTTGGGTTTCGAGAACGGTTGTCTATATCAGCGACAAGCGCATTCCGAGCTACTGCGGCAATTTCAGCCACACGGTGTCGCTCAATTTGATGTTTGTAAGCGTGGAGGCGAGATACCCTGGTAGCTAGAGCGTTACCGTTTCGTTGAAAATTCAATGAAAAGCGACTTGATTCAAAGTCTATAGCCAAATCGTGTTGTGATAGTGACCCCCCCCCCCCCCCCCCCCCCCCCCCCCCCCCACGTAAAGAGGAGCGGGTGGATGGACCACCGTGCGCATAAGTGACCTGCTTCTTGTGATCAGGTCGTGGGACGAAGAAGATCGGATATTGCTACCCCAGAGATTGACAAGACAAGAATGATTGCATGTATTGCAATAGCCACTGCAGATTCCCCGTTCGCCATTCGTATCACGGTGCAGACTTATGGGCTCATAGGCAACCACCCCTTCTGTGAAGAAGGTACGTGTCAGAGCGACGCTTGTCTTCCGAAAACAGCCCACCAACATTCAACCTCTGGTTTGCCCTCATCCTCGTCCCAGTCATCTTGGACAGTCAGTATATGCTCCTCGAGGACAGCCAATGGCGAAGACCTCTGTGCCAACTTTTCCCGGAATTCAGCTGTCAGGCGCTTCGTCGTTAAGTCCCTCTGAGGAACCATGACGACCGCCCTCGCATCGGCGTCGCGCATGAGGTTCTCGGCAATGGCAGACGAGAGGAGCCCGGGGTGATCGTCGTCGTATAGAGGATCTGCCACCAGGATGACCTATGGAGGGTCAGTCAAATCAGCGAAGGGGTCCACGAACAGCCTGTAGCGGCAACGAACTTTGTATCCATTCTGATTGGTGAAAAGATCAGCTTTGGCATCCAGCGAGCCCCAGGTGAGAGCTCCCGAGTCAACGTTTCCACCGAACTCTTTAATCATGCCACGATTTTGCTCAATGTTGAAATTGAGATTTGCCATGATGGCCGGAAGATCGCTGAGAACCACGTTGGCCCGCCACATTGCGGCAGCGGCCATGCCCAGGAGACCGGTTCCGGAGCCGAGCTCAAGCACATTGATCTGTCGCCCTGAGCGATCCGAGAAGTTCAGATGGGCCAGTGGTCCAGCTGCAACCTTGTCGAGGAGCTGCGCCATCAGGTAGGAAGAGCCCCAAGTTTTGAGTCCAAGGGAGTCGCCCGTGATGGGTGGCTCTCGTATGATCAACTCGAAAGGTGTGACTCGGTCCCGGAAGGGCCATCTCCTGATGATCTCGCCCATCGCTGCTCTGCCGCAACGCTCGGACAGGCGCTGACTCGCCTCTTCCCAGATGAGCTCCTTCTGATCGTCATCTTCTATCCACTTGAGACCGGAACTGATGATGCTGGACAAATAGGTAGCCACCTCGAGGCGGAACCGAGCGGCCCTGTGACGGTTTTGAAGGATGAACTTCCGCGACGTTGTCGGGTTCCAGATAGGCTGATCAACCTTTAGGCTCTTCAGACATGCCAGCAGATCCTCGAAGGGAGGTCTCTGCCACGTCTGGGGATAGTCCGCTGGGCAGACTGTGTCAATATCGACGGTCATCTCGGGGTAGAGTAGGTTCAAAACGGGACCGGTTGTCGGAAGGCAAAACAATCGCAGGAAAGAGCGTATATGGGAAAGGACAAAGAGAAGGAGTTGGTTTGGGTCACCGGCGCTGCTGAGGCATGATGAGGCTACAAGGACTGACCGTATTGGGCATCATGGACAAAATTTTGGCTGGCTGTAGAAGATCAGATTCAGGAGAGAGGATCAGCAAAATCCCATCAGGAATAGACCGGTCTCGACTTGTAAGAGGGTCCTGAGGCGGCGCCGCCGATTCAGGCGAAGCCAAATACCTACCTGGCCCAGAGCGCCGCCAAAGACGGGACGTTGCGGTGAGATAAGACGGGACCCTGAGACGGTCAAGCCACAGCTGGACCCTGGGATTTAGGGCAGGACGTGGAGGCCGGCTGGGCTGCAGGTGCCCGGCTAGGGCATTTGGCGCAACCTTAACGACCTCGTCGCACGAGCCACCCCCACTATCGGTATCGGCATCTCAGGACCTCTATTGCTTTCCGATTGGCCGGCGTTATCGATAGCCCACACTACTCGAAATTCCGCGTATAACTCGAAAACCTCCAGCCAACGCGGGGCGCGTTTCTCCTTCCCTTCCTCAAGCACCGTCCTCGTCAATGCTGTGTTTCTGAGCTACACACAGAGAGCCTGCGCAAGCAGCTTCTCACCAGCCTGTGCCTCTTCGGAGGCCCTGCTGTATCCTATGCTCATGAGAAATTCGGAGTAAGCTTCACCACCACCCGTCGCCCGCTCTCAGTGGGAGGGACAGGTCTGTCCGTAAGGGCCTGGCGTGACATCACGCTTGCAATTGGCATCAGAGACGCAGGGCCGTCACCCCGTGCATATCCCTCGGGAGAAGATGGGGGAGACTGGTTCCTATGGGAGAGTCGTTGCGAAGCTTGTGTGAAGAACACTTGAGTGCGATACACAGCGTGCTGCCTTCTTGCGACGGCAGTATCATTCGATTCCGATTATTCTGATGAGGACGGTGCTTCACTCCTTTTTTTTTTTTCAGGTCAGTGATGCTTCATTCCTCCGCAGCCTGCTTAAGTCTAGGATACTACTAACGGTACACGGATGCGCCCATTGATCTCCCAGGTCGATACCGGCGTTTGCGCATGAATTCTTTCGGTCTTGGGTGATAGCGCCTGTCCTGCGCTGTCGCCCCTTGTTGCCGGGGAACACTAGGACCAAACACACGTGTTGCCCGAGTCTGACTCGGAGCCCACCTTCTCGGTCGAGCTTTGCGCCGGTGAGCTCTCTTCCTCAGCCGAAGTTGTCTCCGAACCTCCCCCATCGCCGCCCGCTGCGTTCTCTGCCTCGTAGGTGTCGAAGCGGTGCAACATGGCCGCATATGATCTGGGATCCACCAGCTTTTCGAGTTGCAACACTTCGATCATCAAGTCACTGTAGGCAGCTTCACCTGACATCGACTTCTTCGCTAAGCCTAGTACCCGACTGCCAGTCCCTTGGATATTCTCCAAATGATGGCGTCGGGGATCATGGCCTGCGGTGTCGTTCGAGGATGCAGTTGCATTCAGTAGCTTCGTAGCTTCATCAACATGGCCCAAACATGCCTCAACTTTCATCCTCTGGATAGTCCACTGGTCGAACTTGGCCTGCTCTTCGCCTTGACGCTTTCCTCTGTGGGATACTTTCTTCTGCCAGATTCGTTCAAGTATGGCCTCATCCGCGTACGGCTTGACACTTTGTACTTCCTTCTCATAGTCTTCCCGAAAGGCTTGCCAGAAGACTTGGCTCTCTTTCAGTTGCTCGGCTAGTTGCTTTGCTGCCAACGATAACTTCATTTCCGCAAAGACACCGGGATTTATCGGCGTAGATGCAGCAAGCGTCGGTGCTTTGGTCAGCCCTTCTGGCATCTTCGGACGGACCGAAGGTATCCCTTGCGACGGCGCACGTGGTTCTTCTCGACGTCCTGCCTCTGGATGACGAAGAAAGGGAGGATTTGAACCTCGACGTCCTGCCTCTGGATGACGAAGAAAGGGAGGATTTGAAGGATGCATGGAGGCAACTGAGGTGTTCGGATGAAGCCTAGCTAAGGGCAGTCCACTTGGGTTCACACAGCAGAGGGAAGAAGCACGACCACCGCTTGGGAGATGACGCAGGCCTCCAATTAAAGTCTTCCGCCGCCAGGACCGGCAAACCTTCTACGGCTTGGGCTGGAGGGATCTGCCTCACCACTGATAGGTGAAAGCAGCTTCCATGTTCATGGGGGGTTGCTTGATGTGGGTGATGCATGCAGTCAACCGCGCAACAAACTGCATATCACCGGCTTTGTTCGAATTACATGGGATTTTGACTACTCAAGCTGCAGCCAGAACCAGAGATGCATATTGCTTGACGTTTCTCAACAGCCGAGCAAACGACGGCGGAAACTGGTCCGGCTTGCCTGAAACTAGCGGCGTGGAGGTGCGAACCACGAATATCCAGCTCTGCCCGATCCGTGCTGCCTGACGGTGAGCTCCTGATGGTGTGTCCAAACCGACATCCCGGTCCGCGGCAAAGTACGAAGTTCGTGGTTCCACAGACCCTGCGTGATACATTCTGAGATGGGATGAGAAGTCGAGGTACGTGTCCGGTGTCAATGGCGATGTACATGACGCCTTCACGAACCAGGGTGCTCTCTTGTTCTCCGTTACCTTTCCAGGTCAGGGCCATGGAGAGCACGAGTCAGGTCGCCGCAAGGTCGCATCGGGAGGGATGGTCCGCAAAGTTGCCCTCATACGGTGGAAGACACGATGAAGCCCCCAACGCCTTTCAGGAAGGCTTACCGGCGGCTCAAATTAGAAACCGGCGAGCCTCGTTGGCCACTCACATGACGCGATACCGCGGCTAAGACCCGGTTTCCTAAGCGCTCGAGGCTCTCGTCATGCATCCAGGTCGATAGTCGCAAGCGCAGCGTAGCATTCGCCGCAAATGCTGCCGAAGCTTCTGCGACAGGGGGCCCGGGGGGTGATGCAAGATGGAGGAGGGGTTGGAGGACATGGAGGGGAATTATAGGAGTCTCCAGCCACACCTGCACCTGCACCTTTTTGACCACACCTCAACTACCTACCTAACCTAGGTACCTAACCTTACCTCTGTGGCCCAAGTCTTACGCACCCCCTCCGGTTTGCGCGAATCGACCCAACAGTCTGGGAACCCACGAGCTCTAAGCGCACCCAACCACACGCAGGGCAGGCCGAACAAGACGCTGGCCAGTCAGAGGCATCGCTGGTATGCATCTCGATGCGGCGCAGCTTTGGTCAACCAACAGCCAAGCCTGCGCAAGTCGGTGGTACTCTCAGTCTCCCCCTCCCCGTTCTTCTTGCACCAGCTGAGAGGGGGTCGTTCGGTCCCTGTTATCTAACGCACCGCGGAGCGTTGCGCTCGCAACTAATTCTCCTTAGCCCGCTTTCTCTCCTTCGTTCCCGTCTATTACGGGAGCGAACGAGCTCTAGCAGCGGCTCAACGGCGCGGACGGCGTGGGACAAGTGCCCGTCGTTGGCGTGTGTTGCCGTGGCCGCTAGGGACCCCGGTTTACCCGATAGGGCAGGCCTCAGGTCAATGGCGACATCCTCGGCGCCGACGTCAAGTAACCATGGCACTGTTGGAATGGCCGGGTCCGGGTTCTGGGGGCACTGTCGCGAAGGATTCGAAGAATCGTGAGCCGCCCGCCCGCATGTGCCCGGCAACAGTGTGCCCTATGTTGGCTTTGTGGCCTGAACTGTTGCTCCACCACGTCATGTCGTGTAGCTTCTGCTGAGGCAAGGAAGCCCGCTTTCATACGAGCTCAGCTCGCAGCCTAAGAGGAGACGGCAACACTTGTGGCCTTCCCCGCAACGGATAGATGAGGTCGGACGAACTACCCTACACCTTCCCCCGGGCTTCTTCCCATCACTTGCTACCCCTGGCCCGGCCCTGGTGCGACGGAATGCTTCTTCCCCATCCAAGCTGGAACTGGCGGCAGATTACCCGCTACTGGAGGATGTCTGGAGTTGATGGTCCCTACCCTCCATGGGAAGACGAACCTGGATATCCCTGGGATGGACTCCTCCCCGACTTATCCTGCCAACACGGTATCAGCAAGCTCTGGTCGATCCATGGCCAGAACAGTCGAAGTTGGTGTTTCCGTGCTACAGAGACCCCTTCTCAGCTGCCCGAGAAGTCGTATCGACGTTGCCGATGTTTCCCACAGCTTACCCTCGACCAGGTCGGCATATGCTGCCGTTGGCGTACAAGTGTGTCATGTGCCTCTCCCGACCTCAAGGTTATTTAACTTGCTCACTTTGTTCCGCTGTCTCATCTATCCGGGTGGCCGGATATCGTCACAATCTCATCACATAGCCAGTGCGTCTGCATTGCACGAACTGGCAGAAGCCATGGGGGTTGGGTTCGGTGTTCGCATTGCAGCTCGCCTGGCATCCTGGCATCCTGGCATCCTGGCCCTTCGCCGTGTCGAGACGTAGCCAAGCGATGTGCATACACCTACTTGCTATACTTCGTTGTGGTACCGCATCTGACCAGGTACGCGATTGGCCCCCGGGGATGAATGCGCGGTTCTTTCAGCTCGGCTCGCAGACGTTGCCAAAGACAACGCAGGAGTTGCACCTCTCCAACACTTCTCCCGGAAAGCAGTAGCGCGCTCGGTGTAACGCACGGCGTCAAAGAGGTATTGACCATCGCGGGGGAGCAACCTATCCATTCCGGACGCCGCACTCGCCGCTTGCCTAGTCGACGCACCTCGAGGCTGTGGTGGTGTGTTGCATCAGCCTCTCATGACCTCCAGTGCCACTCAGCAACCTATTCCGGTTCCCCATGAGCCGTTTAGAATTCCTTGTCCGCCTCGTGGCGTCTCGTGTTCTCAAAGCAACGCCTCGGCTGCATCTATTCGACCCACCCACCTCGTCTCTCAGCAGCGTGCCTTGCATTCCGCCCCCGCCCCTTTCACGCATCCATCCCATCCCCTGTTCCGGATGCAGGATGCTGGACTTCTTGCTTGCTTGATCTGCGCTACTGTCCTCCCCTCCTCGAGTTACGTCTGACGGCGTACACTAAGCTAATCAAGAAGCTAAGGGCTGCGGCCCGCCGACTATCTCACTACGACAACGGCGGGCATGGGGAAAGAAGAGAAGGGCGGAATCGTGTGCGCGCCTGCATTACATCCGCGCTGCGCATTCCCTTGCCCACAAATACGCATACACTTAGATCCGCATGCACGCGGCCACGACGCTCCCGCGGCCCACAGCTCGCCTAGGTACGCGGCGTTGATCCTGTCGTGCTCGCGCTTCCGCCGTTGCATAGTCTGGGACGGGCAAATCTGTCTGTATGTAAGGCACCTACCTACCCTGTGGCGAAAGATACCCGAGTAGGCAGGTCCTGCAGACCTGCTTAGCCATAGTACAGTACATTACATTACACGCACCTCTTCTCTCGTACGGCCCTCGCCCACCACACTCATACGTCCGTAACTGGATGCCCTTCTCACCCACCCCCCGCCTTGCTTGCGTGCACTCCCCGCGTCCTCCCCTGTCTGCGTCGTGGTCCACCGGCTACCGGACCGGAAGTGCGTGGACGCCAACGGCTAGGAAGGATGGTGTAGAGAGTAATGACGATGGCGATGACGACGACGACCAACAACGACGATGTACCTAGATAGATGGCAACAAGTAACAATCAACAATCAAGCCAAAGGAAGCAGGCAAACCCCACGGACCTGCATGTCTCGACGGCACCGTCTCTTGAACCAAATATCAGATGTAGATGGCAAGCAGGACGGCATGTTAGTCCGGGAGAATCCCCCGATTCGCCTGCCAGCCTTCTGTCCTTCTCCCGTGCCCCACCTCCAACCATCACCCCTCCCCTTCTCCGTGGACCACTAGGTAGGCACTCGCTCTTGGCTGGGACCATGGACGTAAGTCTAGACCATCGGGTCACTTAAGTAAGTACAGTGGTTACCCTAGTTATTGCAACCCCTACTTACTACAAATCCGCTAATTACTGCAAATATTTGCCTGTACCGGGAAATTTTGTATGGGAGATACCCTAGTTATTGCACAAATTGCAAACTGCAAATAGGATATCGAAAAATTGCAGTTACTAGGGTTAGATTTTAGTGCGGCGGACCATTATCCCCCCATATTTTAGGCCTACCGGGGGCTTGCCGGGTGCCTCCCGGGGGCCTAGTAGCCAGCCATAAACCTAACTTCCGGCACCTTTAACCCTTCGACAATCGCATATTATCTCCAACGCCGCCGTGCCACTCGTCTCCCATTAACCAGTGCCATGCTAGCGCTCTACTCCAGCGCGCACCTAGTGAAAGGTGCGGGCGTTCCGCTATAAAACAGCGTTTCTAGTGGTAGCCTACAGGGCATATCCAACCAACAAAATACATCAACTTTACCCCCCCTCCCTTCACTTGGCGATGCCTGCAGGATTCAAACCTGCGCTCCCGAAAGAAATGCCTTAGCAAGTCATTCGTTTCTATCGTTCGCTAGAACAGCCATTCGTTTTACCTTTAAAAGCTATCCAAAACCAGCTCGTTCCAACCACAAGCTTATTCAAAATCCATCGGAATTTTCCCACCTTCCCACGAAGCATCAAAATTATCAAAATTTCCCCCTTCGACAACGAATCAAAAATCTATCAGAAAAATCCATCAGAATTGCGTTTCGGCTACGGAATTCGACGCGTTTCAACAAATATTACGGTCTACAAAAGGTCCCATTGCCGGGTTTTTCCTACGTACCAGCAGCACGGTGGCATAAAGTCTCGAGGTCCGGTCTAACCAAAGAACGGAATAATTAACGGAAGTAGTTCGGATATAGATTAACGGTCAAGTTTCTTTTCGGTCTTCAAAAAACGATAAAATCATAAAATAAAAACGGATTTAAAAGCAATTTTAACGAAACGCCCGCTCGTTAATAGTGTTCTCACGCTTCTTCAAAGCTACTCGTGGTAGATAGCCGTGTAATGGAAAGTGCGGGCGTTCCGCTATAAAACAGCGTTTCTAGTGATAGCCTACAGGGCATATCCAACCAACAAAATACATCAACTTTACCCCCCCTCCCTTCACACCCATTTTTGGTGGAAAAAAGAGCCGGCCGGTAGGGTGGGTCCCAGTCACGTGGGCTCTAGAAACTGCAAATATTCTAGTTACTGCAAATCTCTTGGGTGCCCGAATCACTTGCAATAACTAGGGTAACCACTGTAGGTAGGTAGGTAGGTAGGTACCTGGTATAGCAACGCCTGTTATCTCCCCGGCCGCTCACTCGTTCGCTCTGCAAGGCAGACAGATGGTGTCCTTGGCACTATATTGTCCGCAAAACCTCCTATTCGCTGGCCGGCTGTCGATGAGGCTGGGACAATGCAACGTTGGGTCGCCGAGAACATTTCACCCAAGTCCAAATCAGTCAGTTATCACAAGGGGCGGGAGGATATAATCAGTATGATATCGAGATTGCTTGCTCTGTGTGGCTATGCTAGTAGTGTGTGTGTGTGTGTGTGTGTGGAAATCATGTCGCCTCGCCCCGGCGTAATGCCCGTGATCTACCCAGCTGCCTCGGAATTTTCCGCTTGATCCGAGCGTCTGGTAAATGCCAATGAGGGCCACAGGTCCGGTCGCTGTGCCTGTGTCCCTTCCAGCTGCACCTGCATTCCCGGCTGGGAACACATGCAGGTAGGGCGCGTGTACGGCGTCTGAGGCGAGCAAGCTACCTGAGGTATGCCAAGGTGCAGCGCAATGTCAAAAAATAGAAAAGAGCGATTCTTCCGCGCACCCGAACCCGGTCACTTAGCCCGCTACTTAAATCCACGATCCGCTATGTTGGGACGGCTGAGCACGGTAGCCCCTGCGTGGTAATGGCGGCAACCGACGAACAGCGGCGCCCCCACCGTCCAAGACAGACGAGCCGTGGCAAATCAAGCACCCGAGGCCACGGCGCGCGAGATGTTGCTCTTCATGTCGACCAGGCGCTTGCGCATCTCGAGCAAGTCTTCCAGCTTATCCTCGGGCGGCTCCTTGTGAGCGGCAATCTCGTGGTGCAGCGACTCGTACTGCTCGTAGTAGAGCGTGAACATGCGCGCCTGCATCAGCACATCCTTGGATACCCGTGCCTTCTTGTTGCTGCTGCCCATCGGGGTCGACTGCTGCGACACGGCGTCCATCTCCCGCTCCTTCCGCTTCTGAGTGGCCCTGGCAACCGACGATACGGACGACGTCGAGGATGATGTCGACATGCCGTTGACCATACCAGCCGTGTGTCCGCGATCGCGCTCGCGCTCCCGTTCCCTGTCCCGCGTGCTGTTACGCTGGGTTTGGGTTTGGGTCGGGTGTTGCTGCGAGTGGTTCGGCGGATGCTGGCTCGACTGTGACTCCTCGAAGTCCGAGGCGTTGGTTGGTGGCGAAGAGGCCAACGGAGACGATTTCGCCGGTGAAGTGTTCTTACTCTTCATCGAGTAGTTGGAAGACGTGGTTCCCGTCGTCCCCCGCGAGTTCTGGCTGGCATCGGATGCACGGTGCTTTGCCATTCTCGCGTCAGACATGGGCCTGGGCGCCTCCTTGGGAGGTTTTATCCGCTTGCTCAGGGGAGCGCCCGAGCTTGAGCTACTATCGTCATCGTCCCGCCGTCGCTTTGGTGCAGCTGTGCTGCTCGAAGGGGGAGCTTTGGCGGGGGCCCGAGGCGCTCGGACCACTGACTTTGGCTTTGCTTTCGGAAGCGGAGATGGTGCCGGCGATACCTTGGGCTTTTCGCTAGCCTTCTCCGACAGTCTTTCGCTTGGTCTTTCCACAGGCTTGGGCTTGGGGGCAGCTGTAGCCGTGCTGGCTACGGTGCTCTGTGACAGTGGAGCCTCGTCCTCGCTGCTGGTGTCGTATACGAACTCTTCCGAAAGAATCTTCTTGCCCCTCTCTTCCGATGCCTTGGCCTTGCTGGCCGGCTTCTTCGGCGCGGGCTTCTTCGGGTTGCTTGAAAGAAGACGCTTCGTTTGCGCCTCACGCTCGCTGACTTTCTTGGGTTTATTACTAACCGGCTGCGAGTTCGAGCGTGCCATAGGCTCGCCCTTTGTCTTGGAGTCCATGTCGCTCTTGTTTCCGTCCTCTGGCTTCTGCACGGAAATCTTGGGCGCGGGCGTGATGTTGCCCTTGGCCAAGGTTGCTTGCAGTTTGCTCAGGACGATGCCTTTGCCCCTCTCCTCTCTGGGAAGAAGTCGTTCCCAAACGGGATCCGAAGTGCCCAGTCGCTGGTTATCGTACTTCTTGACTGCGTTTTCGATTGCTGTTTTGCGATCTTCGGCACTATCATAGTCGTAGTTCCAGACGTCCAGCTCTTTCCAGTATATCTTCTTCAAGCTGTATTTCTGGGACGCAGGGTCGAAGCTGGCCACCTTATCTACGGTTGGCTTAAGCTCGGAATCTGCACCTAGCCACACGTCCTTGAGGTGATCGAATGTCTGATCCCTGACAGCCAACTCATGGACAAGGATAGATCGCTGCCCCTTGTTCTTCTCCAGAAGCTGCTGAGACGCAGAGAATGCCGGGTTCGGGGAAGCGACGCCATTGAGGGCGGGGCTCGAAGGGAGCGACCGAGTTGTAGTGCTCGAGTACACAGTCGACATCGCCGATCTGCCCGAGGGCGGCAAAAGCTTGCCCTTTCCCCCGCGTTTCGCATCTTTGGGAATACCGTTGACGATCTTGGCACTGTCATGTGTTAGCTCTGTTTCCGATGCTGGATCAGCGGCATCGTACGCATTGCTGCTCTTCTGGGCATCCGCTCGAGCGTACGAGCTCGCTACGGCGTCGTCGTCCGAGTCAGCGCCAGAAGAGGATGCGCGGCTGGCCTGTTTGCGGTGCGTTATGTCGGCGCGCTTGGCCTGTCCTGCGGCGGCGGCGGTCGGGGGTTTTCTCAGGATCGACGTGGTCGGGTTGGGCAATCGTTGGGCTTTCGTGGCGGATTCGTCGAGGTTGGTGAGGTACAACTCGTAGTCGAGTGCGCTCGCAGGGGCGGTGACCTTTTGTTCCTTGGAACCGTATTGGAACGTCTGGAATTGGAGCCATGGTTAGCTGAGAGCAGCAAAAGCCGGAGACGCAAGCGAGCTTCAGTTGCTACAGAGAGGGATGGCTTGATGCTGGCAATACCATGCTACGGGCTGCAAGTGTCCCTAAAGCAAGCCTGTTCGGCTGGGGGCGTTGGTGGTTTTCAAAGGCATGCAGGCCATGAGGGTTATATGGCAGCGAGAAACGTACGGGATTGCTTCCGAGGGTCAGATCGATTTCCTGGCCCTTCTGGACACACTTGATCATATCCTCAATGACGGAGTCATTCAGAGTGATGCCGAAGGCCTGCATGGGCAGAAAGTCGCTCGAGCTGGCCGAGCCTTCCAGCTGCAGGCCGGCCTCGGGAATGGAGAGGACCGACATGCTGGGCTTCGGCCGGCTGGGATCGCGGTGGGAGAGTCGGTGGTGAGGTTGCCGAAGCGGAGAGGAAGGTCGAGGGAAGACAGCTGCAGGCTGGAATGTAGACGCAGACGCAGCAGACCGTCAGAAGCCTCGCTGAACAATGGTGGACTGGTCATGCAGCTGCGTCACATGGTGTTGTAGACACAGCCTACACAGTAGACGCCGACCTCCGATGCTCTGGATCGTGGGAAACTGGACGCTGGACGCTGGACGCTGGACGACGTTGGACGCTGGCAACCGGCTGGGGGCGGAGATGGACTCAGGAGGTGAGGGAACGAGGGTGAAGTTGCTGGGCTGGCCAGAGAGCCGGGCTGGAGTGAGCAGGAGGGCAAGGCACCGAGAGCGTGGGAAGTACGAGGTCGTACAGGACGAGGACGGTCTCGCTGGATCTTGTCGGGAGGAGAAAGAAGGGAAGTGAAGGCGCAGATGGATGGATGGATGGGAAGGGTGGAGGGTGGAGCACGGGTGGGCGCGAAGTACCGCAGAAGTACCCTCGACTAAGCCCAGATTCAGAGCGCTCCCGTCTGGCTCGGGTACCTGGCCTGCCCACCTCGGGCGCCTACAACCTTAGGTATCTACCTCTTAGAGACCTACCTACCTAGAGTGCGTGGTGGTGTGCTGGACAAACTCACGCTAGCGACACTGTGTGTGTGTGTGTATGTGTGTGTATGTGTGTGTGTGTGTATGTGTGTGTATGTGTGTGTGTGTGTGTCGCCTTAAGGCTTGTTGTGCGCGAGAGTTTGCCGTTGAAAGGAAACAAAAGGCAACAAGCCAGGGGTAAAGTCAATGGGGATCACCAGCATTCAATGAGGCCTTTCAAGCGAAAGTGAATAAGGTAGTTGCAAATACCGTCAAAGCGACTTTTGATTGTCTTGAACCTGGAGCTCTCTAATTGTCCGTAAAGGGGGGGGGAGAAGTGAGCGGTCAAGAGGAGGGAATAGGTAGCAGAAGCAACGAGACGGTGACCTGGAGGACGCTGGAGGCCGCTGAAGGTCGCTGAATGTCAGCTGGTAACTGGACGTGTTACCGGGCGGAGGTACCCTCGCGCTACCTCCTCGCTGGGCGGGCAGTGGGACGCGACCAAGGCGACATGGGACAGCGAGTGGGACAGGGGGACGGGGATCCACGGCTTCTGCCACGGGCCTGCATTTTCCCTTCGGGCTGCGCGCTGCCAGCGTCCAGCTGCCCGCCGCGGCAGCCACTGAGAACGGCGCGAACCAGCGCCGGCCCCACAAAACCTCAGCAGTGCCAGCGTCGAGGCGGATCGCCCAGCCGAACCATCCAAGACCATCCATCCCCAGTGACCCCATTAGGCACGCCGTACCTCCTTCTACTTTCTTCTGCTCGCCTACCTCTTACGCCCGTTGCTCTTCTCGATCCAGCCCGGGCTGGCAGTAATAGGTACCGGGCAGGAAGTAGTAAGTAGTACATGCCCGGCACTAAAGTGCTCTCTTCCTGCTTTGTCACGATCCCCTCGAAAAGCGAAAACGCATACCTAAGCCTGGCGGCTTGTCAACTCCGTCCGCCGTTTCCTGAGACAGGCATTACACTACGCGAACTGTCATCTCGTATAGGGCATTTCCATACACAAGGTATATCTACCTAGGTGAATGATCGACCATGTCATCCATCGTTGTCATTGTCATCTAGGAACACTCCAAACACCGGGCCACAAGCGTCGGTCCCGTTTACCGAGAACAACTCTGGCCGGTACCTTATTGCTAATAGCCTCTGCCTGGAAACTGGACTCATACGCGGCTAGCGATAATTACATCATCGCGTAGGTACCTTACTGCGTAGTTGGATACCGCGTTGCAACTTACGCATGATAGCTGGCCACTACAAACATGGATGACCACATTAACAAGCGCCCCCCCGAATGGGATAGTGGATGAGGCACCAGGACCAGCCAGCTCATCAACCGCTACCCATTCAGGCGGTATAGAACAAATCACAAACCTTCGGTGAACCAACGAATGCTCAAGCTGGGCTGTGCCTCGTTCTGCCTGATTAGTAGATGACTGATCGATGGTCGCCGTACGGGCCCTGTGAGCCCTCGCAACAGTCCTAGGCCGGAGACCGAAAGGGTTCACCCCTTCCGGGAGCACTGGTATTTCTCTAGCTCGCCCGAGTCGCTACGACATGAGGAATGGAAGGTTGTTTGCTGACCGCGCAGGGGGTTCTGTCGATGGCTGGTTGGCGTTGGCCGCTCCTAAACGACGAAGACTCCCAATGAGAAACTGGTGGCTGTGACTCTGGCCGGCCGATGAACAGTTGGTCGGGAATCGCTGATGATAGCAGGCGGCCGAGTGGCATCGTCCTTTTCCTGCTCAGCCCCAGACCCCCTGCTCCCACCGGCGCCTGTGCTCTCTCTCAGCCATCTGGCATCAGCACGTTGGCAGAACGGCAGATTGACGGCATTGATGCGAGGGTCCGTGATGGGACAGGGTACCCTCTCCTGTCTATACTAATGGCAACGGCGTCGTCCTGGCGAAATGGCCGCCACAGGTCTTGCCGTGAGGCCGCATACCTGAGGTGAGGTGGCCAGCACATGATTATCTGGGACATCAGAAGCATCGACAAGCACGACAGAGAGAGAGGGTTCGGCCGGCCAGGGTAGGAAGCTTTCAGGAACGAAAAACCACGGCGAACAAAGCTCCCCCACCAGGCCTGGATGGTGGGACGGTGCTCAGGCTGCCCAGGCTTCCAGGAACGTCCCCTAGAAGTACCCTTCCTTGCAGAGATCGCTTGGTAACAAGATCCACTGGTTACGAAAATAAACGTCTGTAACCGCTTTCCGATGGATGATGACCCAGTGGCCATCGTATCACGCCGTCGTGATCCCAATCTGATCCCACCCGTCCCTCAGATCATACCGGAAAGACTCGATAACGTTTGCTGCATCTGTCAACTCAAAATGTCGCCTGCCTGACGAAACTCCTTGTACAACGAGCCCATAACGATCATAAGGCCATGGCATCAGACTGGCGTCCTTGATTCCAGATGCAAGAGATGCAAGACATCGATAATGAAGCTGTTTCAGCGGCCAGGAGCAGGCGCCGCAGGGTAGGCAGGCAAGGCAGGCAAGGCCAGGCAAGCAAGCGTGAGCCGCCTTTTCCGTGCTGTCCCCGGTTTTAGCTTGATTGGGCGGTTCAAGATCTGATCGTCGTCTGTAACGTCCAGAACGAGCGGACGGGAATATAAGGTAAGCCGACCCCTCCAGGTGGTATTGGATTCGAAACTTTGCCCCCCGCGGGAATCTACGGTCAGACACATGCGAGATTTTGGGTAGATACCGCAGCACCTGTACCAGCCGGCCTGAAAGCCGTCGATGAATGGATGAGGCTTGCTTGGCCATTCAACATGCGCCCAGCGACGAGACTTTTCGTCACCGGCAAATGGGTGACGGAGCAGCAGGCCGTTCGGCGACGGCCGGCTCCCACCACGTACTGGGGTTGGTTGGTGGACTGTAACGAGGTACCTTCGCTGTCGCCGGCGCCGCCAGTCAGCAGCGGCAGCTGTGCTTTCATTATTACTGGTTTTCCAACGGGCATCCGTCCCTCAAGCCATGTGCTGCCGCTTGGCAGCAACCTTACGCAGTCGTCTCGGTATCGCTGGGAACACGAACCTCGCACGCCGACATATGGACCAAAGGACGGCAGAAGAAGCGGTGGTGCTGTGTAAGCAAGCAAGCTTCGATCTTGCATCACCGTCAGCGTCAGTCACGATCATCAACCCACAGCCAGGTCACAACGACGCTGGAGATAGATGTCAACAGTCGGAGTATGGACCGAAGATGGGGATCGACCGCCACGACAATACTGTGAGCTGGACTAGCCGCCCAGACTTACACTTGCACTCGCCTACATACGATGCTTTTGACAACTCGAAGCGTACCGTGCGGCAGGCGGGCTGCTTACACTCTTGACTTGCATTCGTAGCGGCGCGCCACGCGAGCGTATGGATCTGGCCATGGCGCCACGCAAGAGAAAACCGGCAGACTTGACAACTCCACGGCCGTACTGAAGACTGTAAGGTATGTAAGGTTAGTAAGGGACCGGCCACCAGAACGGCATCCTTCCCCGCGCTCATCAGTCAGTGCCGTGTAAGTGGCCAGCCTTCGTGGCGACGGCACGACCTCAGCAATTGGATGTCTGATTCCAGCTGACCGATGCGTGTCCGAACTCACCTGCCAGCTCGTCAGCAGCACCTGCACGTAGGCAGGCTGCTCCGGACTCGATTACAATCCTCCGGGCAGCATCCCACACTGTCCTGCGATCAGCACTGTGGCCCCTCTTCCGTTCCCTCGTGGTCGAAAGCTGCCCGTCGACCCGACAGACCCGCCCGTCGATCAGGTACACGGCTTCCCGTCGCGGCCTACTGTATCTCCTGGATGTTCACCTGACAAGAGGTGATATCAGCCCAGCGACAACCTTGACAACTGGCAAAGCAGCGCATCTGCCAATCTGCTGTGCCTCGCTTCCTCGCTACGTCTTTTTGATCGGCTCGCTCCTCGGCCGGCCGCCTGGTGAATCCGAGACTCGGCCCAGCTTGCCCAGGTACGAGATGCAGGTGCGCGTCCGGCAGTCAGGCCTCCCCTCGGCCGTCGGTTTCGACGAGCCGTCTCTGCTCCCACTGCCTTTCAGTACCTGAGTACCTACCTGGACGTATGTAGCCGTCCGGGGCGGGCTTCTAGGGATCTGCCTGAAATCCTGCCGTACCCGAGTTTCCGGGCCTCGGCCGCCTGTGGCTGCTTTCTCTGGTTGGGCCCAGGAAGCGTGCTACTGTCTTAGGTACACCAGACAAAACGCAGCTTGATTGCGCACCGGCTGCCACTGTCAGATAGACGCAACCTTATCAGCACGCAAGCGATCTCGAAGCAGACAGGCGAAGCTGCATTTAGAAGTACGGTTGATCATGGCGGCGGCAGCGGCGGCGTAGATCTTCCACCCGGTCGGAACGGGCTGCCTTTTCGTAGGGCAGCACCTGCCAGCATCGCCCCCAGCCCCCAACCCCCAGCCCCCAAGCGCACCGACACCCACCCCCAAGCCAGCGAAACGCGCTTGTCAGCTGGCGGGCGAGGAGAAGGTCACGGACCAGGGTCGGTCTAGGTAGGTAGGTAGGTACTTAAGTAAGGTAGGTAGTCTGGACGTCGACAGATTCGGAACACCAGCTCTGATTAGACGTTTCCCAGCATTCTGACGATAAAGTGATGGCTGGCGATTATGCGATCTATTTCAGATCCGGACAAGAGCTAAACGGGCCGTCGGCGACGCTACGCACTTACCTACGTACATACAGGTACTACCTTACCCTACCTAGGTAGGTTGCTAGGGTACTTCCATACCATCCCGACCTGGATATTGGGATATGGATGTATGTACGTATTGCCTGCGCAATCCGGGCATACTTCCCGCTCGCCAGGCCGAACCCCCTCCTGCCGCTTTCGACAATGGCGGAGGACGTCCCTGGACTTAGATTAATGAGATCCATGAATTGTCCGGCCACCTTCTACCTAGGTAATTAGGTATCGACCTACCTCTACCCCGCGGCCTTGGGCAGAGTATACTTCCCTACCTACCTACCTGGTAGGTTACCTGCCTACAGTATCTGAGGTTCACTCTGCTAAGCCAACAAGGTAGGAAACGGGTTACCCGCTTCCTGTGGGGGGAGTTGGAAAGCATGCTGCTGTGAGCCTGTTACCGAGAGCTTGACACGCAAATGTGTGTGCGTTGCGTTACACCACCCACTCATCACTGTGCGTGCTGGAATGGCTGGGATGCTGCTGCTCTTCGCTGACTACGAGCTTGGTCGCCTATGACTATGAGTCTGACTACCTACCCTACTGACCTTACCTTGGGTATGATGACCATGACGGACAGTCCAGTCCTTTCCCCTCATCAACGACCAAACCCCGGCCAACCTACCTACCTAACCTAGCCAAGCCTTCCTGCCTGCCTTCCTATCCACACAACACGCCGGCGCGCCACGAGCTCGTGTAATCTAGACGTGGTGTCGAGCTGGCATGTGCGTCTGTCTGTCTGTCTGTCTGTCTGTCTGTCTGTCTGTCTGTCTGTCTGTCTGTCTGGAAGCGGTACAGGTAGGTAGCGGTAGGTCCTGGTAATCGAGGCGATGGGACGGTACGCAGAGGGTACCGTAGTATTGGGCGGGCGGACGGGCGAACGAACGAACGGTCCGGCTTGCGGGGCACGGCATGCCGCGCGCGCGAGGTTGCTTGCTCTGCTTGCCTGCATTGGATCGACGAACCCGACAGGGTTTTCCTTCAGTCACTCGCCTACCGGTACATAGCAGGGAGAGAGATGAGGGCTGCGTGCGTGTGCGCGTGTCTGGATGGCTCTCCGTACCTTACGTGGGCTGTACGTAAGGTCCTAGGTAGTAATCTGTAATATCCACCATCATCAGCATCACCAGCGGCACCAACTGGAACTGTTGGTGAACATGTGTCCAGGCCAGCTGGGAAGCAGTTCACGAATCCAATACGGTAAAGCGGGAGGGGCCAGTCGGGCACTTCTCGACCCTACCTAGCGATTACGGCAAAGTCTGCCAATTGCCACACTTGGGCATGACCATGGGCTGATGCTGACGGCGATGATGTAGGTATGGAGTCCGAAGTGTTGGTAAGGTTTTTATTACCTAGGTAGGTACTCGTTGGAAGTTCGTTCACATGATATTGTACAGCTGTTGGTACTGTACCTGCGCGGCTATCGTCGCCAAGCAGTGGGCAGGGGATTCAAGGATTGCCACCCAACAGCCCCGTCGGCTTCTCTCGAACCTCACGCGGCTAGTTGGCGCGCCAGACGAGGTTCACTCACTGTCCACGTACAGTGGTGATGAAATCAAATCACCAACACACTTCTGAGAGACGCGAGATGATCATCTTTACTACCCCCGGTCAAGCCCATCCCGCGGCCTACGGAGGGCTTCCAGAGTCCAGACACCTGTGCCCCTCATTGTTGCTAATTCGGTACATTGAAGACGAACCCCGCGGCAACGACGCCGTCGTGAGAAGACGAGAAGCATGGTTATACGGATCCTCGCGGGTTGGCAGGTTGACAGGTTGGCGGCGGGTTGGTTTGCGATGGCGGCGCGGGTGTGATCGTTAACGCCGAGTCGTGGCACGGAAGGAACCTTGACCTGGGTGCTGCTTCTACACGTCCCATCATACAGACTGTGGAGGGCCAGGTTCAAAAGGCTCATCTCTGGACACGTGTTCAGGGGGGCACCGCAGAAGGCAAATATGCAGCAGGATTGCCCGTGGGTTGATTCATTGCTTTCTGCTACTACTACCTAGTACGCGGTAGTTGGCGGCATATGATCCAGATGAGACTCACAGGTGTGTCTGGATTGGCCCGGGCGCATCCGGTTCCTGGCGTTGTCTCTCTGAGGCCTGTCTCCGACCCGGATCTCGTCTTATCAACGGCGGTATGCGGGAAACTCGACTGCTGTCATTCGGCATGCACTGTCACCTGCCCTCTCTCGGCCACTGGAAGCCAATGGGTACTTGTTTAAGGTCAGATATGTCTGACCCAGCTGGGCTAATCTTCATCAAATCAGCCTGCGGGGAAACAAGCAAGACATTTCATCTGTAAAGACTCGCTAGCTCTCTCTTGTGAGACTGTTGAGACATGGGAAGTAGATCCGTTACCGGGCTCAATAGTTATTGCCAGCCAGCTACACTATGACATCCCGTGCCACGAGAAGATTGCGATCCGGTCGAGTCGGCAGCATCAATGCTATGTACGGTACCTTACTGAGTTGGAAGTGCTGGCAGCAGTCAATTGACCGCAGGCAGCATGTTCACGTCATCAGGCGGCGTCTATGTCAGCGACTCCCTGTAAAACAGCCCGTCCGTCGGTCCATGGGTCCTCCTTGTCAGGCTTGTCCGCCGTCAAGGGCCACTCGTCGGGTCCAGTACCTAGGTAGTTACCGCGGGCACTTCGTTGCGGAAACGGCGCTGGTGCATGGCAGGGAGGCCGAATTCTTCAACACGGGATGGCGGTGCTGTTCCGGACCCCCCGCGGCCGTAGTTAAGCTTCTTTTGCCTCGTCCGGACACCAGGGGGCGGCATGTTGCTATTTCTACGCCGAGGCTCATCCCTCGTAAGGCTGGCGCGCGCACGTACTCCCGATTCAGACAATGAATCCTCTCAATTGGGCCGAATATGGATATATGGTCTTGCAGGGGGCTTGCAGCAGGAAATTCAGTGATGTACAAGGGGTCTCAAAAGACGGTTCCACGATCCAACGCCAGACTTGGAATACCATGAAGCGCTCTTCTACGGGCCCGGCGCTGGGCCACGGGTCCTTCCAAAGGATACGCCGAGCTTTTGTTGGAGTGTAAGTACCCTGTTCGCCGATGCCGGTTGCTGGGAATAGGGTGGGCGACGTTCTGCTACGATAGTAGGTGGTGCGGTAGTCGATGGGTTGTTCCTGCCTCGAACTGGCCCGCACTATTGAGTCTTGAAGAGCAGGATGGCACAGTGGCCGAGGTAGAAGTATATGAAGTGCTTCGTCTCTGGAGACTGCGTTAGGAATTATGGCACCGACGGTCCGAAGGAGTTTTCAAACGTACCGTGAGTGACGAAGCTTCCGAAGTTTCTGCCCACAATGCAGTGCCAAGTCGGGCCCTTGCGCTCGTCGAACTGGTAATTCCCGTCAGTCGCCGTGTCCAGCCTAGCTCTACTCGGTCCTCAAATCATACCGTCTTCTTGATATGCTGGGCGATATCCTTCTCGATGGTGTACTTGCCCATGGCTTCCTGAGCTATATTTTCGTCAGACCGCGGGTGAAAGGAAATGGTGAGGTGGTAACTGTGACGTACCGACATCAATGGACTCCTGCTGCATGTCCTCGGTCTGTTTTCTGAGGTCAGTGTAATGTTACCTCGTACCCAGCCTGTGGTGTTGCTGCTGACCATGTCTGCCGACTTGATCTGGGCTGAAGTCGCATGATCTGTCAGCTAAAACATTTCGGGAGCATATGGGACAGAGATGTGGACGGACCTTCCAGCTTGTCGCGAAGCCCAGTGGGAGGAGGAGAGGTCTGCTCGGCCATGATGTCGGTCGGTGTTCGCTGCCTGTTGGGACGTCGGTGGGAGGGGGAGACAATGGAGGTTCTATGAGGAAAAAAGGTTAGCTAGGGCTATGGAATACAGATATATATACGGCATATATAGACGTCGATCCCGGAGCCGTCGGGTGCAAAAGTGACGCTCGAGAACGAGGCCCGAGGCGGCGCAAAAGGAGCGTGACAAGGCCGACGGAAGACAAGAACTAGGGGGGGCCACAAACAAAGCAAACAGTCATACATACGGAAAGCTCTCACAGATCTCGGGGCGGTAGAACGTCGCCGATGTCGACTTTGGACGGTTGAGCAGGAGGACGCTTGCTGAAGGGGAGGTTTCTGCCCAACGGCGCGTGTGCTGGTGATTCGCGATGGGAGGCGTTGAAGGATCGCTTACTATTGGCCGCTCAGCGCGACTATCTGGATTCTGGACCCTGTCGTTTCTTATTTTGGGGGGCTGCCTCGGGGGTCCGCCAGTGGTGGGCCGGGGAGGCTCTAGCACACCTAAGCACACCTCCCTCCAAGCCCAGACCACCGCCAGGCACTGCCCAAAGCGGCCCCCCAAAATCAAGCCCCGCTGGATTGGCCGCTGTGGCAGGAGTCAGGACTCGGCCGGCATAAGGTTGGTGGCAGGCTGGCAGCGGGGTCCACGGGTGGCTGTGAAACCTTCAGCGAGATGGGGTGCACCGCGCACGTGAAGATAAGCCAGAAAATTCACCTATCCCAGCGAGATAGCGCGCCAATCTATCATTTTCCTTGACAATTTTCTGCGCGCGCGAGCCGGGCAGCATTTCACCTCTAAGCATTCAACATGGCTGCCGACTCGTCACGAATATTCATCAAGGGCCTCCCCCCATCAAGCACCGACGCAGATTTGCGCAAGCACTTCGCGTCAAAGGGGCACATCACAGATGTCAAGTGTATCCCCAATCGAAGGATTGGATATGTCGGGTTCAAAAGCCCACAAGAGGCCGCAACGGCCGTCAAGTACTTCAACAGGTCCTTCATGCGCATGTCCAAGATCTCGGTCGAACTGGCAAAACCGGTATGAAGTTCAAAAACTCAAGAGGGTAACTGACCTCCACTAAACATGGCGTCCAACAGGTTGCAGATCCATCACTGGCAAAATCCAAAGTTCAGAGAAAGGGCCATGGTACCGCCATAGCGCCTGACGCCCCGTCGAAACAACCCGAACCCTCCACGACCGATGTAAAGAAGGACAACGCGAAGAAGCGGAAGCGAGAGGATGTCGATGAGTCCGATCCAAAACTGCGCGAGTATCTCGATGTTATGCAACCTGCAAAGAAGTCGGCAAATACGATACACGAATTCGGGGGCGCGAACGTCGAAGACGAATCAGCCCAGGCAGCTGTCGCCGTGGGTGAAAGTGAATCCGACGAGGAGTATGAAGCCATACCTGCGCGGACCAGTGTGAAAGCCTTCCAAAAAAATCCTCGGCCAACAAGTCCCATCCCCGATAAACCACCTGCACCGCCCCCAGTGGAGAGAGGCGCCGTGCCTGAAGTACCTATACCAAACCTAACACAGCCGTCGGACCAGCCTGCTGGCCCTGTTGCCGGCACAGATGATGATTGGTTGAGACAAAAGACGAGTAGGCTACTGGATTTGGTCGACGAGGACGATGTCATACCTGCAGCCGCACCATCTCCACCACCTCACCCATCTGCATCGAACCCTGAAAAGGCGGATGGTAATGTGTCCGACGAAGACATGCCTGATGCTGCCGCCGAAGATCAAGATAACAATCAAGACGTTCCGTCGGCGGCCACCGGAGACAACACGGCAGAGGCCGGGGATGGCGCGCTCGAGTCGATACGGAAGACTTCGAGACTGTTCATACGGAACCTGCCGTATACTGCAACTGAAGATGAAATCAGATCATACTTCGAGCAGTATGGCAGTGTCGAAGAGGTAAGTCGTACTTCTCAAAATTGCAAAGCGCCTTTTCTTCTTCCATTCGATTGATTGATTCTATGATGAATCCCAGATAGGGACAGCTTATACCAATGGTATTTGATGATAAGCCTGGGCCAGTATTTTAGTAGATGCTTTGGTTTCTGAGAATCACCCCTGTGTTGGATGTTGCAGTCTTATCAATGGTCACACCATCCATTCCTGGCTAAAATGAACTGCAGGTACATGTCCCCTCGGATGCTTCTAAAAACAACCGGGGAATGGGCTTTATTTTGTTTTCCAACCCAGAAGACGCCGTCAGCGCATTCCAGTCCGACCGCTCCTCGTTTCAGGGCAGGATATTGCACGTTCTACCGGCCTCCGCCAAACGGGACCATGAGCTGGACGAATTCGCACTGTCGAAGCTGCCTCTCAAACAGCAAAACCTGATCAAGAAGCGACAGAAGGCAGCCTCGTCGCGTTTCAACTGGAATTCACTCTTCATGAGTCAGGACGCCGTCAACAGCTCGATTGCCGACCGTCTGGGCGTCTCGAAATCGGAGCTTCTGGACCCCACAAGCGCAGACGCTGGTGTGAAGCAGGCGATTGCCGAAACTTCCGCCATACAAGATACCAAGGCGTACTTTGCAGCCCACGGTGTTAATCTAGAGGCATTCAAGTCCGCCCCTCGAGGTGACACTGCTATCCTGGTGAAGAACTTCCCCTACGGCACTACGATTGAGGAGATTAGAGGCCTGTTCGAAGAGCACGGTCAAGTTTTGAAAGTGCTCATGCCACCCACTGGAACTATAGCCATTGTACAATTCGCACAAGCCTCCCATGCTAAACGAGCTTTCTCGAAGCTGGCCTATCGTCGGTTGAAGGAGTCCATCCTTTTCCTGGAGAAGGCTCCGAAAGACTTGTTTGTCGGACCCGAGCAGCAGCACGACGTAGTCAAGCCGGACGAGAAGCCAATAGGCGCGCAGAAGCTTTCGGTCTCTGAGCTTCTCGCTAAGGAGAGTAACGACGAACCCGTCGAGACGAGCTCGCTGTTTGTCAAGAACCTACATTTCGATACGAATACGGCCGAACTTGCGGCTGCTTTCCATCATCTTGAAGGGTTCAGGTCGGCGACGGTCAAGATGAAAAAGGACCCCTCCAAGCCTGGCCAGATGCTATCTATGGGTTTCGGGTTTGTGTCCTTCGCAAACAAGGAATCTGCCGAAGCAGCTCTCAAGGTCATGAATGGACACGTGTTGAGAGGACACGAACTTCAAGTTCGAGCCTCACACCGTGGACACGATGCTGCCGAGGAACGCAAGCGGCAGGACGAAGCCTCAAAGGCCACAGGTGCACGACTGATCATCAAGAACCTTCCCTTCCAGGCGACGAAGAGGGATATCCGTACGCTGCTGGGATCGTACGGACAACTCCGCTCCGTCCGGATACCGAAGAAGTTCAATGCGACCAGTAAAGGGTTCGCATTCGCCGACTTCGTCTCGGCGCGGGACGCGCAGTCGGCCATGCAGGCCCTGCAAGATACTCACTTACTAGGACGCAGGCTCATACTGCAATACGCCGAGGCTGAGGCGGTTGACCCGGAAGAGGAAATCGCCAAGATGCAAAAGAAGGTTGGTGGACAAGCGCACAAGGTGGCCCTGCAGAAGCTCACCGGAGGCGGCCGCAAAAGGGTGACGCTTGGGGCGGAGGAAGAGGAGGGAGAACAGTGACGGAGACGGGCAATTGAATGTCTCTATAATCCTTTCCCCGTGCCTAATTATGTCACTGAAGGAGAGTCGAGTGCTTTGCCACGTTCGGAGACAGGGACATGGTCTATTGGCCTGGCCATCCCTTGGCAGGACAGGAGGCTCGTCCATTGCCCGCCGGGGCCACTCCTGGCAACCTTGGAACCTGGTCGGACCCAAGGGTGCGGCTCAGTCTGCTGCAAGTCGACAACCCACACCCCCTTCTCGAGTGACTTCCGCTACCCCTCCCGATTGAATGTCTACAAGCCCCCAGACCTGGCGATCTGTATTGGGTACGTTAGTCCAAGTCACATTCCCCCCGGCCGCGCTCGCGACCTCTGCTCGGCGCCGGGCCGAGATGATCAGGAAAAGGCACCACTACCACTGCACAAGATCTCAAATTGAGCATTCCGAGTAGGTCTGTTGTTGTTTCTGGTTACCATCTCCATCCCCGTCTCCTTACGTGCCAGTTGCACCGGCGGCGATACGTATCGTCGCCGCCCGCCTGTCCCTCCTCCGCGGTGGCGTTTGTACTAGCCGGGGCCCTTCTTCATGACGCCCTGGCCAGCACTCCTGGTGGGGGGTCCAGGGTTAGATGTGTTTGTGTTAGCAGCCGAGACTATTCCTATTTTCCCAGATAGCACCAGGAGTTCGAGCGAAGGTAGGCAAGCTGTCATAGTCCTTTATAAGATATGCGATCTTCTGTTTCCATGCCAGTCCTCCTGTCCGGGAAACCATCTCCAGTCATATCTTAATAGGCATTTCGCTGCCGCTGCCATTCCTTTTCACATATCTTAATCTGCTTCCCAGCGTTCTTGGGTTCCTTCCAGGCATTCGCCCGAATTCTCCATCCTTTCATGAAGCATTCTTATCCCCGTTTTCGTCCTTGCCTGCCTTACGATGCAGCACCCACGGCCAGTCCTGCCATCCCAGAGATACTCCCCTGCTTCCGACTACTCATACGAGGGCCACCAAGACGTAGTACCTACGACACGGCAGCCTCTTGGGGAGTCGACGGGGAACGTCCAAGCACACAGCCTCACGACGGCTTCAGCGTTGTGCTATCCACATCAACTATCACCACCCATTCATAGCATCCCAACCCCTCCCATACTGCCTACCCAGGCCTTGACGTCGAGCTATGGGACTAGCCTTCGAGGCGGACGCTCACTGCAACGCAATGTATCTTTACAAGAGTCGGCGATGGGCTATCCGCGGGGTAGCAAGAATCCCATCTACGCATACAAGAACTTCGCCGACTACCGGAGCAAGGTGATGCAAAAGGAGTTGGAAAAGGAACAACCGACATGGCCACTCTGGTTAGAAGACGCCTTCCTTGACGGCAAGTGGCTCCCTTGAGATCCCCTGCGTCTGGCTCATCGACTGTTCCATACTGACTAGCCGTGACAGCCCTACAACTGATCCCCCAGATGGGTCGGCAGAAATTCAGCTCCAAGACCGTTCTCTACGGCCGGAATATGCTGATTACCGAGTATCTTTGGACGTACCACTGGCTCCTTCACCCACCTGCCAAGGGAGAACGAATACCAGTCGGCAAGGAACGTGAGCAGTGGGAGAAGGGCCACGATGGGAAATGGAAGCCCCATCCGGTGTACAGGACGAGGAAACAGGTGTCGAGCCACATTCAGGTACTCAAGAAGTTCTTCGAGACACTGGTAACCTGTAAGGACACCACGTCGTTCGATACCTTTGTGGTGCTGGACTAACCAGATATGCTAGTCCACTTCTTCTTCCCCGGCAAGAAGGATGCCAGAGACGAGGACAAGAAGCTGGTGAAGGAGGAAGAAGACCGAGAGTCGTTCAAGAACAATCGGGTGCTCATCTCAATCACGGATGGCCGTCTTCCCGACGAGCGACCGAACTACGAATACTTCGCCCGGCTTCTCAACGCAGACAACGACGTGTTCCTTCGGCCCAAGCAGTGCTTCATCTACGTGTCGTCGTCCAAGGTCAGCCTGAAGGAGAAGCATGTGACGAACGAGGAGGGCACGAACAAGAAGCAAATCACAGGCCACACCGTCGATGGACACTGCTTGAACGAGGCAGACTATCCCCACCTCAAGTTGAATGAGAGCAAGGACTACAAGGACCTCTGCCGTGCCGGCAACCGACCGTCTGTGTTGCTCCACGAATACACACGGCCACTCGCCCAGAAGGAGTCGACGTCGGTAAAGGACGTCTGCAACCGATGGGAGGCCCGGTTTCCCGAGCTCAAGGACAAGTTGGTGGCAGCGTTGGATGACGTGAACCCATCAGACGAGCGGACCTCGAGATGTGTGGTAGGACCATGCGACACGTTCCATTTTGACGTCGTCCTCGACCTGCACGCGACATCCAAGTTCCCGACGGGCTCTGAGCTGAACGGCATGGTCGAGCTGGCCATCAACCGCGGCGACCTGCACGGACACAGCTGGCGCTCGGTGACCTGCGTCGACAAGCCCGAGGAACTGCACATGGGCGGCGGCGACCAGGACCAGGGCGAGCCCGAGTTCTGGGACCGGACTGACCCCATCAACGTCGTGCCTCCGCACCGGATAGGATGCCCCAACAACAGCAACAACGCGAGCAGTGCCGTCCGTCCGGCCCGGCCCTGCGACTGTGCTGGCCGCGGTGCGCGTGATACCATCGTCGTGCCCTTCCCCGCCCACAGCTGGGCCAACACCTTCATCAAGTTGGCGCCGTATGTGACGGCGGAGCGAGAAAAGAAAGAGCGTGAACGAGCGACCAAGGAAGCCGGTCTCCCCCGAGGCCGGGCTGAGCATGAAGCTGCCCGGATCAAGAAGGAGAATGAAGAGGCGGCGGCTGCCTCACCATCTGGTTCTCACGGCAAGCCCCGGATGCCCACGCCGAAAGACCTGCTCACGCAGGTGGCTATGTACCAGGAGATCTGGTCGAAGCCGAAGGGCGAGCTGAGCGCAGACGAGGGCAACAGCTCGACCTCGACCTCGACAGCGACAGCGACCTCGCGGCGGACCGGG